>JAMXBD010001138.1:0-469360 GCA_024138025.1 Combretum micranthum | reverse complement strand
CCATGAAATTCCTAATTTTATTTTATAAGTGTATTGTTGAATTTAAGCATGATATATATATATATATATATATTGATAGTGAGTTTAATTTTGATGAGTATTATGATGTGTGAAAGTGTAGAATTATTTAAATATGTTAGATTAATTATTTATTGAGTTTGTAAAATATTAATATGCCTTAGAGTGTGTTATTTATGCTTAGAATAAGTGGAATGTATATATACAAATATCCTTAGGTAGTAGAAAAATAGGCTAAAGACTTAGCCATTAAACCTCCATTATGTGCCTTAAGACAAAGATATTAATTAACCCAAAACAAAGTCATTAAGCCTTTAATGTCCTCATGCCCTTAAAGTCAACATAGGATAAACTTAAACTACTTAACCTCTAAAATTCGGCCAAAAATCCCAGACCAAACCAAACCCTCCATTGCCCTAAAACCTCCTTCTTCACTCCAAAAAGGCTCCCAAGGTGAACCAAGTTTGAGACTTGATTTTCTACAACATCCACCATCAAAAGCTTGATCTAGAGTCATTAAACCAAGCCTTGAAGTTCTTGTGGTAAGTGTGTTCTTCAACTTTCTTTTCTATGCATGAATATGTAGTCTTGATGCCATATTTGTTTAAATTCATGCTCCATGATGTTTTGATGGTATATGATGTGTTATAGGACTAGAGTGGTTAGTTTTATGTGCTTAGGATGAGTTTTGAAGTGTTGGAAGTGTTGGTGAATGCATGTGGTTGGATGACCTAATATTGAAGTGTAATTGATGTTTGATGGAAGTTGGAAGAAGATGATGAATAGTGATTGGGGTTGATGAAGTTTTGGAGATGTTTGGTGTTGTTTGAATAATGTAATGAACATATAACAAGCTTTGGGAAACTTGGAATGAGTTTAAGAGAAATTTGGAAGTGTAAATTTAACATGAAAAAAACAGAGGAGTTTAAAGAATTTTCGCAACTGTCACAGAGTGTACGCCGGCAAAGTACGCTGGCGGTGTTGAAGGTACGCTGCCGGTACATGAGGAATTTGCCGGTGTTGAAGATGCACTCGGGGACCAGAATCGTCGACCTCTAACGCTGGCAAATTTTTACATTTACGCCGCCGGCGTTGAAGTCCGGCGTTGGTTTCCCTGTTTGCAGCCTGTTTGTAATTTGCCATAACTTTTTCATCCGACCTCCGTTTGAGGTGATTCAAGTTGCGTTGGAAAGCTTAAAAAGATCTACAACTTTCATGTTTTAAGATTTTACAAATTACAAAAGTATCAGTGCTTAAATTTCAATTCTTTCCAGCTGATACACTTTCCAACAAAGTTTAAAACTTATTGTTGTTTGCTAAAAGTTGTTCAAAGCTTGATAAATGGTCATTTAAGTATTTGTTGAGTATTGTATGATAATATATGATATCTAAATGCTATGTGATGATGTTATAATGATTTATTTGAATTTCTTTGGATGATTATACTTGAGCTTTGATGAATATATACTTGAACTAAGTGTGAGTTTGTAATTACTTCTTTTTACAGTGATTGATTCCCTTTCGGTTATTCCCATTGACTCTCGATCTAGTACAGGTACGCAGTAACTAGCTTGTCTCTGTGTTAGGATAGGCATTTATGAAAACTATATATATTAAGAAAAACTTAATTGTGAGTGTTGATTTGTGTTTTACGCGTTAAATCCAATCCCTGCCCAGGGTGGCATGAGTGCCTAGGGGCGCCCCCTCACAGATTGGGTGAGCCTGGGGTGGAATTGGTATCCGGTTCGGGGAGCGGCACCCTGCTCAGATTGGGCATGGTAGATTTAGGTGTTTTCTGTAAAATTATCTAGAACGGTATAAGTATCCGAGCTACTTATATCAACCCCCTGAGCGTCAAGGTTGTTACTCAGGATCCCCCACTATCCTTGTTGCCCGGAGTTTGAATACTCCCATGTTGAATTACTAACTAAAGACTAAATAATAATTGAATGGTTGTTGCATCTTGCATTTAGTTTAGGCTTGTGTGAATCATCTCGCTTTTGTTTTCGTTACTTGTGTACTGGGCCTCTGGCTCATATTTTATCTATTTCAGGTGAGGATCTTGATGAGTCTTATGCGAGCTTGGGTTATGGTCCTGATTTTGAGGATTTTCTGGAGGAGTTTGAGGACTAGAGATGGCCCTGGACTGGTTGGAGCCCAATCTTTTTGTAATAGACTAGATATATAGGTTGGATAGTTGTTTATATAGTTCTTGATGAACTATATGTTTTGTAGTTTTGCTAAGGCTTGTAAGAAGCCTTTTGGTTGTAATATATATATATGTATGTATGTATGTACCTAGCTTGTATAACCTGAGCTATTTTCTTATAATGTTTGTATATATGGTATTGTGTTTTGAAAGTAAGCTATTAAGTAAAAATTTTCAAAATGACTTATGTTGTGAAATTAGACAAACAATTCATCAAACATTTCTTCTCGGACAACCTTACATATAATTCTGCAGATTATATGTGGTTGGGGAACTGTTATCACTTATTTTAAATATAGGGGTGATAGCGGGTCCTTACAGATGGTATCAGAGCTAAGTTTGATTAATTGTTTGCCTAATTGAGATGATTTGTCTGAGACTTGACCTAGACACAAATAGGTAGAATAGGAAGAACTAAGTTTGCTTGGATGCTGTGCTTGTTTGTTTTCTTGATTCTTTGTGTGCTTGTTGCTTGATTGATTATTTGATTAATTGTTTGCTATTATGTGTGAATGTTAATTTAAATAAGCTTAATGTGTGTACATGTGTGTGTGTTGAATGTATTGTGTGCGATTGTTAAGATGGATAGGTTAAGGAGATCTACCAGGCAGCATTCAGATAGGGAAAGTATGCCACCACCACCACAGTCATCGTCTACATTTGTTCCTACTTCATCTTCTACACCTAGTAGTGAGACTACACCATCTCCTGCATCGGCTTCAGCTTCACAAGTTCCTCCACCGACTCAGATTCCGCCACCTCCACCTATGCCACCTATTCCACCAATGCCACAAATGCCTACTGGTGATCCCAATTCCATGTATGGTATGATGAGAGACATGATGGCAATGATGCAACAATATCAGATGATGATGTACCAGCAGACACAGTACTTTATACAGCAAGGTAATCAACCCGGGGTAAGACCGAATGAAGCACCACCTGTGAATGAACAAGCCAACCAGATCAAACTACATGACTTTAGTAAGATGGTTCCAGAGTTTGATGGTACTAGCACTGATCCGACAGTGGCTGAGAATTGGATAGAAGAATTGGAGAAGACCTTTGCAGCTAGCAGTACTCCTGAGGATAAGAAAGTGGACTTAGCAGTTTATATGATGAAGAAAGAAGCTTACAATTGGTGGAGACTAGCTAGTGGAAATCTACAACAGCCTATTTCTTGGACTACATTCAAAGACACATTCTTCACCAAGTATTTTCCGAATTCAGTAAGAGAGAGGATGATATCTGATTGGTTGAACTTGAGACAGGGGAGCAAGCCCATAGATGAATATCATAGTGAATTTTGTAGATTATTGCGCTTTGCTGGAGGAGACTATCGTGATGAAAGAATGAAGGTTCAAAAGTTCCAGAATGGCTTGAATGAGAAATCCAGAATGAAGTGAAGAAGTTTGAGTTACACACCTTATCAGATGTAGTTGCTAAAGCCTTGTTAATGGAACAGATACACAATGATAGTAGAGCTAGAAGAGCAAGAAGAGCTGCATTCATGGGAAAGAGACCTGCTCCTGCTACATCATATGGTGGTTACCAAAATGCTAACAAAGCAGGATATTATTCAAACCAAGGAAAGAGACCTTATATGGGAAAACAAGGAGACCAGAAGTCAACTCTTAAAGCTTCTACACCTGTGTTTGAGAAGAGATGCCTTAGATGCTATGGTCCTCATGAGGTGACAGATTGCAAGTGGACTCCCGGAGCATGTTTTTCTTGTGGTCAAGTTGGACATAGGTCTATAGAGTGTAAGAATCCGAAGATACCACCTATTTTGTGCCTATTGCAAGCAAAGGGGACATCATATTTCTAATTGCAAAGATCGACCCGACAATAAGAGTAGAGTGAATTTAGAAAAAGGCAAGACGGATGCAAGGGTTTTCACCTTACAGCAAGTTGAAGATACACCTGCAGTAGACACCTTGGCAGGTATTCTGAATGTGTCTGATAAGAATGCTTATGTGTTGATTGATACAGGGGCGACTCATGCTTGTATTTCTGAGAATTTTATGAATGAGTGTAATCTTGCTTCTGAAATGTTGAGTGATCGTGTTATATGTGTGACTACTCCGTTGGTGACTGAAAATAGGCATCCTTGTGTGTGTAAAAATGTGAATGTGATGATTTCTGATGTAAGCATGCCTATTGATATGATAGTATTACCTTTATCTGATTTTGATGTGATCTTGGGAATGAATTGGCTAAATCATTATAAGGTCACAATTGATTGTAGTAAAGCGGAGTTGAGTTTTGATTTAGATGAAGGAAGATTTTCATATATATTAGAGAGGCTAAGACCTAAGAGTATGAAGTTCATGGAATTGTGGGAGAAATCCGTTGTAGCAACTATGAGCATTGAAGGAGTGGATATCAATATGGTGCCAATTGTGAATGAGTTTATGGATATATTTCCTGAGAAGCTACCTGGATTACCACCAGATAGAGAGATAGAGTTTGGAATCGAAGTATTGCCTGGAACAGTACCTATCTCTAAAGCTCCATATAGAATGGCTCCAGCAGAGTTGAAGGAGTTGAAGATACAGTTACAAGAGTTGCAAGACTTGGGTTTTATTAGACCAAGCATATCCCCTTGGGGTGCTCCTGTGCTGTTTGTCAAGAAGAAGGATGAGAGCTTGCGCATGTGCATTGATTACAGAGAATTAAATCGGGTTACTATCAAGAATAAATATCCTTTGCCACGGATTGATGATCTATTTGACCAACTGAAGGGAGCTACTGTGTTTTCTAAGATCGACTTGAGATCGGGATATTATCAGCTTAAGATCAAATCTCAAGATATTCAGAAGACGGCCTTCAGGACAAGATATGGACACTTTGAGTTTTTGGTGATGCCTTTTGGGTTAACCAATGCACCAGCCGCATTTATGGACTTGATGAATAGGGTTTTCAAGGATTATCTGGATTCATTTGTCATAGTCTTCATTGATGACATTTTGATCTATTCCCGAAGCAAGGAGGAGCATCAAGAGCATTTGAGACTTGTGTTACAAAGACTTCGAGAGAAGAGACTTTATGCAAAGTTTAATAAGTGTCAGTTTTGGTTGGAAGAAATTTCTTTTCTTGGACATATTATTTCAAAAGAAGGAGTTTCAGTGGATCCAATGAAGATTGAAGCTATTCTAAAGTGGACAAGGCCTACAACTGTGAGCGAAATAAGAAGTTTTCTTGGATTGGCTGGATACTATCGAAGGTTTGTAGAAGGATTTTCGAAGATTGCATCTCCATTAACCCGATTAACACGAAAGAATATTAAATTTGAATGGGATGACAAGTGTGAGAAGAGTTTTGAAGAGTTGAAGGAAAGATTAATATCAGCTCCTATTTTAGCGCTACCAGACAATGGAAAAGAGTTCGTAGTCTTCAGTGACGCATCTATTCAAGGACTCGGTTGTGTACTCATGCAAGATGGAAGAGTTATAGCGTATGCTTCGAGGCAACTGAAACCCCACGAAAAGAACTATCCGGTGCATGACTTGGAGTTGGCAGCTGTAATTCTTGCACTGAAATTGTGGAGACACTATCTGTTTGGGGAGAAGTGTAAGATCTACACAGACCACAAAAGTCTAAAATACATCTTCACACAGAAGGAGCTAAATATGAGACAAAGAAGATGGCTTGAACTACTTAAGGACTATGATGTGGAGATTCTTTATCATCCCGGAAAAGCTAATGTAGTAGCGGATGCACTTAGTAGAAAGAAACATGAAGGTGTTGCTGCTTTGCTATCTAGCCAAAAGGAGATCCAGATGGAGTTTATGAAGTTAAATCTTGAAGTTACTGTGGAACAAGTAGATGTGATATTGGCTCAACTATCCTTGCAACCAACAATTCTGGAGAAAATTAAACAAGCTCAAAAGGAAGACAATGAAGCCAAGGGAATGAAGGATTCTATAAGAATTGGAAAAAGGAAAGAATTAAGGATTGACATGGAAGGAGTTGTGAGATATGGGAATCGACTTTTTGTGCCATACGAGTTAAGAGAAGAAGTCATGAGAGAAGCTCATTCCTCTCCATACTCGATCCACCCGGGAAGTACAAAAATGTATAAGGATTTGAAGAGAAACTATTGGTGGGAAGGTTTGAAGAGAGATGTAGCCCAATATGTCTCTAAGTGTGTGGTTTGTCAACAAGTAAAAATCGAACATCAACGACCCGGAGGAGAACTTCAACCGTTGTCAGTACCTGAATGGAAATGGGAAGATATCACCATGGATTTTGTATCAGCCTTACCCAGAACCATAACCAAATATGAAGTTGTTTGGGTGATCGTAGATAGATTGACAAAATCGGCTCATTTCATACCTTTGAAGGTTGGAGATTCGTTAGAGAAAATGGCATACATCTACATCAAAGAGATAGTGAGATTGCATGGTATTCCAAAGACGATCACTTCTGATCGGGATTCTCGCTTTATCAGCAGATTTTGGAAGAGTCTACATATTGCTTTGGGTACACAGCTTCAATTTAGCACTGCATTTCACCCACAGACAGACGGACAATCTGAGAGAACGATTCAGATATTGGAAGATATGCTTAGAGCATGTGCTTTGGATTTTGGAAATAGATGGGATGTTCATTTGCCACTTATTGAGTTTTCCTACAACAATAGCTTCCAAGCAACAATTCAGATGGCGCCTTATGAAGCACTGTATGGTAGAAAGTGCAGATCTCCAATATATTGGGATGAAGTTGGTGAAAGAACAGTTTTATGTCCTGAACTGGTACAGCAAGCAATTGATAAGATTCAAGTGATAAAGCAGAGAATGAAGACGGCTCAAGATCGGTACAAAAGCTATGTTGACACGAGTAGAAGACCGTTAGAATTTGAAGTTGGTGATCACGTGTTTCTTAAAATCTCGCCAACAAAAGGGGTAATTAGATTTGGAGTTAAAGGAAAGTTGAACCCAAGATACATAGGTCCATATGAGATTTTGGAAAGAATCGGACCACTAGCCTATCGACTAGCTTTACCCCCGAATTTGTCTGAAGTGCACGATGTGTTTCATGTGTCACAACTCAGAAAGTGTGTATCGGATCCTGAAGCTATCATTTCTACTCATCAACCGGAGATTCAACCCGATTTAAGCACAATTGAGAAACCAATCAAAATCTTGGATAGGATTGACAAAGTGTTGAGAAGAAAAGTAATCCCTTTTGTTAAAGTCTTATGGACGGGTCAAAGTGAAAGAGAAGCGACATGGGAACCCGAAGATGAGATGAGGCAGAAGTATCCTGAGTTGTTTGATCTATGATTGAGGTAAAATAAGTTTCGAGGACGAAACTTTTTGAAGGAGGGGAGAATGAAATAGTCATGAAATTCCTAATTTTTATTTTATAAGTGCATTATTGAATTTAAGCATGATATATATATATATATATATATTGATAGTGAGTTTAATTTTGATGAGTATTATGATGTGTGAAAGTGTAGAATTATTTAAATATGTAAGATTAATTATTTATTGAGTTTGTAAAATATTAATATGCCTTAGAGTGTGTTATTTATGCTTAGAATAAGTGGAAAGTATATATACAAATATCCTTAGGTAATAGAAAAATAGGCTAAAGACTTAGCCATTAAACCTCCATTATGTGCCTTAAGACAAAGATATTAATTAACCCAAAACAAAGTCATTAAGCCTTTAATGTCCTTAAAGTCAACATAGGATAAACTTAAACTACTTAACCTCTAAAATTCGGCCAAAAATCCCAGACCAAACCAAAAGCCCTCCATTTGCCCTAAAACCTCATCTTCTTCACTCCAAAAAGGCTCCTAAGGTGAACCAAGTTTGAGACTTGATTTTCTACAACATCCACCATCAAAAGCTTGATCTAGAGTCATTAAACCAAGCCTTGAAGTTCTTGTGGTAAGTGTGTTCTTCAACTTTCTTTTCTATGCATGAATATGTAGTCTTGATGCCATATTTGTTTAAATTCATGCTCCATGATGTTTTGATGGTATATGATGTGTTATAGGACTAGAGTGGTTAGTTTTATGTGCTTAGGATGAGTTTTGAAGTGTTGGAAGTGTTGGTGAATGCATGTGGTTGGATGACCTAATATTGAAATGTAATTGATGTTTGATGGAAGTTGGAAGAAGATGATGAATAGTGATTGGGGTTGATGAAGTTTTAGAGATGTTTGGTGTTGTTTGAATAATGTAATGAACATATAACAAGCTTTGGGAAACTTGGAATGAGTTTAAGAGAAATTTGGAAGTGTAAATTTAACATGAAAAAAACAGAGGAGTTTAAAGAATTTTCGCAACCTGTCACAGAGTGTACGCCGGCAAAGTACGCTGGCGGTGTTGAAGGGTACGCTGCCAGTGTACATGAGGAATTTGCCGGTGTTGAAGATGCACTCGGGGACCAGAATCGTCGACCTCTAACGCTGGCAAATTTTTACATTTACGCCGCCGGCGTTGAAGTCCGGCGTTGGTTTCCCTGTTTTGCAGCCTGTTTGTAATTTGGCCATAACTTTTTCATCCGATCCGTTTGAGGTGATTCAAGTTGCGTTGGAAGCTTAAAAAGAGTCTAAAACTTTCATGTTTTAAGATTTTACAAATTACAAAAGTATCAGTGCTTAAATTTCAATTCTTTCCAGCTTATACACTTTCCAACAAAGTTTAAAACTCATTGTTGTTTGCTAAAAGTTGTTCAAAGCTTGATAAATGGTCATTTAAGTATTTGTTGAGTATTGTATGATAATATATGATATCTAAATGCTATGTGATGATGTTATAATGATTTATTTGAATTTCTTTGGATGATTATACTGAGCTTTGATGAATATATATACTTGAACTAAGTGTGAGTTTGTAATTACTTCTTTTTACAGTGATTGATTCCCTTTCGGTTATTCCCATTGACTCTCGATCTAGTACAGGTACGCAGTAACTAGCTTGTATCTGTGTTAGGATAGGCATTTATGAAAACTATATATATTAAGAAAAACTTAATTGTGAGTGTTGATTTGTGTTTTACGCCGTTAAATCCAATCCCTGCCCAGGGTGGCATGAGTGCCTAGGGGCGCCCCCTCACAGATTGGGTGAGCCTGGGATGGAATTGGTATCCGGCTCAGGGAGCGGCACCCTGCTCGGATTGGGCATGGTAGATTTAGGTGTTTTCTGTAAAATTATCTAGAACGGTATAAGTATCCGAGCTACTTATATCAACCCCCTGAGCGTCAAGGTTGTTACTCAGGATCCTCCACTATCCTTGTTGCCCGGAGTTTGAATACTCTCATGTTGAATTACTAACTAAAGACTAAATAATAATTGAATGGTTGTTGCATCTTGCATTTAGTTTAGGCTTGTGTGAATCATCTCGCTTTTGTTTTCGTTACTTATGTACTGGGCCTCTAGCTCATATTTTATCTATCTCAGGTGAGGATCTTGATGAGTCTTATGCGAGCTTGGGTTATGGTCTTGATTTTGAGGATTTTTTGGAGGAGTTTGAGGATTAGAGATGGCCTTGGACTGGTTGGAGCCCAATCTTTTTTGTAATAGACTAGATATATAGGTTGGATAGTTGTTTATATAGTTCTTGATGAACTATATGTTTTGTAGTTTTGCTAATGCTTGTAAGAAGCCTTTTGGTTGTAATATATATATGTATGTATGTATGTACCTAACTTGTATAACCTAAGCTATTTTCTTATAATGTTTGTATACATATGGTATTGTGTTTTGAAAGTAAGTTATTAAGTAAACGATTTTCAAAATGACTTATGTTGTGAAATTAGACAAACAATTCATCAAACATTTCTTCTCGGACAACCTTACATATAATTCTGCAGATTATATGTGGTTGGGGAACTGTTATCACTTATTTTAAATATAGGGGTGAGAGCGGGTCCTTACAAAAGGGGTTTGAAAGCAATTATTCTAGGATTCTGGAGACTAGTCATTCCAAGGTTGTATAAAAGAACCATACCATTGGGTATGGCTTAGTAGCAATATGTTGATTGTCTGAGAGCTTGTGATTCAATACTCTCACATCAGACTTAGCTTGTATTTCCTTCAGGTACATGTCTAAATCTTCCTTCATAACAAACGTGCCTTTAAGAGTTGAAGTAATAGCTTCAATTGGTGTAACTTGAGTTGCTATCTAGAGCGGAGTTGGATTGGGTTGAATAGTAGGTTCACCAATGATGATTTGTGGTGTAGCCTGTGAGGATGAGGATCCTCCAAGTTGAGCATGTAGTGTAGTCTAGGAGGTTGAAGGTGCTCCAAGTTGAATTTCTTTGTTCACTACTTGAGGTATATGCAGTTGTGTAACTATATGTAAGCCCTGGAAAATTTAAGTAAATAATTCCAAATGAACTTCGAAAATAAACTCTAAAAATGACTCCAAATTAAAATCGAACTTCGACAAGTCCTAAATCATGAATGAATTTAGAAACTTCTTAATCTTGAGAAAATGAAAATCCTTAAAAATAAAATAAGAACTCAACAATCTTCAAATTCAAAACCGCTACATACGACAAATTCTATATTTAACTCTAACTTGTAAAATCGGGTAATATAGAACCCAAAAACCAATTATTAAAAAGTAAATAACGATAAACCTTTGGAAATAAAACTCAATTCAAGAATTCCAAAAACATTGAGAGATATTAAATACTTACAAAAATAAAATTTAAAATAAATTTCTCAAATTAAATATGTTGTATAAACATAAAACATTAGTTTTCAAATTGGTGAAGGTCTAAACCGGAAAGTCAACCGAAAAACCTAAGTCAACAAATTCCCAAGAAACCCTAGTATTTTAGATCTGGCAATTCCGTATTCCTAAACCAAGGAGTCGGAATATGATTAAAAGGTGTAGTTTGGTTCATATTAATACTAGAATGCTTTAAAAGATAAGATTAGCGAATTTTAGATTTATTTCGAACCCGATCGGGTACAAACTTCGAAAAGCATGCCTACGATATTAGTACCGTTAGACTCGTAATTTCATAAGATTTCCAAATATATCAGTTATATAATTTTTCGGGTTATAAAAATTATAATTATAACCTTTTTACCGTATTTTTATTGCTACCGGTACTTTAAATGTCAAATCTACTTTTTGAATTCTTTTACACTATTCACAAGTACAACTACCCATAACCTATTTCTTATATCCTTACACCCTACTCTTACAATTACATCATTTTCTTAAAATTTACCTTTCCAATATATCTTTTATCATTTAAATTACCTTAATTAATTCCAAAACTTACACAACATAACTCAAACAACTCTCTCTCTCTCTCTCTCTCTTTTCTACCAAAACCGGCGCCATTCCCCTCCCATTCCCCTCTCGAATTGTTTTATTTAATTCCTTTTTATTACAACAAACCCTAATCCATCTCCCTATATATACTTCCTTATATTCATTTCATTTCACTTTCTCTCTTTCTTCTTTCTCTCCTTAGAAAATTTTGCAAGAACTCCCCCCTTTCCCTCTCTCAAAACCGTGAGCTTTCCCCCTCCCTCTATACACATACACTTTGTTTTTCCTTCAAAGTTTCTTACTCCACACAACTCTTAGGAAATAGATCTATACCTTAGTATCTTAAAACATATAATGGCAAGTTCATTCATGTGTGATTCCACACAAAATCCCCATGAACTTTAAGCTAGGGATGTGGAAACACTTGAACATGAGATTCTTACCATCACAATGTTATAGGTCTTGTTATTTGAAGTTATTTTGCTATTTTCTTATTTTATTTTCAAGCTATGTTATTATTATTAATGATTTACGCATATGTTCATCATCTATTCATATTCACACATCTATCTTAGTGTTCATGCAATTACAATTAGTGTAGTAAACTAGATCTAGCTGTTTTAAGTTCATACATGCATTAGACTTTTGTTTTATGTTCTTAAATAACTTGTAATAGCTTGATGGTAGTAGGAAAGTATTAGAAAGCACAAGATCTATTTTAGTTTCAACAAAAATCATTTTAGAAATTTCAGATTAAATTAGAACCATATTTAGAAAAGTTATTTTTCAACTTCAAAATGTGTATTTTCCATTTAAAATGAAGGGCTTAAGGAATAGATATCATAAATGAATGATTTTGAGGAGTAAAGTTTAGATCTATGAGTTTATAGTTTACTACCATGCATTTCTTTTATATTCATGTTCTTATTATGTGTAGATCTTGGTTTTGAACTTGAATAAAAATAGTGAAATTCGTATCTTGGCAAAACCTATATTTAAAAACCACTTTCCAAGTCTCAAAATGGAAGTTTTAGTTGAGAAATGAAGGTTTAGTGGATGTATATCATCAAGACTTCTTTTTACAAGAATCAAAGGTGATTTCAAAAGTTATTTTCAAAATAAAAATCTCATTTTCGGATTTAGGCCAAGGCATAGTTTAAAAACATGTTTTCCAACTAAAAATGAAGTTTTTATTTAACAAATGGAAGGCTCTTATGATAGGATATGTAAATGATGATTTTTCTTAAGTTTAGATAGATTTTATCAAAAGATATGTCCAAAAATAAATTTTGTAAATTCGGATGGTTTCAAAACCATGCCTTAAAAACCCATTTATCAACTCCAAAACTTGTGTTTTTTGTGGAAAATGAAGGGTATAGATAATAGATATCATTAAGTAGTTATTTTTATAAGTTAAAATGAGTTTTGATGAGATTAATGTGTAAAATAAAGAGTAGAAACAAGATAGAAAATTTTGAGTTATTAGTCAACTTATGAAATTCGTAACTTTGGATGATGACCACGAAAACACCTATTATCCAAGCTCAAAATAAAAGTTTCATGTATTAAATGAAGTCCTTAAGTAGTAGGTATAGTGAAGTCTTAGATTTTAATGCATTAAACAAGTTTTTCCCAAAAGGAATCATTCAAGAAGTGGATTTCTAAAAATTCGAATTTTTAAGTAAATCCTATTTGAAAACATATTTACAGAGTGAAAAATGCAAATTTTTATGTAAAAATGAATGTCTTAGGTAGTGTATGTTATGAAGACTCAATTTTAACTGAGATAACTAGAAATTCCTAAGAATTAATCCCAAAACACAAGTAAGTTGTCAAAGTTAGGAAACTAGATTTTTCAAAAGTAGTTATTGTTGAAATCTTGCAAAATAAAGAGTTCTAAAATTTTCTTTTAGCGAAAATCCTCAAAATCATGCATACATTAAACTCATCACATGCCATACATGTTAGGAAATCATTCATATTGCATTGTATAATTGATTTGTCAAGTAGAAACATTCCAAGCATTTACAAAGCTATTTTCGGAATCGGAAACCGCTACTGATCAGAACTGATCCTTCTTTTTCGTGACCCAAATGTTTTCAAAACTTAAAAATAATATTACAATTATATAGATCTTTCGAATTAGATAGAGATCGATATATAATTTGTGAAATTCCGAGTTAAAATGACCAAGTTATGGCTGTTTTAAGTCGGAACTTCCGCAAATAGCGAGAATTACGAATTTGTTAAGTTTTGATATATAGTTTGAATTAGTTAAGTGATGAAATAATTATTAGAGTATTTCTTCCTTTTTAGGTGATCCTGAAATCAACGATTCCATACCATCGGATTACTTTTACTAAAAGACCGGTGATCCAATGGCCGAGTGAGTTCTCTTCTTATTTTGTTACCTTGTTTATGCTTGTAGCTAGCTGCATTAGAATTATAGGAATAAGATAAAAATCGATATGAATGGGGATGGGATAGATGATGAGACTATGATGGAAGTATGCCAAAGAATACTAAAGCATATCGAAACCACGATTCGATTGGATAATTGAACTGTTCATATTATTTCTGTTATGTGTATGATATTGGTTGGTCACTCTAAAGAATGTATGAATATTTTGACCTAAGCAAAAATTTAAATTGGTCATGCATCGCATCGGACATGTTGCATTTGGTAGCATGCTACTCCTACACAGGTCGATCGGTATGGTCCGATGACTCGTTTGGATAATGAGATCTAGTGTCAGAGCTCACTCATAGGGAACTAAGGTGCATCGGGGATGCATTCCATGGGTGAGCCTAGCCGAGTCGAGTGCTATAAGCCGAGGGCTCGGGGATTAGCAGCAGTCATGTAGACTTTCAATACCATCCTTAACTTAAGATACGGAAGGCGTAAATTCGTTCTGTGTGTGGGTTCCAGATACCCATACATAATTGTTTGCTCATGTGTTTGTTCATGCATAGCATATGGATGATTTATAACTTGCTTGTTATGGTACGGAATTAAGGGAATTCTCACTAAGCTAGTGTAGCTTATATCCCAATAGATGTTTGAATGAACAGGTTATCTCAAGAATGCTAAGTGGGGACCGAGATGGTTGGAGCCGAATATGACTTCGGGATTTTGGCAGGAAGTAAGGATGCTTAGAGATATTAGCTAGGTTCTGTAAATTGCCTTGTAATAGTTTTATGTAGTGAAATCTTTTGATGAATTGTAATTGAAGTATAATGATTTGTATTTGAAGTGTAGTGAATTGAATTTCCTTTACATTGTTACTCAAGTTGTATCAACATAAAATGTATCACTCCGATGTGTTTCCTCTATGTGTTAGACGCCTTGTTCATAGTATGGAAGCCTTTGCGTGACTGAGGTGGTCATTCTTAGGCTTTAATATTGTGTACGGCGGACTGCCACGTCTAGGGTACCCTTCGGGGTGTGACACTATAGGCTCCAACAGAGGGGCTTGCTTTCTAACTCTAATAGGATCCTATTCAGAAGTAAGAAGAGGATTAGCAGGTTGAGGTGCTTGAGGTGCCTGAGGAGTGCGTTACTGCGTAGCAATAGCGGGAGTTGACAAAGTTACACCCTGTTGCATGGTAGCAATAGCGGCTATACCAGGAAGATATTGAGTGAATATCGTCATGAATTATTGGAATTGTCTTGTAGACTCTTGCATCAATTGGTTGACTTGCTTGGTATTTTCTTGCACAGCGCGTAAGATCACAACATTATTAGGTTGAGTACTAGTAGGTTGGTTCACATCCTCAAGTGTTGACATGTCATGGTCAGAGGTTCTTGAGTCATAACCTTAGGAGGATTGATAGGTCTCTTTCTTGGAGGGGCCATGATGTAAGTGTTGAATTCTCTATCCTTAGTGGAGTCATCGAGAATGTGTAGGTATGGATTTGAATGCAATGATCACGTGCGTGTTGCGTGATAATCGCGTCATACGTGACCTAGGGAAACAATACGCATTAAGATGATCAAGAGAGAGTCATATAGAGAGGAGAAGTAGGTAATCTCAATAGGCTCTAACACATATATGACAAGTAAGGGAGCTAGAAAGCATAAACCTCATTGAGTATTATGAGATCATGTGTGTTCTTAAGTGATAAGATCATATTTTACACAACTTTTAACAAGAAATTAGGGATTAATTTGTTTTGAATTTTATAAAAATTGCTATAATTGGTACTTGGATTGTTTAAGTTTATGTTTCAGGTCTAAATTGAACAAAGGAAAGCATAACAAGGCAGTTTGAACTGAAATTGAAGAATCTCAGGGGATATGCCAGCTTTTCTGGATCTTACGCTACCGATGTACAGTCGGCCTAGAGGTTAATCAGAATGTTAAACTTTAACACTACCTCTACATTGACCCAACTTTGAAATGGAATAGATTCAAGAATTCAAAGGCCGGCAAAAATAATCTTATACGTCTCCAGCGTTCAGGTGGGTACATGTTGAGATCAGTAGCCAAAAATCAAGCACTAGCTCAATACATGCCAGTGTGGGAATACATGAAACCAGCTTCTGTAATTTTTGTCAAACATTGGCTTTCTTGGGTATCAAAGCTGCAACATTGAGGCAGTGTGAATGCGAATAGAATGCAATTTACTAAAGAATTACAAGCATTAGCCGACCTTGAAGTGTGAATCTAGTCGGCCTTTGATGTTTCTTTCATATACCGTATTTCAAAACCCTCGCGCTGGTGTTTAAGCAGTGTAGGTTATCCACAGAAACCAAATTGTTTTAAGTCGAGCTAAAGCCGCCAGTGTTCAAGCATTGTAGCAATGTACGTCGCCTATAAGCCGTCGGCGTAGAAAATGTAACTTCCGGTGTACGTTTTGTAACTGCAAAAATTAGATGAAACGCCTCAAATTTCGCTTATATATTCTAGGGTTTCCTTGTTATAGGGACATTCGGAAATCATTAGAAAAGAGAGAAAAAGAGAGTTTAAAAAATGTCTGAGTTTATTTCTTCTTGAGGGCATTAAAACCCCAATGTTTTAGCAACATAGGGGTGATTAGGGTTTAGATACAATCAATCAATGCCTATATTTGTGGGATTATGGATCTGAAGACATCATTTTATGGAAAGGAATTAATTTTAAGGTGTTTCTCCCTGTTTTTTTATTTATATATATATATATATATATATGATTGTATTGTTTTTGAGATGCTTGTTCATAGATTGTTATGAAGATGCATAAATGGATTTGATGAATTAATTTATGAATCATGTTGATATTGATTTCAATTATTTGGGAATTTAGTTATCTTTGCTTGTAATATGTTCAATGTGTACCTGATCAACATAAATTAGATGGATATGATTAAAGATACCCAGAAGGGATTCAATGATTCATACAAGTAAAACTTAAGCTTTTGAAAAAAGATTTGTCATAGGGATATGCAAATCTATGATGATATTTAAAAATCCACTAATCTTATTGCCGTTAGAATTACAAATTTAGGTCACTTGGCGGTGCTTAGTTTGTAGTTTTAATTAGAATAGTAATTTTGGTGAGAGCAAATTACTATTAAACAGTTAAGCATAGATAAATTGTCTTGGCAAGATAGTTTATGTTATGATAAGATTTTTGTTACTCCAGGAGGTGAATAATTTCAAGTGAATCTGATTAAATCCCAAATAATCAATTTCAAATATTAATTTGAAGCATGAGTTATTTCAAATGAGAATATAAATGCATTATTCATATTTGTATCTGCATCTCCTAAACCTGTATCCCTTATTGTTATTGTTAGAATATACGGTTTTAATCCTTGACAATCATTTGATAGTTAATTTTTGGTTAATCATCATAGAGTAATTAAGAATTTGATATTTGATAGCTTAGATTAGGGTAAGATTCAAATTCTAGTAATTAGCTATATAGCTCCCTGTGGATACGACCTAGATTTACTAGATAATACTGTATTGTATCTGATGATTTTGCTGACTGGTTAAGTATTACACTTGTGTTTGAAATTGAAAATTATTAGAGTATAATAAGTGTAATTAATGCAGTTTCAAATTGGCGCCGTTGTCGGGGAGCTACGGTTACTGATATTAGGATAGTAATTAAGCCCTTAGACTAAGCACATAAATTTAGAAAATCTATAAAAATATAAAAAAATAAAAATAAAAATACCAAAAATAGTTTACCTTGATCAATTTGTTCTTGTATGTCAGGTGAACAGGTCCAAGATTTGCGATTTGATCCAAAAATTGACAGGACTTATCATCGGAGGTTAAGAGAAAAAGGAGCAGAAAATACAAGAGCAATGGAGAGGGATGAAAATCTTCAAGAAGGAGATGGGAGAACGAATGAAGATCATGGAAATGGACACAACAGGAACCCTACTGAAGGGCAACACAATTTGCTAGTTCCTGTTATGGCCAATGATAATCCTCCTTATCCGATAGCAGGAAATGAGATTCATAGACCTATGTGGGAGTACTTTATGCCCACATTTGATGGAGTTGCACCATCCATTGATTGGCCCACTATTCATGCAAACAACTTTGAGTTGAAGCCAACTTTGATACAAATGGTGCAAGTAGATCAATTTGGTGGAGGTAGTTTTGAAAATCCACATGACCATCTGAAGAATTTCTTGTGGATTTGTGCTACCATAAAGAGTAATGGGGTTTCTAATGATGCCATTTGCCTTCAACTGTTCCCTTTTTCACTTAGGGATAAGGCAAGAAGTTGGCTAAATTCTTTACCCCCGCACTCTTTAATAAGTTGGGATCAACTGGCACAACAATTTTTGAAATAATTCTTTCCTCCTAACAAGACAATCCAATTGAGGAACGAAATCTTTTCCTTTCAACAGTATGCAGGTGAAGCCCAATATGAAGTGTGGGAAAGATTTAAAGAGCTCCTTAGACGTTGCCCCCATCATGGAGTCTCTCTTCATGATCAGATGAGAATCTTCTACACAACTTTTGGAGATCAATTGAAAACAATGATTGATGCGACAGCAGGTAGGAGCTTGATGTACAAGAGTGCTCCAGAGGCTTATGATTTAATCAATGGGTTGGCAAAAACAACGTTTAACTGGCATAGTGAGTGGAATAAGCCAAGACCGGTGGGTGTCATTTATGAATCAGAGACAGTTTCTAAACTTCAATAACAAGTGGCTTCACTTACTCATCAAATGAGACAAATGCAACCAATGTCAGGAACGGGACCGAGTTATAAGCCGAGCATGAATTCAATCTCTCATAATGATCCTAACATGAGTTGTTTGGAGTATCCAATGGAAGATTTCTATGCTCCAAGTTCTAGCGACGAGCAAGCAAACTATGTGAACCAATATGAGAAAAGAGCTAGGAATTACAATCCATACTCCAACACTTAAAATCTAGGATTGAGGGATCATCCAAATTTTCGATGGAGCAATCAGAATGCACCTCGAGCATTGCCACCACCACCACCACCACCTGTGCATTAATAACAGACAAATCTACAAAAAGAAAAGGATAAAATAGTTGAGCTTTTGCAGGAGATATTTAAAAAGCAAACTAATCAAGATTCAATCATTCAGGATTTGCAAACTCAAATAGCTCAATTGTTTGAAACATCAAGACACCGTCCTCAAGGCACTCCTCCAAGTACTACTGAAAGGAATCCTAAAGAGGAGGTGAAAGTAATCACTCTTAGAAGTGAAAAAGAAGTCACCAAGAGTGGTGCAGGAAGTAGTCTAGAAATGCAGGAAAAAGTGAAAGAAAAGGGCAAAATAGTTGATGACCAAGGCAATGGAAGGCATGAGGATAGGACTGAAAATTCACTAGAAATCAAGTTGGATGTGCCATCTTCAAGCCATGATAAAAGGAAAAGAGAGGTGGAAGAAGATGAGAGATGGAAGCCAGAAGTGAAGCATTATGTTCCACCTATTCCTTTTCCTGGAAGATTGAAGCAACAACAACTGGACCATCCGTTTGAGAAGTTTTTGGAAGTTTTCAAGAAGTTTCACATCAACATTCCATTCATGGATGCACTTGAATCAATGCCATCCTATGCGAAGTTTATGAAGGATATCCTTACAAAGTCAAGATGACTAGCTGAACATGAGACTGTCATGCTAACCCATAAATGTACAGTTATTCTTCAAAATAAGTTGCAACCAAAATTGAAAGATCCAGGCAGTTTCGCTATTCCTTGCATCATTGGGGAATCATATTTTGATAAAGCACTTTGCAATCTTGGAGCAAGTATAAATCTTATGCCTTTGTCAATTTTTAAGAAATTGGGGCTAGGAGAGTGTAAATCGACCACAGTTTCCTTCCAACTAGTTGACAGAAACATTAAACATCCAAGAGTAATAGTGGAGAATGTGTTAGTCAAGGTGGACAAATTTCTTTTTCCAGCTAATTTTATTGTGATTGATATGGCTAAAGACCGGGAGATCCCCTTGATCTTGGGAAGACCTTTCTTGGCTACCGGACAAGCATTGATTGATGTGGCACAAGGAAAATTGACCCTTCGGGCCATGGATGAGCAGGTTACTTTTGATGTGTTTCGATCTCTTAAACACTTATATGGTAATGATACTTGCTTCCATGTTGATATTATTGATCAACTAGTTCAGGAATATAAGGAAGATACTTTTTAGATGAGTGGATATTCCCAGCATGAACTATCACTGGATTGGAGTGATGACAAGAATGAGCTTGATATTCCTCATGATGGAATTGAAGTAGATAAGTAGTTGATGGAGCCTGATGATCAAGATAGTAGTGCAGATGATGTAAATCGAAATCACTCGGTGGCTGTCACGCCCCAACGGGTACCCTAAACGTGACAGCCCACCGTACGCAATATTAAAACTTAAGAATGACTACTTCAGTCACTCAAAAGTTTCCATATCAGTACAAGGCGTACATTCACAACAAAGGGAGACCGGTGGAGTAATGCATTTTAAGATATTGGCAGCGGAATATGCATAATAACACTTAATATATTTCATTGAGATAAAAAGTCTTACAACTTCTAAGGGGCATTCCCCTGATAATAACAACATGGTCTTGCTAACAAAAGCTAGGAGATTTTAGAAGAAATCTACTTTAAGACTACAAAAATAGAATTCCTCCAAAAGCTTCTCAAAATAAAGATTCTACCCGGGTGGCCAAGATGGTATCGGGTACAAAAAGATAATCCTGCAAAGTCAAAAGTCTATAGGAGTATAAGCATGACTTGCTTAGTGAGATATTCCTTACACAAAAGTACTCATAACAAGAAATCAACCAAGTTTATTAAACAAGCATATGAATGCAACAACCATATGATCAAATAGTACATACGACTATTCGGTTTCGTATGTGTGATGGATTTACCCCTCCATTTGTGGTTAAGAAATGCTTTGAACTGGGTCCTGAACGACCTCCTTAAAGTTGCGCACGTCTTGGGGTTCCAACGGACTGTACTACTAGTCCCTGGGCTTTCCTTACCCAAAGCAATCGATTCGGCTCGGCTACAACTTGAGACCGTATTCCCCGAACGTCCTAACTCTCAAGGTTGTAGCAAGGCAGCTTACCTTTTCGGTCCCACGCTGAGAAGTAGTAGCAAAATTTTGAAATGATATTCTAAGTGATATGCATGAGCAATTTATTATATGGGGATTCCAATATGATATTAAATCATTTAAAGTGATCAAATAATATTTGCACACATAACAATACATACACGGAGACATTTATATCAATCACAAATCGGGTTCGGATATACTTATAGTTCATTGATCGCAAACAACGATTCACATATAAAATACCCATGATAACCCGCATGCATATCCATTTTATCTTTTTCCTAACATCTAGTGCTCTATTCTACAAGCACATGCGCGAATACATTAACGTAAAGGAAACTCACTCGTCCATAGCGTTCTTCGAGGAGTCGAAGTAATCCTCTAGGAAGGGAAGATCTTCGTCCTCGACACATAAACCAAAAGAAATACTCGACATGAGTATTTCATCCAAGATCTATTCAAACTCTATAATTCTATCTTATTGAATTCGTAAAAAATCGTATGAATGGAAATCCCAACTTAAAATGGCCATAACTTGCTCATTTTAACTCGGAATTTCGCATATTATATATTGATTTCCACCTACTCAAAAAGATCTATCTATTTCTAAGGTTATTTTATCAAAAGAAGTCATTTGGGTCTCGGAATAGTAACGTATAGATTTGATACGAATTTCCAAAAATAGAGTTTTCAAACTTTCTTCATTCAAGAACCCCTTATACAAAAATATAGATATTTAGTATGGTTGGAAAATCCTTTGAATATATATATATATATATATATACTTAAACTATATGCATGAATTTTAGTGGTGTTGTCTCAACAATGGTTTTGTAAGTGTCTTAAAAGTGAGATTAGCTTAAGACTTGAAAAGAAATTAGTTTTGTTTTGAAAAATTTGCTAAATTATTATAAGTGAGTATTTCCTTCTTTAACTTTATTTCTTAGTTATTGAAAATAATTAAATTTTCAAAAAGAAATTTTTAGTCTTTTAAGATTCCCATAACTTTATTTCTAGTGGTTTGGAAACATAGTTTTTCTAAATATTTCATGGTTATATGTTCTAAAGCTTGTCTAAAGTTTGATCCGCTTTAAAAGAATAATATCAATGATTTTATAAGTTATTTATTATTTTTATTTCCTAAGTAAGGTTTTATCCTTAGAAAGGTTATTTTTGATAATTTTGAAAAACTTGTTTAGACTTTAGTATTTTAGAGTGTTGGTAGAAAACTTTGATAAATGAGTTTAAGAAAACTCTTGGTAAAATCAAGAATTAAGTTTAAAGAAACTTTATTTATTTTGGTTTAAAAAGAGAGTTTGTGATTTACTTTATGTATTTCTTGGTAAAATTACATATTATTACTAAAACTTGAGCTAAACTTATCTAACTTTAGAAAAATATTTGTTTAAGATAAAACTTTAAGTCTTTATGGGAAAATAATTTCCTTATGTAGCAAAATTTATTTTTAAAGAGAGTTTATTTTTATTACTTAAGAAAACTCATTTTCATTATGGTTGAGATAATAACAACGTGTTCATGGATGAATGAGATTATGTAACTATGAGAAATAAAATAAAAACAATATAAATATAATAAGAGCATAAAAGTAAAGTCAAGTATTGGGAACCTTAGCTTCATCAAGGTATCCCGGGACTAAGAATAGACTAGTCCTCAAAAGAAAAGAAAAACAAAGAAAAAAAATTGTTTTGACTTGATATGGACAAGTCGAAGACTAGAAAGACTAGTCGTAATAATTGCATGAAAATAAATAAATTGCATAACTTAAAAGTAAATAAATAACAAATGAGCTTATATGCTCTAAATAAATATATATACATAATATTCATAATACTTATATAAGTTAGATTACAAACAAATAATAACAATAACATTATAATAGTAACATAAAGAAAAGAATAGAACATGAACAAAAACAAAACATGAATAAATTGTTGCTTCTTTAACTCAATGAGCCTAAGAAACATACACTAAACTCATGTTAAGTTATATGAACATGATGAGTATATGAAAGAAACTTTTACCTAAGGTTTATGTGTTGGTTAAAGAAGAAAAGAATGGGTTGTACTATTATGTGGGAATGGGTTTTCCAGAGAAAAGAGAGAACTTGAGAGAGATCTTAGGAGAGTGATTTTGTGGAGTGATTTTGGGATAGTTTTAGTAGGAAGTGAGTTGTGTGAAAGAATGAAAGAGGAAGGAGGTATTTATAGATTTTTGGAGTGGAAATTAGATGTAATTAAATAAATTGGAAAAGAAAATAAAATGAGATGTAAGAGAGGGGGGGAGGCGCCGGTTCTCTTTGTATGGGGGGGGGGGGGGGGGGGGGGGAGGATTAATTTGTTTTGTAATAAAAGAAGTAATATGTAAAGTATGATGTGATTAAAGTTGTATAAGCAAGGTAAATTGTAAGGTATAGATATGGTAGAGTATAAGAATAGAGTGTAAGAAAAAGTAAAGATAGGTGAATAGTATTGAATAGTAGAAAGTACTATGAATTAAAATATTGGTAGTAAAAAAAATACGTGTAAATGGCCTATATCTGATATTTTTAGTTATCGAAAAATTCTAAAACTGATATTTTTGAAAACCTTATATTTTTACGAATCTATTGGTGTTATTGGAATATTTTTACTATCCGGTGCACCGTGGCACAGTTTTCGAAAACTGATCCCGATCGGATCCGAAGGACACTAGAAAATTACGAATCCGATACTTTTAAGCTTTCCTATATTATTACGAACTATATTTAACAATTATCTCAATTTCGTTTTCTAAGGTTTAAGAACACGGGATTGCCGGATCTAGATTCACTAGACTAAACATGAAACTAGGTTAACTTTAGGGTTTCGTTTTGACTTCCAGTTCTTAGGGTTTGCTAACATTATCGAAAAATCTAGGGGCTTACAGTGGATACAGCTGTTGTAGTTTGGATGAGACCGCCTCAGTTTGAACGCTTAGGAGCCAACACAAATACGTTAATTCCATCCATGCAAGAGCCTCCTAAACTTGAATTAAAACAACTTCCTAAACACCTTAAGTATGTGTTCTTAGGTGAGAATAACACACTTGCGGTCATCATTTCCGTGGAGTTGTCATTTGAGCAAGAAAGTATGCTAATTGAGGTGCTTAGACATCATAAGGAGGCTATTGGGTAGACAATTGCAGATATTCATGGAATCCATCCATCTATTTGTACTCACTAGATCCTAATGAAAGTCGAATGTAAGCCTATAGTTCAACCATAGAGAAGACTTAATCCTACTTTGAAAGAAGTAGTGAAGAAGGAGGTATTAAAGCTACTTGATGCCGGAATCATTTATCCTATCTCTAACAGTAAGTAAGTGAGTCATACTCAAGTGGTACCTAAGAAGGGGGGTATGACAGTTGTGCATAACGACAAGAATGAGTTAATACCAACTCGGACTGTGACTGGATGGAGCGTGTGCATCGACTATCGAAAGTTGAATGATGCTACCTGAAAAGATCATTTTCCTCTTCCCTTCATAGACTAAGTGCTAGAGAGGCTAGCCGAACATGAATACTATTGTTTCTTAGATGGGTATTCGGGCTATAATCAAATTCCTATAGCTCTAGAGGACCAGGATAAGACTAAATTTACTTGTCCATACAGTACGTTTGCATTCAAGTGCATGCCATTTGGTCTATGTAATGCACCAGCAACTTTCCAAGGATGTATGATGGCACTATTCTCAGACATGATTGACAAATTCATAGAAGTCTTCATGGATGACTTTTCTATATATGGAGCTTCATTTGACAACTGTTTGGAGAATTTTTAATAAGTACTCAAGAAATGCAAAGATACTCACCTGGTTTTAAACTAGGAAAAGTGTCACTTTATGGTGCAAGAAAGAATTGTGTTAGGCCATAAGATCTCCAGTAATGGGATTGAGGTGGATAGAACTAAGGTAGAGGTGATTTCCAAGCTGTTAACACTAGTGAATGTGAAAGGAATACGGAGTTTCCTTGGACATGCAGGATTCTACAGGAGGTTTATCAAGGATTTTTCCAAGATTTCAAGACCTCTTTGTACTTTATTAGAAAAAGATACTCCTTTTTCTTTTAATAGTGTCTGTTTTAAGCTTTTGAAGGAAAAGTTGACCACAACACCAGTTATTGTAGCACTAGATTGGGAGTTGCCATTTGAGCTTATGTGCGATGCTAGTAATATAGCCATTGGCGTAGTGCTTGGTTAGAGGAGGAATCGAGTTTTTCAGGTAATTTACTATGCTAGCAATATTCTGAATGACGCACGACGAAATTATGCTACCATAGAAAAGGAATTGCTAGTTGTAGTATTTGCTTGTGATAAATTAATATCATATCTTAAATGTTCTAAGGTAATTGTCTATGCTGACCATTCTGCACTTAAATACTTATTAGCAAAATCAAATGCAAAGCCTAGGTTTATAAGGTGGATCTTGCTTTTGCAAGAATTTGATATTGAAATTAGAGATAAGAAGGGAGTGGAAAATGTTGTTACTAACCATCTTTCAAGGATTGTAAATGAGAAAGATGAGTTACCTATTAATGAATCATTCCCTAATGAGTATCTCTATGAAATTTCAATTAAAGATCGACTTTGGTACGTAGATATAGTGAATTATTTGGTCTCTGGAATTTTACCATATAAAATTTCTCATCACTAGAAATGAAAATTTTTATCAGATGTGAAACAATATTTTTGGGATGAACCATTTCTTTTTAAAAGTTGTGCAGACCAAGTAATTAGGAGATGTGTACCTACATCTGAAATTGTTGATATACTTTTTCACTACCATAATAGAGAAGTTGGTGGTCATTTTGTTGTGGAAGGAACTGCTGCTAAGGTACTTTAATGTGGATTTTATTGGCCCACTTTGTTCAAAGACTGTAGAGAATAAGTTTAGAGTTGTAATCAATGCTAAAGAACATGGAACATTTCCAAGCGACATGAGATGCCACAGTATGGGATCCTAGTGATAGAGATCTTTGATGTTTGGGGGATAGATTTTATGGGACCATTTCCATCATCTTTCAATAACAAGTATATCCTTGTATCGATCGATTATGTATCAAAATAGGTTGAAGCTGTTGCTCTTCCTACTAATGATGCACAAGGAGTACTTAAGTTCTTAAAAAGAAACATTTTCACTAGGTTTGGGATACCAAGAGTAATTATTATTGATGGAGGAACTCACTTATGCAATAAACAGTTTGACAATTTACTTACAAAGTATGGGGTGAGACATAAGGTGGCCACACCTTATCATCCTCAAACAAGTGGTCAGGTAGAGCTATCTAATAGAGAGCTTAAGCAAATCCTTGACAAAATAGTCAATTCATTAAGGAAGAATTGGTCGCTAAAGCTTGATGACGCAATTTGGGCCTACCGAACTGCTTACAAGAACCCCATTGGAATGTCCCCATATCGCATGCTATATGGAAAAGCTTGTCATCTCCCCATGGAATTGGAACACAAAGCTTACTGGGTAATAAAGTTCTTGAACTTTGATCGGCAAACTGCTGGGAACCATAGATTACTCCAATTGAATGAACTAGATGAGTTTCAAAATAAGGCTTTTGAGAATGCTCAGATCTACAAGGAGAGAACCAAGAAGTGGCATGATAGGCAAATCTTATATCGAGAATTCAAGGAAGGACAAAAGTTTTACTCTATAACTCTTGATTAAGGCTTTTTCCTAATAAGCTAAGGTTTAGGTGGTCGGGCCCATTTGAGATTACAAAAGTCTTTCCCTATAGAGTGATTGAAATCAGGAAAGATGGAGAGGAGCCGTTCTAAGTCAATGGTCATCAACTGAAACACTTTTAGGAGAGGAGATTTGTGGAGGCATGTAAGAAGGACTTAGATCTTAAAGATCCAAGCTGAGCTTATAAAAGGAAATTCGGGCTAAGCGGCTTTAAACTAAGCGCTTCTTGGGACATAACTCATGTTTAACTTAATAGTAATATTTTTGTTTTGTTTTTACTAACTTAGTGTTCAGATCATGCAAAAATAATAATAATGATGATGAAAAGAGAGAAAAATGCTAAATGCTGGCAATAGGAGATTCAAAGCTGTCGGCTTAAAGCCAGCGTTTGCCATAGAGGCCAAAATCATGAGAACGCCGGCTCAATATCATTTACGTTGCTAGCGTTTGGGGTGGCGTAATTATCATTCCTAAAGTTCTTTAATCCTGATGAATGCTGGCACCTGGGTTTTCAACATCGCTAGCGGTTAGTCGGGCGTAGACCTGTACGCTAGCAGTGTAGAAGGGAAAGTTGCCGGCCATTTGCTCTCTGCAAGAATTAAAACTTTGATACACCGGTACTTACGCTGCTGGTGTACTCAACAAATTTGCCGGCGTATATTCTGCAATTTCAATTTTTAACAGATATGGCTCCAAAACAAAAGAAACAACTCACTACTGAGCCATCTTCAGCCTCTCCCAAGGTCAATAGTTCTAAATTTAAACTAAACTATCGAAATTCCTTCTCAAGCTATCATTGACCTAAATGTCCATAAAGTTTAAGAGTCCTTTGTTTTTAAAACCAACTTAATGAATTTCAAAATAAGTGACATGAAGTCTTCACCCATCCTCTCTCGAAATATTTAGGATCGACTCCATTAGTAGCCACAGTCTATTCAGTTGAAATCAAACATAAATCTAACTCGTGCACCACACAATTAGACCCACAAAACTAAAATCAAGCTATTAATTACAAACACCCTATCAATATTAAATTGAAAGTGCATTTGAAATCACATGAATCGGGATTTGGATTCACAAACCCTAAACTATAGGAGATTATTTCTCCATAAATTTAGAAATTATAAACATTATCTAAAGAAATAAAATGAAATTAACTGAAGGATATTACAATTTAGCACAAAGTCTTGTAGAAATTACAAACAATGGGTTAAAATGGTTTTACATAGAAAACTTTGAGATTCTCTAAAGCAAGAAGAAACAGAAATCTTTTGCTCTAGAAATTCTTATGCTACGTTAGTACTATTCTATTGTATTCACACTATACAACATACTTATTATAACACTGTGCACGTTTATTTATAGGACAATGGTATAGAAATCATGAAGATTTTATTGCTGACATGGCAAATTCTTTATAACGGAATGCAAATTCTTTATCTATGCATGCGCCTGTATCAAGTGCTCAAACAATCGCTTGTCAAGGGGTAAATGGAGTGCTCAAGTGTTACATTAGGGATGGGGCTTGACTTGAGTTGATAAAACACTACTGTTTTGTCCATTTTTCTATTGAGGACCAACTTTGAGACTATCAAGGGTTTGATGCTTGATGATTTGAGGAGCGACAGAAGCTTTCTTCAGCTTTGGGCTCAATCTCCTTAGAACAAGTGTCAACGGTCATGTTGAGGGCCAAATTTGAGGCGCAACGGACCAATTTTTGCTTGTTTTGCCTTACATTTGGGCCTCGATCAATATTATTCAAGGTGCAACAGTTTGTTCTTCACTTTTGCTGCTGTTTTTGCTCCAAATCTGATTAAAAACACTATGATCCTTCTTCTTTCGATTTAATGAGCTGAAAAACAACAATTTAACATTAAAAGGACTAGATTCATAGGAATTTAATAAAAAACTCATGAAAATAAGCTTGAATTCCTATGAAAAGAACAAAATAAAATTAACTTATCAAGGTTGTACTTTTAGGTTGGCACATAGAGCTGTACAATGGTGTTTGTAATTATTGCACCTACTTTGAATAACTATGACAACAAGCATTCAGATTGTGTTAAGAGGTGGAAGAAAGATCCGTGAACACAAGAAATTGAATAAGCATAGATCGAACATGCAACCTTCGGATCTTTAGTCTGGTGCTCTCCCAATTGAGCAGTCCTTACTTGATTATTATTCTACAATTATACCCTTGAAATACAAATTTCTACACATAACCTTTGTTAACTATCTGTTCGTTTAATTTAGTTTATTTTTATTTGTATGTTATTTGCAAGTAATCTATTTAAGATATATGTCTTTTTTTATTTCATTTCTTCATAATATCTATCTTGGCTAAGCACAGAGTTTCAAATGGCTACCAAAAGAATACAAAAACTAAAAGAATTTTATGAGCTAAACAATCTCATGCATCAACTTTTCATTTTGTTGTAGATATATTGTTTTCATGTTCCCTAAGTGAAATTCCTTCAAATTGGTTCATTTTCTTACCTTTTTACATCCAATCAAAAGACAATGATAAAATCCCTCAATTTCTGTTTAGACCTAACCTTTGCATCAAAATGCTCTCATGCACAAAAATTTGAATGTTCATGGTATCCGCAACTTGTAATGCCACTTCACTATAAATAATATTCCTAGTCAAAGTCAACTGAATGAGATTAAAAATTGCACATAGCTCTTGAAATTTTAAAAATAAAGCTTAGCACCTACCCCATGATGAATTTTTTGCCTACACCATTAGTCATACATAAGATTCCTTAACAAATGATGCATGCTCCATTTTTTTTCCTTTTTAAGTTTCTTGATTTGATGACATAATTCCAATATAACCATTGAATTATATGACTAGCAAAATGCAAGCACTACCAGGATTGGCTATAATTTGCTTTCTGGTATCTCAATTTTTAAGAGGCAGATGGCAAAGTTTCAATGAATTCTATGACAGAGTGGGAATGTATTTGGTGCACTTTTCATTCAAACATATTGAACCATCGGATGGAAATTCTAGAGAGAGATTTTATTTGGATTTACACAGCACATTGACTTTGCACTTTTCTTTATACTAGTGAGTGTGCAAGAATAGAAATTCATTAATGCATCGCTTCAACTGCCTCTAATGCTTCTAGTATTACTATCCACTGAATGGAAGTGATATTTTGATGATGTGTCTTCCTAACTCATCGTACTTGTGGGTTCATGTTTCGTAAACTCCATGGTATCGAATTTACTTTTTGTAAAACCTATGAGAACTAATAAGGGTGCAAGGACAAGGATTAACAATTTTGATTACATTGGCTTACAATGGTTATTGAAATTCCAAGAATCTAGGGCTCCATGAAATTAAAATTTTTCAATTTTCATTCTTAAACAACAACTCCCATTGATAGGAATCAAAGGAAACCAAGAAATGCAACATATTCCTTTCTTGCCTTTATTCCTCCTAGATTCTCTATGTTGCATGTATATTCCTTTTTTATTGTGTGTATCCTCCTTATTTATTAATTACTTTTAATTGTCCGATCCTATCCATTATAGAGATGTAATTCATATCATATCGTCTCATATTTTCTTTTTGAAACATTTTTTTATCTCACCTATACCATTAATTACATCAGGTTATAGGGACAATAGGATATATGGCTCTTGAATATGTACAAAATGGGCATCTAACATCCAAGAATGATGTTTGGAGCTATGGGGTTTTCCTATATGAGCTCATCACAGGACGCCATCCATTAGATTGTAACTGGCCCAAAAGTAAGCAGAAGCTTTTGGAATGGGTGCAGCCTTATTTATCCTATATCAAGAAATTTCAGAAAATATTAGATCCAAGACTTGAATGTAAATGTTCCATCAAGTCTGTAGACAAGCTTTCAGTAATAGCTAACAGATGCTTAGGCAAAAACCCAAAGTTCTGTTTGAAGATGATTGTGGTGTTGGAAATGGTTAATAAGGTAATGGAGGCATCAATTGATGAGTCAAAATACATGAGTCCTCCAGTCCTGCTAAAGAACCTCAAAACAGCCAAAACTTCTAGTGACCCTGAAACTAAAGCTAAAAGGGGGACAAGGGATATTAAATTTGGGAAGGTGGTTGGTTTGGTCGGATGTAGGCATCGAAATTGTTGAGGATATGCTAGAATAAGATAGATTAGTGTGAATAGGTTCACAACCATTAAATTTGATACTCATACAATACAAGCAAAAGGATTAGCGATTGCTAATGATGTCCGCATCCTCTTACTAAACTCTAGACAAATGATATAGGAAGAAGAAGCATGCCGATATCAACAAAGACACCGGAATTGGTAGGCCCCTTTCATTGTTATCTATGGAGTTTGCCATGCAAAATGGGTTGTCTAGAGTCAATATCTTGAAGAGAAATGCTTAATTTGACAGTGCTGCTCTTCAACTTGTAGAGGGTTTTGCTTCTCCTTTTGTGGTCTTATATAGTGTTGAGTTATACATAATTCCTTTTGTTGCATAGAATTAGATGTATTAATACAAAATCTTTACAAATATATGATTATACAATTAGATATGTTTCCCTATTATAAAACTAAATGTCTATAATGATAGTAAAGTTATATTATATTTAATTTATGGTTCTTTTTAAGAAAAAGAAAGGAGAAAAAATCATATTGAATTTTTTTTGTAAATTTTTTTAAGGTAAAAAATTACAAAAATATTCCAAAATCCTGCTTTTTTTTATAAGACTTGCTCCGTAAATCATTGAAGGATTAAATTTTTAAGATGCATATTCAATTCTAATCACATCATTAAAATATCTTTTATATCAATTCTTGTGATTATTTCAATAATGGAAGGATGCTTTAGACAATTCTCTTGATGAGACTATAGAAGTTTTTAAAGATTATTTAGCAAATCATCTTATTTAAAACTAAAATATATTAGGTATAGATACATTAAGATTTCATAAAAAATTATTACAGATGAAAAAGGAAGATAATGTAAATCGACCCTTAATTTAAATTGGTTAAGTTTGTTCTTGTGTTTCCATTTGTAAGTTGTTTGACAGAAATGAAACCTCCTTTTGGGTGATTCATCTTATCGTAAGATGTTACTCATATTTATATTTATACCAACTTGTATTTAAATATTATGACCCTACCCACCAACGTCACCGTTAAAAGAAACATAAAGGAACATTTCGTCAGGTGATATGAAATGATCAAATGTCCAGGGTCGATTGATATTATTTTAGGATCTATGGGCCTGCTTGGATTGTCAAATTTTTATTCGTATCAAATTTGTATCGATAACTTATCAATTTTGGGTCAATATCAATTCGATTTGATCACTTTATGAGTAAAATTGTTAGTTTTTCATTGGTATCATATATATATTAATTTAGTATTGGTTCAGTTTGAAAACAAAACTAAAACGAAACCAGACTATCCAAATAGGTAAATATTGTGTTTGGTAAGAATAACATGGTAAAAGGATGAAAAAAAAAATCCATATATATACCTCTTATTAAATAAATTACCTAAAAATTGTATATAAAAATGGACTAATTTACCTTTTTATTCACTTTTGCAAAATATGTCAATTATAATTTTCTTTTCTAGCGTATAACATGATTTTTAAAACCATATCTCTTAAAAGTGCATAAACTCTTGCCTTTCAATTCTCATGACTCCATCACTAACTCCATCATAATCATGATAAAAAAAAAATATTTAGTATATACATTATATAGTTTTTCAAAAACTAGATTTCATACTGATGTAGATAAAATATAAAGTATGTACAGATAATGTTTACAAATTTAAAAAAAAAAACCCAAATAGATCGATCTATATCTTTGTTGAGTGGGTCTAAAAAGTTTGTACATTCATCTCCTAGGAGTTGTCACATATTGCAAATAAAAATAATAAAATAAAATTTGTAATATAAAAATTAAGAAATATAAATAAATATCAAATAAAGAAATGATAAAAAAAACTAAAAACTTAAATAGCATTTAATGTTTAGAAAATGTTCTATATGAATAAAAATGATTTGATAATTGTTTATTGTATTTAATGCATAAATAATAATAACATAATAAATAAATACAATTGAAAAATATGTCAGATTGCTTTATGTAGAGTTCTATTGAGAAAATAATTCCATCTGCAAACAATATGGGGTATATTTTTTTTTTGTTACCTAGTCCTATATTACTAATATTTTCACTTAAATGGAATGTTTTTTGTGTGTAAATATATGTACATCCTTAATAATTTCATGTGAAAATAAGTTAAGATTATGATATTCTTAAGCTCAATTTAATTTTGAGTTTTAAAATTTTGTTAGATTAAAATTTTTTTTTTCCAATTTATTTATTTAAAACTGGGCGAATGAGACAATTGAACCTACCTAATGAACCAAGATTTGACTTGCCTAATGAACTAGTGGGACCATGATTTCGGAACTAGCTTCCACCTGTGAGGATGCCTAGTCTTATCATTCACTACAAAAATGAGCCATTATAATCTTGAACGATCTTGATCTTGCATGCATGAGATATGTAAATCCTGTATGTTATTGAGTTAAGCTAGTAATAATGTCGTAGGCTTGTATTTCTCTTATGAAATTATTGATGTCATTTAGGAATCTTTGTACATTCTATATTTGATACAAGAAGGCTAGCATGGGGTGATTTACCCTATTAACATTGTAAATTTTCTCATGTTTTCATGTGTCGAAGATATTGTATTATCAAGAGTGAAAGGGAAATGATTCAATCATGGCATCAATAACTTCAACAAAGGCGGATGCAAAGATATTGGTGAGGTGCATGTGATACGATTTGTTCTACTATTCCACAGACACAAGGTCTTGAGTCAAGTTAAGCCTCATTAAGTACATTTTCATGTCAAGTTGCAATTTAAAAATATAAATTCAATCAAACTTCAATTGAGAACTTTAAGTTTGAGCTTGACAATCGTTTCACTCAATTTGGTTCACACACACACACACAAATATATTAGAGAGAGAAAGAGTCAAATTGTCTATCAAGATGCATCATGAATGCTTCATATTAAAATGGCATGGCTAAGGCTAAAATGAATTGACTCGAGTCAAAAGGATACAATACTAAGCTCAAACTCGAGCTTGACTCAAAATGTTAAAGCTTGAGCTTGACCAAACTAAAAATTTGAAGCTCGGGTTCGTCTAGAAGTAACATCACATAAGCTCAAGCTCAACTTGGTTAAGTTTGTTTAGGCCTGATTTATATTAAAAATATATTTATAATTCTAGTTTAAATAATATTAATATCTAAACTTGATTTGACTCAATTAATATTTATATTCGAATTGAACTCGATAGAGTTTGATTAGGCTCATGAGTTAATTGAGCTAAACATACGAAACTCGAGCCTAGTTCAATAAACTACTTGAGTAGCTTGGGTTCAAATTCGATTTGACTATTCTCAAATCGAACTCGAGTCAACATCTAGTCAGGTTTAAGTAGTTTATGAATTGGTTTGGTTCATTTGCACCTGCAATCTAGCTGCCTCATTGCACAATCCCTTCTCATTATGCAATTTTTTTTTTTTCAATTTGTTGTTTAATTTTGAAATAGGATTTTGGTGAATTAATTAACAAAATACCATAATTAAATCACATTTTCATGATGCTATTTACATTTATAAGGAACTCACATATGTAACATACAATTTGGTTTGGCTTGATTGAATAAAAATCACGTGTTACATGTGGGATTTAGGCTTGAAATTGTAGTTATAACATGCGATTTATCCTGTTTAATGAAACACAACGTTTCATGTGGAAATAAGTCTCAAATACAAATTAATTAGGCATATTAAATTCTAAGTTCTTTGATTCACTTGGTTGCTCTTTCACTCTTTGACTGTCTCTTTCACACCCTTTTATCTTTGCCCATTACATGTCAACATTTGGCTTTTCTCTCTTAACCCTACTTAACAACACACATTTTTTCTTCATATTGATGTATCTAACTTTCCTTGAGCTTTAGCAAGTATCTTTTCTTATTTATTTATTTTTTATATTTTCACATCATTCTCTTTCTTTAAATTGATTTTTCTTATTAATTTTTTCTTTTGCAGTGAATTTGTTATTATTTAAGGAAGATGAGGTTGAGTTGGTCATGCAAAGAATTTTCCCTTTATTTTTTTTTTTTCTGAATATGAATCACATTATTAAACTATGTTCTTTCTTTGCTAGTGGAGTTAATTGAGGACCCATTGAGGAGCACATCACACCATATCTAGCATAAGAAAACTTCTTAAAGATGGCCTAACTATCTTTCATTCATTTGAGTTAGACTCTCATTACAATACTTATAGAGAGATAGAAGTTTGAGACCCACACATCCTACATACCATATGGGGAGGTTATCCTAACTTTACAAGATGTAGCCATACAATTTGGTCTGTCTATTGATGGGGATAAGGTGACAAATAGCACTGGTGTAGCATAGGATGATGATATGGTAGGCTTGATAAGTGGGATATATTTGGTGAACAAGCTAAGATGTCTTAGTTGAAATGCTCATTCAAGAGGTTATTAGATGAGGTTGATGACTAATCTATCATGCATTATGTGTTGACAAATCTACTACAAGTGATAAAGGGCATCATCTTGGCAGAGAAGTCTTCTAGCCTTATCCATTCGATGTTCCTCCCTCTATTGGAGGACTTTGAGGCAATAGGTCGGTATAGTTAGGGGATCTACCTTCCTAATGACGTTGCAAAGATTTCTATGTCATACCATGCATGACTCGATGTAAACCCCGGTTTTCCTAGTAATCAAGTAAACTTCGGAAACCGGAAAGCTAAACCTAAACCGGATTAGTTCAAGCTTCGTGAGAGAAACCTAGAAACCCTAGATCCGGCTTTCCTTCGGTTTCATATTAAAAGAACTTTTATAAAATAATTTAATGTGAAATATTGTTTTAAAGTATATTTCAAACCATAGAAAGTTTTGATTTCGAAAAATTTTCTATTCCGGGCCTTCCCGAGCTCCATTACGGAAAAGCGAGCCCCGGGACTAGAAACTCTGAAAAATATTCCAGAATACTCTTTAGAACCGAAATTTTATAAGGATTTCAAAAATATAAGTTTTATAATTTTTCGGGTTATAAAAATTACAGTTATAGCGTTTTTCCCGTATTTTTTTTACTATCGGTAAAGTAGATGTCTTGTCTATTATTTATCAGTATTCACAAGTACAACCTACTAGACACACAACCCATAACCTAGTCTTACATCCTTACAATTACTCATTATATTTTCTTTTCTAAGAAATTTTTGTCTCTTAAACAAATTATCACATTTAATACATTTTATTACATAAATTCCAATTTCAAACAAATTCAATTCTCTCTCTCTCTTTCTTCTTTTGTAGCTGGCGCAAATCCCCCCATTTTGCCCTCTATTTATTTTATTTTTCTTCTTTTATTACTTCAAACAAACCCTAATTTCACTTAATATAAATAATCTTTAACTTTCTCTCTCTTTCATTTTCATTTCATTTGTTCAAAAAATCACAAAACTCTCTCCATTTTTCCCTCATTGCCGTGAGCTTCACTACTTCATCACACACACACACAAGCTTCATTTCTTCTCCATTTCTTCACTTTAACCAACTTTAGGTGATGATTCTTAAGCTTTCCTACCACTTAATCTTGTAATGGCAAGATTATTCATGAGTATTTTCACGTTAAATCCCCATGAGCATTTGCTAGGGATAAGAAAATGCTAATACATGAATATCAAGCCATCACAAGAGTAGATCTTGTGTTTGATGAGTTTTTGTTGAGATATTATCATGTTCATGCATATAAATGTAGAGATCTTGTATAAAAGTATATGTTCATGCTTTCAAACTCCTCTTCATGCATTATAAGTAATAGATCTCGCATTTAGATACTCACATTATACTTGACATTCATGATCACATAGATATTTTGTGTTTTCATGCATTAATGCTCATAAAGATTTGGTCTTGTGTATATAAATGTGATAGTTAGTAGATCTTTAGTTATATAAGACAAAGAACTTAAAAAGGAAAAGTTTTTGTTAGAAATGATCAATGGAAAAATTCGTATGACTTCAAAGCTCTATTTTAAAAACCCTTGTATCAACTTTATACTCATGTTTAATGTGAAAAATGAAGGGTATAAGTAGTAGGTATCATTAAGTAGTGATTTCTATAAGTTGAAATGAGTTTTGATGAGGTTAATGTGTAAAACAAGAAGTAGAATCAAGATGGAAAATTTTGGAGTTAGTAGTTAATTTGTAAAATTCGTAACTTTGGATGATGCCTATGGAAACACCTATTATTCAATCTCAAAATACAAGTTTTATGTAATAAATGAAGTCCTTAAGGAATAGGTATAATAAAGTCTTAAATTTTAATGCATTAAACAAGTTTTTCCCAAAGGAATCATTCAAAAAGTGGATTTCTAAAAATTCGGATTTTTGAGTAGATCCTAATTGAAAACATATTTGCAAAGTGTGGAATGCAAATTTTTATGTAGAAATGAAGGTCTTAGGTAGTATATGTTATGAAGACTCAATTTTAACTAAGATAACTAGAAATTCCTAAGTATGTATTCCAAAACTCTAGTGTGATGTCAAAGTTATAAAACTAGATTTTTCATAAGTAGTTGTTATTGTGGTCTTGCAAAAAAAAAAGTTAGAAAATTTTTCTTTTAGCAATAATCATCAAGATCATGCATACGTTAAACTCATCACATGTCATTCATAATTCATATATACTTGAATTATCAAATAGGAACATTTCAAACAATTGCAAAACTATTTTTCGGAAATAGGGATTGTTATTGATCAAATCTGACCTCTCTGTTTTGCGACCTAAATGTTTTCAAAACTTGGAAATAATATTATAATTGTATAGATCTTTCTAAGTAGATAGAAATCGATATAAAATTTGCGTAATTCCAAGTTAAAATGACCAAGTTATGGCCGTTTTAAGTCGAGACTTTCGCAAATAGCGAGAATTACGATTTTGATTAGTTTTGATAGTTAAGTGATGAAATACTTATTAGGGTATTCTTCCTTGATAGGTGATCCCGAAACCGACGAATCCTTACCACCCGATTACTACTATTAAAAGACCGGCGAAGCATGGCCGAGTGAGTATCACTTCCGATTTCAATTATTGTTTTGTGATTGTAATGATAGTTGCACTAGTTACTTAGCAAAGATAAAAATGAATATGCATTATGGGGATGAATGGGAATTATATATGTTTGATGTTGTTATGTGAAGTTGAATTTAAAGAATATTGAAGCCGGGTGATTAATCGTTGCTTGTATAGATGAGCTAGGATTGGCTGTCTATGAATATTGATTGGTCACCTAAAAGAATTGGTGTAATTGATTATTTGGAATTAAGGATGAAATTGAACTCATTCATAACACGATGGGGATGAAGCATTAACATTTGTTGGTTTTCCATGAGCCTAAACGGTGTAAAAGTTGGTTAATCGTGATCCGTAAAACGAATTATTGAGTTAGTTAATCGTGATCCATAAAACGAATATATGAGTTGGTTGACCGTGAGACTAAACGGCGTTGTACCATAGGATTTGTTAATCTGCTGACCCGAGATGGAGGGCGCAAGTCCATCCATATATGATTTCCGGTTGGTCATATGTTTGTTGAATTCACGTGTTTGGTGCATATCATTTGTCTGATTAATCACTTGTTTGATTGATGTGTTATAACTGTGATCATGGAAGTTTTCACTCACTAATCTAGTATAGCTTACGCCTCTATAGTTTCTATTTGTTGCAGCACGAATTTATTTGGCTTAGACTAAGACAGGCTACAGCTCAGGTACAGGAGCTAGGCGTTTCCTATAGAAGTTGTATTCAATTTGTTTAGACTTCCATAGGAAACCAAGAGACTCTGGATGACTGTAATGAACCTTTAAATATTCTTTTACGGGGGAATGCCCCTTAGACTTTGTAACTTATTGTTTATGCGTTTTGATTTATTATCTAATGCTATTGAATGCCGAATTAAACTCCTTAACTCCATTGAATAGAGTATTCTATTGTCGTAAAGGGACGCCTTACATCTATATAAGACTCCCAAAAGACTTGGATAGTAATTTGAGAGTTTTATATGTCATGTGGTGGATTGTTACGTTTAGGATACCCCTATGGGGCATGACACTCGATAGTTAAGATGGGAGTCAAAATTTTATACAAATATGGGCATGGAACATGCTTCCATATGTTCGCTACCTAGGCACAATCCCCACATTTTAGATGATGGCCCATTGGCACACCATTGACATGATATCTTCAATGTTACTTAGATTCCCACACATCTTGTTTCATAGTATTAGGATGCTTTAGGTAATACTTTAGAGCATGTATGATACCTTCTGTAGTTTGATTATATGCATACCCGTATATAATTTTTATAAACTAATATAGATTTATGTTATGAAAATTTGTTGGATGTCTTACACTTTAGGCATCTTAAAATTGCTACCACTTATTTGCTGGGAGTGGAGCGATAATTGGTTTACTTAGGTTCCCTTTATTTGCTTTCACATCATAGAGAAGCACTTTCTTAATAGAGTTGTCTAGTATTTTATAAGGGTACAACATATCCTACAAGAGTGTGACATTCTACCTTCTATCCACCAGATTGATCTTAGAGTGAAGATTGATGAGAAATGAAGGGGGAGACATGTAGCCTACATCCGTTAATAACAACAGAGGTGATTGGGCATGGTTTTTCTTAAGTATAGTGATGCATTACCCAGCCAGATTACTCAATGCTTATAGTACCACCGAATAATAAGACAACATATAAGCCACAGAGGAGTGATGCTTAGCATCTTGGTAAGTATTATAAATTCAATCACCACATCTCTATTAATACGTATATATTATTCATGCTAACATAATGCGGTTATCTTTTGTTGCAGTCAAATGCATTTACTTGCGTTATGGAAGTTGATAATTTGGAGGAGACACAGGCTATAGTAGATGTTGGTAGGTACATCCTATGAGGCCATGAAGGTGTTACATTATTCCTTCTAAGAGTAATCACTAGAGATGTCTTTGGTTTGTGGAAGAGGACACAATGGGATGGGGCTATGGCAAGGGTTGTCATTAGCAAGTTGTCATGCCCCAAAGGGTACCCTAAAAGCAATAATCTGCCACACTCAATATCTAAACTCATGTATGACTACCTTAGTCATTCTATGAGTTTAAACACCGAGTGTAAGCCTTACGTTCAACAAATAGGAGATCATACTTTGAATCGGAATAGCTTAAGAAGACATACATAGCAATAAGAAAGTAAATCATAACAGTTATAACCAAATTAATCTATTAGATGAGCTAAGGGGCATACCCCCATCAAAATATTAAGAGTTCTTAAGTCCTCAAAAGCCTCTTACAATAACCATGATATATATCAATTTAGGAGATTCAACTAGAAGTCTATGCCTACATTTAGGTCCTGACTTCTTCAAAGAGCTCCATAGATTCCAAAAGCTATACTTGAGGAAAGTGGCTTCTCAGAGATAGCCATAAATATTCATACTGCAATAGCAAACTATAGGAGTATAAGCTTACGAGCTTAGTGAGTTTCACTTTCAAAATATAATGCTCAACAAGTAATATATTTCAGGCAAGTTATATTAACAACCATATGAAATGCACAAGCACGTGAACATACAATACATAAGACTTTCTGGGAATCTTATGTTGAATGGATTTATGCCCTCCATTCGGGAAAAGGTGTTTCAGGCCTATACGACCATAGATTTCAAATTTTCTTATTGTTATTGTGGTTGATACAGGTACCTATCTACACACAATTTGTAGTTGATACAAGTGCCTACACCACTACCATTTCAATTTTTGGCCACTACGCCAACATTCGAGTTTACAGGCCCTTCGTTGCCTAGCTATTATGCCTTCTTCCCACAAAGGTATAATAACCTATGCAATGTGACTCACATATGGTATGCATGCTCAATTTAATTATAAGATCATGGCATATTAATTAACAATTTATGGACGATCACGGATATTGTAGACACTTCAATTCTATACTACTTCATATAAAAATATTTACAAGAAGCTCATTTCTATATCCTTATCACCGATTCACCCAAGTAGAACTCACATACACACAATCAAATTTTATCTTGCCCTAATTCTAATGCCACTAACATTATAAGCACAATCATAAGCATATAATTTAAAGATAGTGAACTCACTTTGCCATGACGCGAAAATCCACTTAATCGTAATAGTCCTCGAGAAGGTCTAATCCATCTCTCAAGTCTCCTAATCAAAAGAAATAACTCTGATGAGTATTTCAATGAAGTTTAAATGAACTTATAAATTCTATTCTAACAAGTTCATCAAAATTCGTTTAAGAGAAAATTCCAACTTAAAACGGCCATAACTTGGTCATTTTAACTCGGAATTCCGCATATTATATACCGATTTCTACCTATTCGATGAGAGATATCTATTTCTAGAGTTATTTCCAACAAACAAGGTTTTTTGGTCCATGAACAGTAGGGTACATAATACTATACTGGATTCCCATCCCATAGTTCAACTCCTAATTTCAAGCCAAGCATTAATCCAAAGCTTTGATAGATACTTAACTATCATTATATTTTGTAAGACTCTATTATATACATATATGACTCATTATCATGTATGATTCATGGGTGTTGGTGATGATATCTACTCTTCTACTTTAGATAATGCTTAATAGGATGTATAAGACACTATTTTCCTAACTTTGTTTCTATTAATTACATTATCTGTACATGCAAAACCGATAGTTATTATCATGAGATGAGATATCTATATGTATATCCTCAATGATATGATATCAAAAATTCTTTTTGAAAATCTTTTGCTTTGCAAAACTTTTGAATTTGCTAGACTTGAGAAAAATAGTTTTTCTTCTTGCAAAATCACACTTGTTTTTATCAAAACTTAACCTTGATGACCTATATACCCAACACCTTCATTATTTTAATAAAAACCTTCATTTTGGGGTTAAAAAATAGATGTTTAAATAGGTGGTCTGCCTAATTACGAATTTTACAAGATTTTTAAGGAATAAAAATATTGTTTAATCTATTCTTTGAAACCATTCCTTGTTTTAGGATTATACTTTGATAAACCTCTTTTACCTTTGTCAAAATTTGGTCTTTATTATATGTATCCCTAGGACTTCTATTTTTCTATGAAAATCATCATTTTGACATTTGGTAATAGGTGTTTATATAGTGGTCATTTTCAAATCCGAATTTTGAAAGTTCTTTTTGAGATTGTTGCTTTTGTAAAACTCATTTAATCTTTTAAAAACTAGTTCCTAATCAAACCTACTCCTTAAGGCTTTCATTTCTTTAATAAAAATCTTATTTTTGGGTTGAAAAATAGGTGTTTACACTTCAAGCTTTCCTTATTATGAATTTAAAGCTTGTCATTGGGGTTGAAACATAACTTTTGTAAATTTATATATTTTTTTTTTGAAAATATTCCTTAGTAGATCTAAGTTTTACTTATCAAGATCACTTATTTATGATATCTATTCCTTAAGCCCTTCATTTTTAATGTAAAATTCACATTTTGAAGTTGAAAAATAGCTTTTCTAAATAGGGTTCCTTTTTTATCCGAATTTTCAAAAATCATTTTTGTTGAAACTAAAGTAGGTCTTGAGCTTTCTAATATTTTCCTACTATCATCATTCTATTACAAGTTATTTATATGCATAAAACAAAAGCCTAAGGCATTTATGAACTTAAAACAACTAGATCTAGTTAATTATACTAGTTATAAATGCATGAATACTATGTCTATTATGTGGATATGGCTAGATGATGAATATATGCACAAGACATTAATAATAACAACATATCTTAATAATAAAACAAAGTAATAGCAAAATAATCTTAATTAATAAGATCTACTGCATTGTGATGGCAATGATCTCATGTTCATGTGTTTCCACATCCCTAGCTTAAAGCTCATAGGGATTTTTTGAGTGGAATCACATATGAATGATCTTGCCATTGCTTGTTTTTATGATAATAAAGTGTAGATCTATTACTTATAGATGTTTTGGAACAAGAAAACTTGAAGAAAACAAAAGCCTGTGTGTGTGTGTAGAGAGAGGGAGAGGGTTACGACATGTAAAGGAGAGGGAGAGAGAGTTTTGTAAAATTTTTTCTAAAGTGAAAAGGAAGAAAGAGAGAAAATGAAATGAAGTTGGCATAAAAGGGATATATATAAACAAGTGGATTAGGGTTTGTGCAATAAAAGAAAAGAAATAAAGCAAGTTGAGAGAGGAAAGAGGGAGAGGGGCGCCGGTTCTCCTAGAGGAGAGAGAATGGGTTATTTGTGTTGTGTTGTGTAAGATTCAAATTTAAATAAGTAATTTAAGTAGTAAAAGTTATATTGGAAAAGTGAATTGTAAGAAAAATGATGAAATTGTAAGAATAGGATGTAAGGATGTAAGAAATAGGTTATGGGTAGTTGTAATTGATGAATAGTGTGAAGGAAATAAAAAAGTAGATTAGACATTTAAAGTACTGGTAGTAATGAAAATACAATAAAAATGTTATAACTGTAACTTTTATAACCCGAAAAATTATATAACTAATATATTTGGAGATCTTATGAAATTACGATTCTAACGGTACTAATAACATATATTTAATATCTCGAGCCCTGAGACACTTTTCAAAGTCTGTATCCGATCAGTTTCTAAATAGATAAAAAATTCGCTAATATGATCTTTTTGTGCATTCTAATATTATTATGAACCAATCTACACTCTTCACTTGTATTTCGACCTCTTGGTTTAGGAACGCGGGGTTTCCGGATCTAAGCTACTAGGGTTTCTTGGGAATATGTTGACTTAGGGTTTCCGGTTGATTTTCTGGTTTAGGGTTTGAACTTGATATTACCTTAAAAATTAGGGGCTTACAACCTACTCTCCTTAAAAAAAGTTTTGTCCTTAAACTTCAAAAACCTACCTGATTTCTCAAACAAATCAGGATATTTCTATCACATTGTTTTCGGCATCTTAAGTTGTCTCATCGTATGAGTGATTCCTTTAAAGAACCTTAACGTATTTGATTTCATTATTTCTTAACTTTTGAACCTTTCGATCTAGAATCTGCACTGGGTGCTCGTCATAAGTGAGGTTCTCTTTTAACAATACTAGTTTCAATTCCACAACTTGGTTCGAGTTAGCTACATGCTTACGAAGAATAGAGACGTGAAAAACATTGTGTACCTCAAACAGATTTGGTGGTAAAGCAAGGCAATATGCCAGCTCTCCAACTCGCTCAAGTACTTCAAATGGACCAATATACCGGGGGTTAGCTTCCCTTGTGAGCGAATTCGATGAATACTCTTGATAGGGTTTACCTTCAAGTACACATGATCTCCTATCTGGAACTCAAGAATCCTCCTTTTTAGATCTGCACAACTCTTTTGTCGATATTGAGCCTCCTTCATTCGTTGTTGGATAACTCGTACCTTATCAATGGCATCTTGTATAAGGTCTGGTCCAAGAACCAATTTCTCCACATCATCCTAAAATAACGGGGATCTACACTTTCGTCCATATAAAGCTTCATAGGATGGCATCTTAATTGTCGAGTGATAACTGTTGTTGTAAGTAAACTCCACTAAGGGTAAGTGTGCTTCCCAACTTCCTTTAAACTCTATCACACATGCTCGAAGCATATCTTCTAAGGTTTGTATGGTTTGCTCAGACTATCCATCGATCTGAGGATAATATGCTGTGCTAAAGTGTAACATAGTTCCCATACACTTTTGCATGCTCCCCCAAAACTTGGACACAAACCTTGGGTTTCGATCTGATACAATTCCAACTAATACTCCATGTAGATGAACGATCTCCTTGATGTAAAGCTTTGCCAATTTATCCATAGAATATGTCATACTTATTGGTAGGAAGTGAGTGGACTTGGTTAACCGATCTACTATAACCCATATAGCATCATGCCCTGTTGGCGTTTTCGGCAATCTACACATGAAATCCATGGAAATTTGATCCCACTTCCATTTCGGTATTGGCAAGGGTTTCAACAATCCTTCCAGCCTTTGATGCTATACTTTCACTTGCTGGAAAATCGAACACTTCAACACAAATTCAGCTACGTCCCGTTTCATTTCGTTCCACAATAATGTCCTTTGAGGTCTTGTTACATTTTTGTTCCTCCTGGGTGTACCGTATACCTAGAATTGTGGGCTTCACTCATGATCTCCTTTCGTATCTCATCATCACTTGGTACATAGAGTCGTCCCTTCATCCTTATTACATCTTCTTCATCCACCGTGAAGTCAGTGTATTTTCCCTCTTGAAATTCCCTTTTCATTCTTTGTATTATCTCATCATAACGCTAAGCTTCCTTGATTCTTTTCACTAAAGTGGATTCCATCACTAAATTTGATATTTCCATCTCAGCATCTCCTCTTGTGAACTCAATACTCAACCTCTCAAATTCCTTTACTAATTCCTTTTGATCGGTGAGTAAGACTGTAACTTCTCCATGATTCTTACAACTTAATGCATCGGCAATCGCATTCACTCTTCCTAAGCAGTAATTAATCCCTAAATCATAATCCTTGATTAACTTGAGCCATCTCCTTTGTCTCATGTTTAACTCCTTTTATGTAAACAAATACTTAAGGCTCTTATGATCAGTATAGATCTCGCACCTTTTCCCATGAAGGTAATGTCGCCATATCTTTAAAGCGAATACCATTGCGGCTAGTTCCAAATAATGGGTAGCATAATTTTGTTCGTGTGGGCTTAGCTGTCTTGAAGCATAGGCAATTACTTTCCCATCTTTCATGAGTACACATCCGAGACCATTTCTCGATACATCGCTATGAACTGTATAGCGCTTCTCGGGATTTGGTAGTACCAAGATTGGAGCGAAAACAAGCATTTACTTTAGCTCTTGAAAACTTTGGTCTCTATTGTCCATCCATATAAATTTTTCATTCTTTTGGGTTAGTTAGGTCAAGGGTTTAGCTATCTTGGAAAAATCCTTAAAAAACTTCCTATAATACCCGACCAGACCCAAAAAGCTTCTTACTTCCATTACTGTCTTGGGCGGCTTCCAATCCATTTCAGCATTTATCTTCTCAAGGTCCACAGATATACCCTCTCTTGATACCACATGTCCTAAAAATGAAATCCGATCTAACCAAAAATCACACTTGGAAAATTTGGCATATAGCTTGTGTTTCCTTAAGGTTTGTAATGCCATGAGCAGGTGTTCTTCATGTTGCTTGCGCGTTTTCGAGTAGATAAGGATATCATCAATAAAAACTATAACACTTATCTAATAAAAGGCTTATACACTCGGTTCATTAAATCCATAAATGCAGCAGGAGCATTTGTCAACCCAAATGACATCACCAAGAATTCATAATGTCCATATCGAGTCGGGAAAGTCGTTTTAGGTATATCTTCCCACTTAACTCTTAGCTGATGGTATCCCGATTGAAGATCAATCCTTGAAAACACACTTGCTCATTGTAGTTGGTCAAACAGATCATCAATCCTAGGGAGCGGATACCTATTCTTGATTGTGACTTTGTTTAGCTCCCGGTAGTCCACACATAACCTCATCGATCCATCTTTCTTCTTAACAAACAAAACCGATGCATTCCATGGTGACACACTTGGCCTTATAAATCCTTGATCCAAAAGTCTTTTGATGGGCATAATTTATTATCATTTTAATTGACAAATTGAGTTTATTTTATGATTTATTGATGGGATTCTTAATAGATAAGGTGCTTAATTGGTATATATATATATATTCAGGTCAATTTTGAACACAATTGTAATATAAGGAAGGAATATGTGGAGAATCCAATCAATATTCAAGCAAAGCAGCAAGGATGCATAAAAGGAGACTTGATGTACGGCCGTACAACTATCAAAGTGAAGAAAATGCAAGCCAGTGGCTGGTACGGGGTCTTGTACGCCCGTGCACCAAGTAATTTTGAAGCGATTCGACTTGTACGCCGTACATGGGTGATGAAGAAGGAATTGAAGGAGATTTATGTTGCACGCCCGTACAAGCTTGAAGATGATTCCAGTACTTAGCACTCCTCTTGTACGACCGTACAAATGCATATTTACAAAGAAAATGAGTATTGTACGGTCGTGACTTTTAGAAATGGGTCATTATTTCTTCTTGAAACAGTATGACTGTTAGTTTGTTTTAGTAAAAGGTCGTGTTTTTAAACACGACCCCATAGAATATAAAGAGGGTGATTCGTTCTGAAAGGGATATCACATCATATATTTTAGAAAGAATTAGGGAGAGAGAGTCGGATTCCAAGAAGAACTTGAGAAAGTCATTGGATCCAGAATTCGTTTGTACAACCACTTCATATCATTAAAAAGGGGTTTTACTTCTTCTCTTATCTTGTTCATTGAATGTTTATCTTAGTTTCTATTATGTTTGTTATACGTTGTGTTCATATGTCAGTATGAATGAGTAGTGATTAAGTTATTACGAAGTCGTATTAACAGGAATCATATATATCTGTTATAATCTGTTTAATTACGAATTTTTAGTGTTGGGTCTTCAATAAGTTAGGAATTGTAGTGCACGACATATTCCTACATCAGATCTCATTGGAAAAGGTTGAGAAACAATTCCCTTGAGTAGATCTAAGGCACTAGAACAAACTACTCTTGTTGATAGAGATGTTAATAAGAAGTTTGCTGCATGTTTTCAAAGAATTTGAGATAATAAGAGCTTTAATGCAATTCTGAATTGGCTATTAACTTAGAAGAGATTCTAGTAGATACAATTAGGATTAGGATTGATCTATTATGAGAATAATGATCATGAATTAAGAATTCTGCAGATAAGTAATTTACGGATGAATTTAGTTAAATCCTGTTAATATGATGGAGTAATCTTTCTGTATATTGTGTTAATAATTTGTTAAAATTATGTTTTATATGTATTGTGATAAAAATTGGTAGTTAATATAGTTAAATTAGAATTATCTAATTAAATAGTAATTAAACTACATTGAATTGATTGCTAGATAATAATTGAAAGGGCGAGTAATAGTAATTGTCAGGATCCCAAGGAATACGACCCATAAGCCATTCCTATACTACAATTGATAGGTGCACTTGCCTATTGTTGATCTGATATTAGGAAAGGATTAGTGGAATTAATTGTTAAACTCAGATGGAAACGATCAAGTTTTTGGCGCCGTTGCCGGGGAATTAAAATTGACAATATTAGGAAAACCCAATCGTTATTAATCTAGTTTCTTTTAATTCTGTTATATTATTATTCATTTCAACTTTGATTGATCTTTGATTACAGGTGTATGACCCGCAGCAGAAAAATCAAGCTTTTTGATTTTGACCCAGAACCTGAGCGAACATTTCGTCAAGGATTAAGAAGAACCAGAGAGATTATCCAAAACTCTCCTACTATAGTGCAAAGAGCAAGACCACTATCATTAAATATGAATAGAGATAATGAGAATTAAACCCACGAGGGGTTGGTGAAGTTGAGAATCCTGGGGGTAATGTAAATCAAGCCGGTGGAAATATAAATGATCCCATTAGAGATGTTGGAAATGAAGTTCATACCTATGTGGGATATGTTTATGCCCACAATCGATGGAGTTGCTCCATCCATTCAGTATCCTCCAATTCATGCAAATAATTTTGAGTTGAAGCCTGCTTTGATTCAGATGGTACAAGTTAATCAATTTGGGGGAGGAGCTTCAGAAGACCCGCATGCTCATTTGAAGAATTTCTTGCAAATATGTGCTACTATAAAGGCCAATGGAACACCAAATGAATCAATACGCCTATTATTGTTTCCCTTTTCACTTAGGGACAAGGCGAGAAGTTGGTTGGAGTCATTGCCTCCTCATTCATTAACGAGTTGGAATCAAGTGGCTCAGAGGTTTTTAGAGAAATTTTTCCCACCTAATAAGACGATTCAATTAAGAAATGAGATATTTTCCTTCCGTCAGTATGAAGGAGAATCACTTTATGAGTCGTGGGAAAGGTTTAAAGAATTTCTTCGTCGGTGCCCTCACCATGGGATTTCATTGCACGATCTGGTCAGGATATTTTATACATCATTAGGAGACCAAAAGAAAACAATGATCGATTCAGTAGCTGGTGGGAGTTTGATGAAGAAAAGTGCTCCTGAGGCTTATGATTTAATCGAAGAATTGGCAAGGAATACATTCAGTTGGCATAGTGAAGGAACAATCTTCGACCCGTCGCTGCAATGTATGAGTCCGAGTCAGTTTCTCAACTAAGGCACAAGTGGCATCACTTACATCTCAGATGAGTAAAATGAAAGCAAGCATGGAAGCTTTACCTCAAAGTGATTCTTTTGTGAGTTCAATGGAAGATTTTCATGCTTCTGAAGAAGGTTCAAGTATTGAAGATCTGAACTTTATTAATAGAACAAATAGAGAAGCCGGGAATTATAATCCTTATAGTAATACTTATAATCCCGGTTGGAGGAATCATCCTAACTTCTCATGGAGAGATCAGTTCACAAAGTCAAACATTCACAGGGATTTCAGAAGCCACAACCACAGCAATTACAAGCACCACAGCAACGTCTTGCGTTACCACCACCTGAAAAGAAGACTAATGTTGATGATGCTTTGACACAGTTTATTCAAGTTTCTGATGCACGCCATCGGAATCATGAGGCCTCTATTCATAACTTAGAACAACAGATTGGTCAACTGGCTAAATTAATGTCGGACAGAACTCCAGGATCATTGCCGGGTAACACTGAGCAAAATCCTAAGGAGCAAGTTAAGGTTGTGACACTTAGAAGTGGTAAGGAATTACAGGGTTCAGCAAGGAATCAAGAGAGTGAAAAGGAAGTTGGTTTAGAAAGTGGGGAACAAGTGAATGAAAAAGAAGAATTAATAGAGAGGAGTTTACCTACTGAAAAACCAAAGGAATTTCAGCCAAAATTACCTTACCCATCTAGATTTAGGAAGGATAAGGATGATGAACAATACAAAAAGTTCTTGGAACTTTTTAAACAGTTGCACATTAACCTTCCACTAGTAGAAGCTTTAGGACAAATGCCTAAGTATGCTAAATTCCTCAAAGAACTCCTATCTAACAAAAGGAAGTTGGAAGAACTATCTACTGTCACCTTAGGTGGAGAGTGTTCTGCTGTTATTTTAAACAAATTGCCTAGGAAACTAAAGGATCCGGGTAGTTTTACTATTCCTTGTTTGATAGGAAATTTACCGGTTGAAAGGCATTAGCAGATCTTGGGGCTAGTATAAATCTCATGCCCTATAGCATGTTTAAAAGATTAAATCTAGGCGAACCCAAGAGTACTAGAATGAGTATACAACTTGCTGATAGATCTATGAGATTTCCTAAGGGAGTAGTGGAAGATGTTTTGGTTAAAATTCACGATTTTATTTTTCCTGCAGATTTTGTAGTTCTGGACATGGATGAAGATATAGAAGTCCCACTTATATTGGGGAGGCCATTCTTAGCAACAGCTGGTGCTGTTATCGACGTCAAAGATGGGAAATTAGTTCTTCGGGTTGGAAGCGAAGAGATGGTCATCCGAATGCCAGATGTTTTCAGAAAACCTATGAATGGTGATGATACTTGCTTTGCAATTGATTCTTTTGAACTAACCGTTTCTGATTTTCTGCAAGATTCTTTGAGTACAGATTCCTTGGAGTTGTGTTTGTCAAAAGGAAGTGAAATTAATGCAATTGATGGAGTAGAAGAGATTATTGCTCAATTGGAACGTGTGATGACAAAAGAAGAATTTGGAGTTGAGGAAATATACCGAGACCATATAGATAGGTTAAAACCTTCAGTAGAAGACCCCCTGAATTGGAATTAAAGCAACTACCTTCATATTTGGAGTATGCCTTTTTGGCAAATGACTCTAAGTTACCGGTGATTATATCTTCGGAGCTTGATTCATGCCAAAAGGAGAAACTAATTTCTGTGCTCAAAGAGCACAAGAAGGCAATAGCATGGAAGATTTCTGATATAAAAGGAATCAGTCCCTCCTTTTGCACTCATAAGATCTCAATGGAAGAAGGATTTAAGTCAGTGGTGCAACCTCAAAGAAGGCTAAACCCAAATATGAAAGAAGTAGTTAAGAAAGAAGTGGTCAAATTATTGGATTCGGGACTTATATACCCAATTTCGGATAGCCCATGGGTAAGTCCGGTTCAAGTGGTCCCAAAGAAAGGAGGCATGACGGTTGTGCCCAATGAGAAAAATGAGCTTATTCCAATGCGTACCGTGACTGGATGGAGGGTATGTATTGATTATAGGAAGCTCAATGATGCTACTCGAAAGGACCATTTTCCATTACCCTTTTTGACCAAATGTTAGAAAGACTTGCAGGTCATGATTTTTATTGTTTTTTGGATGGAATGTCAGGATATTTTCAGATTCCTATTGCACCGGAAGATCAGGAAAAGACCACATTTACTTGCCCCTATGGTACATTTGCTTATCGTAGAATGCCATTCGGGTTATGTAATGCACCTGCGACCTTTCAAAGGTGTATGTTAGCATATTTGGGGATTTAGTGGAGGATGTGATGGAGGTATTTATGGATGACTTTTCAGTATTTGGAGATTCATTCGAAAAATGTTTGCTGAATTTAAAGAAGGTTTTGATGAGATGTGAGGAGACCAACCTTGTGTTAAATTGGGAAAAGTGCCATTTCATGGTACAACAAGGAATAGTGTTGGGTCACAAAGTGTCAAAGAAAGGGATAGAAGTGGATGTAGCAAAAGTGGAGGCAATTTCCAAGTTGCCACCACCAAATTCTGTCAAGGCAATAAGAAGCTTCCTTGGTCATGCAGGTTTTTATAGAAGGTTTATTAAAGATTTTTCGAACATTGCAAGACCAATGACAAAGTTGTTAGAGAAAGATATTACATTTAATTTTGATGAGAAATGTATGGAAGCTTTTAATTTTCTGAAGGAGAAGTTGACTAGTGCCCCTATAATGGTAGCTCCAGATTGGAATTTACCATTTGAACTTATGTGTGATGCAAGTGATTCCGCAATAGGGGCTGTTTTAGGTCAAAGAAAGGAGAAGCACTTCAGCCAATTTACTATGCAAGTAAAACTCTTACTCCTACACAAGAGAACTATACCACAACAGAAAAAGAATTGCTTGCTATAGTATTTGCCTTTGACAAATTTAGATCATATCTCATCTTATCAAAAGTAGTGGTATATACTGACCACTCAGCTTTGAAATACCTTCTATCCAAACCGGATGCTAAACCAAGACTAATAAGATGGGTATTGTTGTTACAAGAGTTTGATTTAGAAATCCGCGATAAAAAAGGAGCAGAAAATTTAGCAGCGGATCATCTTTCTAGGTTAGATAACCCATATTTGGAAGATTTGAAGGAGGAAGAGATTAATGATAAATTTCCAGAAGAAAATCTTTTTACTGTACAGGATCAAGAAATTCCATGGTTTGCTGATATAGCGAACTATTTGGTTGGAAAAGTCCTTCCACAAGATCTGGATCACTACCAAAAGAAAAAGTTCTTTTCTGAGTTAAAATATTATTTTTGGGAAGATCCCTATCTCTTTAAGATATGTGCAGATCAAATTATTAGGCGTTGTGTATCACATGAAGAAGGGCAACAAATTCTATACCATTGTCATAGTGGTCCCACTGGAGGCCATTATAGTGCCAATAGGACAGCACATAAAGTCTTAGAGGCAGGGTTTTATTGGCCTCATATTTTTAGAGATGCTAATTCTTTTGTGTTTTCATGTGATAGGTGTCAAAGGACTGGGAATATTTCAAGAAGAGATGAGATGCCCCAAAATTATATCTTAGAGTGTGAAGTCTTTGATGTTTGGGGGATCGACTTCATGGGACCATTTCCTAATTCCTATGGTAACAGGTATATCCTTGTTTCAGTAGATTATGTTTCTAAATGGGTTGAGGCTCAAGCTTTACCTACTAATGATGCTCGGGTAGTGCTAAAATTTTTAAAGAAACTATTTTCAAGGTTTGGAGCACCTAAAGCATTAATTAGTGACAGGGAACTCATTTTTGCAATAGTCAGATTGAGAAAGTGTTGAAAAGATATGGAGTTCATCACAGGTTAGCCACCCCTTATCATCCTCAATCTAGTGGCCAGGTTGAAGTTTCCAATAGGGAATTGAAAAGAATATTAGAGAAGACAGTGGTTCATCATCGTAAGGATTGGGCTGAGAAGTTAGATGATGCTTTGTGGGCATATCGAACAGCCTATAAAACACCTTTAGGAACCACTCCCTATAGGTTAGTATATGGTAAAGCATGTCACTTGCCTGTAGAAATTGAACATAAAGCCTATTGGGCAATTAGGACTGCGAATATGAACCTAGAGGCTGCTGGTAAGAATAAGGAAATTCCAACTAAATGAACTAGAGGAGTGGAGATTGTTAGCCTATGAGAACAATAGATTAAATAAGGAAAGAATGAAGAAATTACATGATTCTCATATTAAGTACCCTAAACAGTTTAAGGAAGGGGACTTGGTGCTATTGTACAATTCTAGATTAAGATTATTTCCGGGTAAGCTTAGATCTAGATGGTCTGGCCCTTTCACTGTGACAAGGATTTTCCCATATGGAACAGTAGAAGTTACACACCCGGAGAAAGGAACTTTTAAGGTCAATGGTCAAAGATTAAAAATTTATCATGAAAAAGTTGAAATGGATGAAGGCAGGGAGGAGTTAAGGCTTCTCCAAATAGAAAATTGTTTGTGAAAGAATTGACAATTGTCAAGCTAGAGACAATAAACTAGCATGTATTGTTATTGTTATATAGATATTACACTAAGTTCTATAATATCTCTTTATATGTTTGTTTAATAAAATTTTCTATGTATTTATGTGTGTGTGACTTATATATATATATATGTATGTTTATGAGTATATAAGTATGCATGTGGAGAATATATATATATGTATTTATATATAATAAAAAAAATTTGAAGAAGGAGAAATCACGCTGCTATGTACGGGCATACATTATTAGATAGGAAAGGTTCAAGAGCAACAGAAGCTAGTACGCCCTTATGTACGGGCGCGATTGTATACAAGCTCGTTTCAAAATGAAACCCGAGGTCAGCACGCCCCTATGCACGGGCGTACATCATACAACATAAAGAATGAGCTATTTCCAGAGTCTACTACAGGGTTTCGTACGGGCATACATAATGAAATGTGATGAATTTGTTTTCATTTCCAAGCCACTACGGCCATGTGTACGGGGGTACACAAGCAAGCAAGGGACACTTCACCAGACCAGAAGCCAGCATGCCCTCTTGTACGGCCGTGCAACACTTCAGTCAGCTATGTTTGTTCAATTTGTACGGCCGTACTTCCAGGTTTGTATAGACTTATATATATATATATATATCCCCTGTTTGACTTCATTTTCAACTCATTCTCTTTAGATCATTCCTTCGTTTTTCCCCTGCTCTCTCAATACAACTTGGGTACTAAGGAATATAATTTCTTTTATCCAAATTTTTTTACTTTAGCATCACTACAATTCGATCCAAGACAGGTATGAATCCTTCCTTCACTGATTTTTTTTATCTCGTATTTACCTGTCAATATTATAAATTAGGGTTAAGTCATTTTACATGATCATTGTTAGGATTATAACTTTCTTTTGTAATCATTATATGTTAATGCAATTGAGTTGTACATTGCTTTTTGGTATATTGAAATTTATCAACCCTACTTTCAACGACATGATTCATGTAAACCCTAACATTGTACATTCCTATATAATATTAGGGAGTGATTACATTGATTCGAAATGTGAAAGTCCTAACCCATGAATAAGGTGTTTTGATTTGAATGACTCCTATTGTGATTGGATTGTATTAGGGAGTGATTACAATGTTAGTTCATCATATCATTCCATCGAATTAAACATGCTCATAAAGTGTTTGATGAAATGCCAATGCTTAGAACAAGCCAATTTTCTCAATTGAGTCACATAGTTATACATTATGCTTGACTCATCTTATCAATTTGATTTTTTTCAATAAAATTGTTTCATGGATTGTTCATATCTAGTTATATCTACATGTTAAGATGGATGGAATAATTGTTAGATATCCTACACTTATGCTACTTTATGTTTATGTGAGGATAACCACTCCAATGGTAAGATGAATTACGTAGTGGTGCATATTAAGTAATATCTTCAGTTAGTATCTAGAGTTGTTATAGTATAAAAATTTGTTTAAGGGGTTATTAGAATAATTCTAAAATGAACTAATTGAAGAATTTCAATCTATCTCTTTTCAGGTATGGCTCCAAAGAAAAGTAACCCGAGACCATCACAAAAGACTACTCAACAACCCAAGCGGCCTAGATGAAATATGCAAAGAATGCCGGCTCCTCTAGTGCTTCTGTTCCAGTCCCTCCAGGATTAAAAGTGAACACCAGCCGGCTTATCAACAATTTCATCAGAAGAAGGTGATTAAACCCAATGGGATTTTAGACTGGGATGTACTGAAAGAATATGGGTTGGTGCCGGCAATGAGACGATTGCTGCAAGATCCCGCTTGGTTGAGACTTTTTAGTCTTCAAGAAACGGCCTACAAGGTTACAACATTAGCTTTCCTTGCATCCTTTTCTATAGAGAAGCGGAATATAGGTCGAATGTTGAAATTTAGTAATTTTTATGCATTTGGAGCATATCACTCAATTTCAATGAGGAAATTCATAAAAGCTACGGGTCTTATACAAAGGAAGAGATGAATGACCCGAGTTTAATAAGTTGCCTATATTGATGCCTTCGGGAGTTACAATTGAAGAAGTTTGGCGGTCAATCTCAGAGAAAAAGTTTTAGACCAAGCCGAACCAAGGCATCCACTATGATCTGGACAAGCCACCGGGTGTTCCATTACATTTTGGCCAAGACACTAAACTCTAAGATGGACACTGCGGGTACGGTTACAAAGGAAGATATTTTACCTTTGACAGTGCTATTCGGTCTTACAAGGTCAATGTTGGCGTGTTAGTAGCCTATGCGATCCAACGCCAAGCCGGGTCTAAGATGAATGGCATATATGTGGGGCAAATGATCACCCGTGTTTTGAAGAATTTGAAGCTTTGGCCCAAAAGTTCTTCACAAAAACCAAAAGACGGAGTGGCACAATCAAAAGGGATCACACATGCTCCATTTCAGCAATGGGGAACCGCTAAGGTTGATGATCCTTATTTTGATGCTGAGGCACCCGGAGCTCAGCCACAGCTAGCATCCCACTCGAGTTTCTCAGTCGGTAATTTAGCACATTTGGAGGCGGATGTGGCAGTTATCAAGGCCGATGTAGCAGAGAAATTAAAAAGAACCAAAATATTATCATAAATCTGCTAACAAAATTGGCTGAGCATGCAGGATTAGCCATCTCCTCTTGTTTTAGCGGGGCCTCCAGACCTGAGCAACCGAGTGAGGACCTCCCAAGCTCTAGTGCACCACCGGTACCCCAAGAAGATCTTCCTTCTGTCCCTGAGCAAGTGGATCCATTAGCAGATTTGGATTTAGAGGCTCTGAAAGTAGGGGAGACTTATGAAAGTTCTGAGGCAGAATCCTCTGGTGATGAGGAGATGGAGGAAGGAGGTGAAGAAGAAGGTGAAACGGATGATGAAGAGGAGTCGGATGATGAAGAGGAAGAAGATGTCCAAATACATTTCTGATTTTTATTTTATTTTCCAGGACCTAAAGACTTATGTTATTCCTAGATTTTCCTTTTAATTTTATGCACTCATCTGTGTTTAATGCTTTTGTTTGTTTTGCTTAATGTCGTATTGATGGCACAGTCTTTCATTTTGATCATGGTTTTGGATGATGTACATGCTGGAATTCCATGAATGTAAAGACAGTTTCGGAAACAAATCGGCTTACAAAACTCAGGGGAGTTCACTTCTCATTGTTACTTTGTTTTTCTTTCCTTTTATTCTAGTTGAGACATTGAGGACAATGTCTCTAATAAGTGTGGGGAAGGGAGCATGCAAGCATGCTAAATGAAGTGTTTGTCTTAAATGATGATAATGAATGCTTGTTAAGACTTATCTCACACTTAAGTAATGAAAGCTGTTTTGTTGTGGTGTTGATGATTTCAAAAGTGCTGGAATAATGAAGATCTTAGAAGCTAAAGATGCAATTGTTTCTAAGGTTATAGTAGCAATGTGAAATCATAATGGGGCAGTCTTACTCATGCTTTAATTTAGAATTTTACATCTAAATAACATATGACTACAAGTGTATTATCAATAATTATTACTACCACTAAGTAGCATGTAGAAAATAATGAAATGAATTACCATTAGTGTACAGTCCAAATGATACTTCTCATTTGATGATTTCTCCAATTTTGTTAATTTTTCTCTCCTTTCATAAAAAAAAAAAAAGAAAAGGAATAAAAGAAAGATTGAAGTGATTGAGGTTCGATGGGGTCCCTTTAAAACCTAGTCACCTAAGGTCGTTCGGCCTGGATTGATTGACCAAGGATGTCACTTCATCGTTTAATAAATCTTATAACTCGGATAAGTAAGTCCGAGGGATGCCCTTTTTAAGGGAATAACATCTGTTAAGCTGAGTGACGAGCTCGGGATTATCGACTGAAAGTCTGCTACATGGGTTATAGGATATATTTAAAAAAAAATCATAAATTAAAGGAGAGAAAAATATATATAAAGGAGAGAAATTCAGGGGATTGGTTGATGTCTATGCTGTCACTAAGGGATTAAACTCAATGGTTGGTGGTAGTATCTACTTTGGAAACTAATGAAATAAGAGATGAAATATTCAAGTTAGTAATTGTGGTCATGTGTTTATTTTTATGTTAAAAATCTAACTTAAATAATGAGAGTAAAGACTGACTTATTATGATTAGCTTTGAAACTCTAGCCTAAGGAATAAAATACTTAAGAATAGATAGAATGAAATCCTTAAATCCCAGCATTGGAATTGTAACACCATGAGTGCTATATATTTTTCAATTGTTTTTATCAGCTCCTTGCTTGAGGACAAGCAAGGCTTAAGTGTGGGGATATTTGATGGGCATAATTTATTATCATTTTAATTGACAAATTGAGTTTATTTTATGATTTATTGATGGGATTCTTAATAGATAAGGTGCTTAATTGGTATATATATATAATATATATTCCAGGTCAATTTTGAACACAATTGTAATATAAGGAAGGAATATGTGGAGAATCCAATCAATATTAAGCAGCAAGGATGCATAAAAGGAGACTTGATGTACGACCGTACAATTATCAAAGTGAAGAAAATGCAAGACAGTGGCTGGTATGGGGTCTTGTACACCCATGCACCAAGTAATTTTGAAGCGGATTCGACTTGTACGCCCGTACATGGGGTGATGAAGAAGGGAATTGAAGGAGATTTATGTTTGCACGCTCGTACACGCTTGAAGAATGATTCCAGTACTTAGCACTCCCTCTTGTACGACCGTACAAGATGCAAATTGTCAAGGAAAATAGGCATTGTACGGTCGTGACTTTTAGAAATGGATCATTATCTTCTTCTTGAAACAGCATGACTGTTTAGTTTGTTTTAGTAAAAGGTCGTGTTTTTAAACACGACCCCCATAGAATATAAAGAGGGGTGATTCGTTCTGAAGAGAATATATCACATCATATATTTTAGAAAGAATTTTTAGGAGAGAGAGTCGGATTCCAAGAAGAACTTGAGAAAGTCGATTGGATCCAGTGTTCGTTTGTACAACCACTTCATAATCATTAAAAAGGGGTTTTATTTCTTCTCTTATCTTGTTCATTGAATGTTTATCTTAGTTTCTATTATGTTTGTTATATGTCTGTGTTCAAATGTCAGTATGAGTGAGTAGTGATTAGTTTATTACGAAGTCATATTAACAGGAATCATATATATCTGTTATAAATCTGTTTAATTACGAATTTCTAGTGTTAAGTTTTCAATAAAGTTAGGAAATTGTAGTGCACGACATATTCCTACATCAGATCTCATTGGAAAAGGTTAAGAAACAATTCCCTTGAGTAGATCTAAGGCACTAGAACAAACTACTCTTGTTGATAGAGATGTTAATAAGAAGTTTGCTGCATGTTTTCAAAGAATTTGAGAATAATAAGAGCTTTAATGCAATTCTGAATTAGCTATTAAATTAGAAGAGATTCTAGTAGATACAATTAGGATTAGGATTGATCTATTATGAGAATAATGATCATGAATTAAGAATTCTGCAGATAAGTAATTTATGGATGAATTTAGTTAAATCCTGTTAATATGATGGAGTAATCTTTCTGTATATTGTGTTAATAATTTGTTAAAATTCTGTTTTATATGCTATTGTGATAAAATTTGGTAGTTAATATGGTTAAATGTAGACTTATCTAATTAAATAGTAATTAAACCTACATTGAATTGATTGCTAGATAATAATTGAAAGGGCGAGTAATAGTAATTTTCAGGATCCTAAGGAATACGACCCATAAGCCATTCCTATACTACAATTGATAGGTGCACTTGCCTATTGTTGATCTAATATTAGGAAAGGATTAGTGGAATTAATTGTTAAACTCAGATGGAACGCATCATCTTTATAATTGTTTCTTTAACTCCTTTAACTCAACAGGAGCCATGCGGTAAGGCGCTTTACATATTGGTTCCATGTTTGGTGCTAAATCAATTTCAAAGTCAATCTCTCGCTTCTGGGGCAACCTTGGTAGTTCATCAAGGAAAACATCCTAAAACTCATTAACAACTGGTATATCCTCAATTCGAGGCAACTCTTCCTTATTTTCCATTGCACCAAAAGAACCTTCCTTTTTGGTCTTGACCTCCTTATCTACAAGTAGTTTAAACGAACTTAACTTAGTTCTTCTTGAAATTGCCGTTTCTCCCTTAAATTCGACATCCTTTCCATCAAAGTCCTTAAACTTTACCTTCTTCCGTCTACAATCTACAACAGCTTTAGCAAAAGTCAACCAACTTATACCCAAAATCACTTCATATTTACTCATTTCCAAAACAATCAAATCACATCTTGTGTGATGTCCTTGAATCGCTATTGGGCAGTCTTTCAACACTTTATTAGTCGTTACCACATTTCCAGTTGGAGTCTTGATACGAAAGCTGGAGGTGGCGGTAGCTATTGGTAACCTAACTTGTTTCACCAAACCGGTGGTGATAAATGAATGTGTGGCTCCAGTGTCAAACAAGGCGTAAGCAGTCGTATTATCTACTAATATGCGACCTATATTCAACTCGACTAATTACTATCCAAAAACCATTCTAGTCCATTCTCTAACTTTATCTTAGATTACTATACTTACTATTCCTTTTTATAACCCTTGGGTCCTAAGAAATTTATAATCATCTGAAAAACAGAAACAAGGGCTAGAAAACTAACCTGTCACAAGTCCAAAATCTTGGCCATCGTCTTCCTCCAGGGCAGCCAATTCATAGCCTTCGTCCTCAGCTTCCTCACAAACCCATTGTCCCTCCAGATTATATATCCTCATGCCATGCATGGCCGATCCAAAACGGCTGCCAAGGTTTCCACTATTCCCATTTCTAGGTTTTATCAAGGATGATCCTCTAAATGTCCTGGCTGAGGCACTCGTCCTCTGTAGGCACTTGTTGGCAAAGTGTCCAACTTACTTACAGATAAAACAAGTAGTGGTGGCCTTCTTAAGGCACTCAAAGATCTTGTGACTTGCCTCCTTGCAGAAATAGCACTTGTCCTTAACTGCGGACATCTCCTAGGGTAGTGCTCTCCCTTACACTTCCATCAACTTTGGGTTTTAGGGATGTTCTTTCCTCCATTTTCCCCGCTTGTATTTCCTTTGAAGCCATAGAGCGGCTTAAACCTCTTCTGGGGATACCTAGAACTTGACCTCCCATAAAACTTTCTTCCAAACACCGAGGGTGTTCTATCCGCGATCTTTGTCTTTTTCTTTTTGGCCCCTTCAACAATTCAAGCTCTCTCAATCAATTCCCTAAAAGTCCTGATATCGAACTCCTCAAGTTTCACTTTCATAACCTCATCCAAGCCATTCAGAAAAACTTGTCTCTTTAGTTCCTCACTATATGTGTACGGGTCAGGGGCATATTGGAGCAGCCTACTGAACTCGGTTTCATATTGTTCCACCGTGTAGCCTCTTTGTGATATATGCAGAAAATTCGCACTGTACTGTACCCGGAGACTTCTAGGAAAGTAATGCTCAAGGAATTCGTAACAGCACATCTCCCATGTAACAAGTGGCACGAGCTCCCTCCTCTTAGATTTCCACCATACCCTTGCATTCAACCTTAGCAGGTATGTGCTATAATTAATTCTTAAGTGGTGGGGCACTTCAAAAGCATCAAACGACCATTCTATTTGGGCCAACCAATCCTCAACCTCATTGGGTTTTCCAAAGGCTCCTTCATAGTATCTGTTACTTCTTATGAATTAAGGTAAGGAGCTCTTGTACGACCTCGGGGGTGGTAAAGGTGCGGTGTGGGATTGCGCATTTTCAGGCATTGGCATGGCTACAGATGGCTGTTGTACTGAGGGTGGTGGAGTATGTTGGAGCAAGAGCAGGAGCAGGCATAGTTTGTCGAATGGCCTCGAGCACTTGTGCCAGTTGCCCTAAAGTCGCTTATAAAGCGGCTTGAGCATCGGCCATTGGTAGGTTTGGCGGTAGTGCTGCTTGTTGTTCTCCCTCCACATTTGGTTCATTAGACGCGCTTTACTCTTGTCGTCTCCTTCCTCTACCACGGTTATGTTACGTTTTAATTAACTTAGTTAAGTAATCTTCCAGTCACATTATTAACATTTTATATCGAGATTTGGAAACGTCGAGAATTCTCATACAAGTGGGTAATATAAATGCAAAGTATAATTTAAGAAACTTAAATAAAGAAATCTCAACTTTATAAAACATAACATAATTTTTCATTAAAACTTCAATTGCAGGTGCAAAGACCTTTACATTGGAATTGAAAATAAAGCATCATGATTCAAAACATCACAACAAGCAACAACCATAGACAACATCCAGAACAACAAAAGCTACCATAACCTATCTTTCAAGGTCGCAACTACAAAATTCAACTTGGATTTGTGGGTCAAAACATAGGTCTCGCTTCCTTCCTTAAATTCTCATATTTTCTTTTGGTGAACTACTTCTCCTTCTCCATCCTCATTTGCTTCAGATGGGGTAACAACCTCATCCTCTGTCTCATTTACTTCTTCCTCGTGGGGTTAGTAACCGATTTCACTTGGTGGAGGTGGCTGGGCCATATCGACGAGTGGAGGTAGTACTTCCTCATACACTGCCCACTAAAAGAAGTGACTTCGAGTGTCCGCTCGAAGCCAATCAGTATGATCCCCTAACAAGTCATGGGCATAAACAAATAGATTTCCAATTGGGTTCCAGGTTTGAAATCGGGAAAGGTCGGTTTTCCTTCATTCCTTAACAATAAAGTAGCTTCTTGCAACATGGGTTGTCCTAATTTATAAACAACAATCCTTTCTAATGCATAAATCACTTCAAGCTTCGACTAACATTTCTTCCTTATAAGGCAATTCTCTATGTCGGTCACTACTTTATGCCACTCAGTGTTCACCAATCCTCTTTTCCACAAATCAAACATCTCTCGGTTTAAACTAGGGCGGCTAGCTAAAGCAAATTCTTCGCATAAGACCCTAATTCATAAATGGTATTCAACCAAAGACTAGTCGGGTTGCTTACACAATTGCCTTGCCGCTATGCGGGCTTCACCAAAAGTAAGCTATTCACAAAAGAAGAAAGGATTAGAGTTGTAAAACCCATACTACCCATGCTATTCTTATCTAAGCCTTCTTTATTTTATTCTTATCCTATCTTAGTCTTTTCTTTTTATTTCTCCTTAAATCTATTAATTAAAGCTATGATTATAGATTCTTAACCATGCCTTGATACCAACTTAAACTGTCACGCCCCAAAAGGGTACCCTAAACGCGACAGTCCGCCACACTCAATATCTAAACTCGTGTATGACTACCTTAGTTATTTCATGAGTTTAAACACCGGGTGTAAGGCTCATGTTCAACAAATAGGGGACCATACTTTGAATCGGAATAGCTCAAGAAGACATACATAGCAATAAGAAATTAAATCATAACGGTTATAGCCAGATTAATCTATTACATGAGCTAAGAGGCATACCTCCGTCAAAATATCAAGAGTTTTTAAGTCCTCAAAAGTCTCTTACAACAACCATGATATATATCAATTTACCAGATTAGATTAGAAGTCTATGCCTACATCTAGGTCCCGACTTCTTCAAAAAGATTCTTAGATTCCAAAAGCTGTACCTGAGGAAAGTGGTTTCTCGGAGATAGCCATAAATATTCATACTGCCATAGGAAACTATAAGGGTATAAGCTTACGAGCTTAGTGAGTTTCACTTCCAAAATGTAATGCTCAATAAGTAATATATTTCAGGCAAGTTATATTAACAACCATATGAAATGCACAAGTACATAAACATACAATACATAAGACTTTTCGAAAATCTTATGTTGAATGGATTTACGCCCTCCATTTGGGGTTAGGTGTTTAGGCCCATACGACCATAGATTTCAAATTTTTTCATTGTTATTGTGGTTGATACAGGTGCCCACCCACACACAATTTATAGTTGATACAAGTGCCTACACCACTACCATTTTAATTTCCGTCCATTATGCCAACATTCGAGTTTACATGCCCCTCGTTGCCCAGCTATTATGTCTTCTTCCCACAAAGGTATATGTCACGCCCCATAGGGTATCCTAAACGTAACAGCCTGCCACATATTATATAAGACTCTCGAAATTCTATCCGAGCCCTTCGGGAGTCTTGTATAGATGTAAAGCGTCCCTTTACGACAATAGAATACTCGATCAATGGAGTTAAGAAGTTTAATGTGGCATTCATTAGCCATAGATAATAAACCAAAACACATATATACTTTACAAAGTCTAAGGGGCATTCCCCGCAAAATAATATTAAGTCCATTACAGTCATCCAGAGTCCTTTAGTTTCCAACGGAAGTCTAAACAAAATCGAAATAAACTTCTAAGGGAAACTCCTAGCTCCGGTACCTGAGCTGTAGCCTGCCTTGGCCTAAGCCAAATGAATTCATGCTGCAACAAGTAAAAACTATAGGGGCGTAAGCTAACTAGCTTAGTGAGTGAAAACTTCCATATCACAATTAAGACAAATCATTCAAACAAGTGGTTACTCAAACAAATGATATGCATCAAGCAAATGAGTTCAACAAACATATGACCAACCGGAAATCATATGTGGATGGACTTGCGCCCTCCATCCCGGGTTAGCAGATTAACGAATCCTGCGGTACGACGCCGTTTAAGCTCACGGTCAACTGAACAATAATTCGTTTTATGGATCACGATTAACCAACAATTTCATTTTATGGATCACGATTAACAAACATATTCGTTTTATGGGTCACGAAAAACCAACAAATGCTAATGCTCCATCCCCGTTGTGGAATGAATGAGTCCAATTATAATTGAGGTCCAATATAGATTAATCCAATTCTTTTAGGTGACCAACAATTATTCGCAGACAATCAATATAAATTCTTGCTAAACAAGTAGTAGCTTAATACTCGGTTTCGATATTCCTTAAGTTCAACTTCACATATCAACATCAGACAAGTATATAATTCCCATATACTCCATCATGCATAATCGTTTTTATCTTTGCCTAAACAACTAATGCCACTATCAATACAATTACAAGCAATAATTGAGAGCGGAAGTAATACTCACTCAGCCATGGTACGCCGGTCTCTTAATAGTAGTAGTCGGGTGGTAGGGTATCGTCTTGCTCGGGATCACCTAACAAATAAGAACAACCTAATAAGAATCTCATTACTAAACTAATTCAAGCTATGCATCTAAACTACACAAAATCGGAATTCTCGCTATTTACGGAAGTTCCAACTTAAAACGGCCATAACTTGGTCATTTTAACTCAGAATTTCGCAAATTTTATATCAATTTCTATCTACTTCGAAAGATCTATCTATTTCTAATATTATTTTCAAGTTTTGAAAACATTAAGGTCACAGAACAGTGGGTTCAGATCTGTTCTATAACTTTCCTCTTTCCGAAAAATTGTTTCGCAATTGGTAAAAATGTTTCTAGTTGATGATTCATGTATAAATGGTATATGAATGAATTCCTAGTATGAATGTCATGTAATAAGTTCAATATATGCATGGTCTTGATGATTTTTGATGATGAACTCTTATGAACTCCTAATTATCATAAAACTCCATGATGGTCACTTCTAAAATTCTATTCTTTCCAACTTTACATTCCCTAGGGTTTTTAGGATTTTATTATTGGAATTTACTCGTTATCTAAATAAAAATGAGTTCTTAACGTCTATACTATCCATGACCTTCATATATGCATAGAAATTCACATTTTTCACTTGGTAAATGTGTTTTTAAACAAGCTTTTCACAAAAATCTGAATTTTGGAAATTTTCTTTTCTTGCATTTTTCCTATGAGAAAACTTGTTTAATGCATCAAAAATTGAAGCTTTATTATATCTATTGTCTAAAGACTTCATTTAACTCATAAAACATGCAATTTGAGCTTGGACACTAAGTGTTTATGTAGGCATTACTCCAAAATACGAATTTAGCAATTTAATCACTATCTCAAAATTTTTCATTCTAACTTCACTACTTGTTTTACATATTATTTATGCCTAAACTCATTTAAACTTATAAAAATCATTCCTTAAGGATACCTATTACATATACCTTCCATTTTTTTATGAAAAATATGTGTTTTAAAGTGGTTTTGGTGGTTTTTAAAATAGGTTTCAAATTCCATCCGAATTTTCAACTAGGTATTTCTAACAAAAATCTTTTCTTTTGCAAGTTTCTTGCCTCCTATACATGAAGATCTACCATCTAACACATCTATATATATGCAATACTAAGCTTTTATGATCATAAATGCATGTAAGCTCAAAACAACCACATGAACATAAATGTCAATGAATGTATGAGTGTCTAACACTTAGATCTACCACTGAATCATGAGTTTCATGGCATGAACATAAGATTTCCATGCAAGATCCCTACTTTACATGCATGAACATAACATTATCTCAACAAAAACTCTTTTAAACACTAGATTCACTTCTTGTGATGGCTTGATATTCTTGTATAAGTGTTTTCATGTCCCTAGCATATGCTCATTGGGATTAAATGTGGAAAAGACACAAGAATGGTCTTGCCATTACAAGATAATGTATGAATAAGGTTTAGAATCATCACCTAAATGGAGGTTTGGAGATGAAAAGAAGAGAAAATGAGTTTGTGTGTGTGAGTGTGAGGGGGGGAGTAGGTCACAGCAACTCTAGAGGGAAAAGAGAGAGTTTTCTTCTTTTGTAAAAACTGAAAGAGTGAAAAATGAGAAGAGAGAGAGAAAATGAGCTTATATATTATATGCATTAGGGTTTTAATTGAATAAAAAGAAGTAAAATAAAACACAATGAGAGGGGAAATGGGAGGGGGTGCGCCGGCCTTGAGTAGGGGAGGGAGAGAGAAATTTGAAATTTTGATAAAATTTGTAATTTATGTCATAAAATGTAATAAATGTAATAATTATTTAGGAAACAAAATTTCTTGGAAAAGAAAATTGAAATGAGTAGTTATAAGGATGTAGGAATAGGGTATGGGTAGTGTGTAGTGTGTAGTGTAGGTTGTACTTGTGAATAGTAGACAAGACATCTACTTTACCGGTTGTAACGAAAATACGGGAAAAAGGCTATAACTGTAATTTTTATAGCCCGAAAAATTATAAAATTGATATTTTTGAAATCCTTATAAAATTTCGGTTCTAATGAATATTCCAAAATATTTTTCTGAGTTTGTGGTCTCGGGGTAAGTTTTTCAGTAATTGAGCTCGGGAAGGCCCGAAATTGAAAAATTCCCGAATTTAAAACTTTCTAAGGTTCAAAATATACTTTAAAACAATAATTCATATTCATTTACTTTATAAAACTTATTTTATTATGAAACCGAAGGAAAGCCGGATTTATGATTCCTAAGCTTCTCTCATTAGACTTAAACTGGACTGGATTAGGGTTTCGCTTTTCAACTCCCGGGGCTTACTTAACTACTGAGAATACCGGGGTTTACAGTATAATAACCTATGCAATGTGACTCACATATGGTATGCATGCTCAATTTAATTATAAGATCATGGCATATTAATTAACAATTTATGGGCAATCACAGATATTGCAGACACTTCAATTCTATACTACTTCATACAAATATTTACAACAAACTCATTTCGATATCGTTATCATCGATTCACCCAATTAGAACTCACATACACATAATCAAATTTTATCTTGCCCTAATTCTAATGCCACTAATATTACAAGCACAATCATAAGCATATAATTTAAAGATAGTGAACTCACTTTGCCATGATGCAAAAATCAACTTAGTCGTAATAGTCCTCGGGAAGGTCTAATCCGTCTTCCAAGTCTCCTAATCAAAAGAGTATTTCTATAAATTTTGAATAAACTTATAAATTCTATTCTAACAAGTTCGTCAAAATTCGTCTAAGAGGAAATTCCAATTTAAAACGGCAATAACTTGGTCATTTTAACTCGGAATTTCGCATATTATATACCGATTTCTACCTATTCGACGAGAGATATCTATTTCTAGAGTTATTTCCAACAAACAAGGTTGTTTGGTCCATGAACAGTAGGGTACATAATACTATACTGGATTCCATCCCATAGTTCAACTCCTAATTTCAAGCCAAGCATCAGTCCAAAGTTTTGATAGATGTCACGCCCCAAGGGGTACCCTAAACATGGCAGTACGTCGTACATAATACTAAAGCCTAGGAATGACTTCCTTAGTCACGCAGAGGCTTCCATATCATGTACAAGGCGTATATCATAACCAAGGGAACGCATCGGAGTAGCGCAATTTATATTGATGATAGACAAGTAACAATGCAAAGAGAATACTTATCATAAAACATACATATTACATTTCAATTCTTAGGGGTATATCCCTTTATTATCTTCAAATAAATATACATCACTAATCATATAGGTCATTATATATAAAGAACTTGACAAAATTACTTCATCTTATGGTTTCATTCCCTTCATAGAAGCTTAATTACCCTTCTATGACTTTCTTAATGTCATGATCCTCAATTTAAGTCACGGGTATACCTGTTTCAACAAAATCTATAGGGGTATAAGCTACAACTAGCTTAGTGAGATATTCCTTTTCATTCGCATCATATTTTCAAACAAGTTCATTTAGATTTTCACACATATGTTATGCATACAATGCAACAATCACATGATTATGCAAATATATATAGTTATCTGGAAACCATATATAGAACGGATTTACCCCCCGTATCAAAGGTTAGGGAATCGGGGTTGAAGGTCCTCGACCTTCTACTGCTAGTCCCCAGGTCCTCACCCACAGCGTTCGGTTGGCTCGGCTTCGAACCTAGAGTTGCTTTCCCCGTGCGATTTGGATTCTCTAGGAAGGAACATCGCCCGTGGCACCGCACGATCACAGCCAATCCAACTCTACGCGTAGGAGTAGCAGCCTTCCGAAATAGATGTGACTCGATGGATGCTATGCGTGAGTGTTTTAGTTCTCTTAAGACAAACCTTATTAAGGTTTATTAGGGACGATCAATCAATTTAGCAAACAATAAATAATCATACAAGTAAGTAAACAAAAATTATTTAAACAAGCAGTCCGAAGTTGCGATATTTTTAATTCTCATTTCACGCATAAACATAGAATCACATATATACACATAATCCCGAATTCCCCAAATATATATCCATTTTTATCTTTTCTTAGTATACTAATACTACCACTTTACAAGTACAAGCAAGGTAACGAATTTAGGAGGAATAACTCACTCGTCCATTTTGCTACCTTTTTAGTCGTAGTAATCCTCGGGTAGGGTAATCTCGTATCTTTCGTTACCTAGACAAAAGAAATACCCAGGATAAGTCTTTCATGAAATTTCTATTCTTAGATTTTCTAAACTTTTCTTAAAATCGTATAAGAAGAAATTCCAACTTAAAATGGCCATAACTTGCTCATTTTAACTCGGAATTTCGCATATAATATACCGTTTTCTACCTATTCGAAAAGATCTATCTATTTCTGAGCTTATCTTTGTCATATAAGGTCATTTGGGTTCCGAAAACATTGGGTTTAGATTTTAAAACGAAAATTACCAAACTTTTGCAAATCCGTTTTCTAACTCAACTTTATTTTAAAGAAAATCTTTTTGTAACAATATATGTATATAAATATATATTTGACAAACACTTTGGTCATATAGGTAAGCTCACTTTATATGCAAAAATCCTAATGGTAGTGTCTCAATAATTTATTTTATAAAACAATTCATTTAAACCTTACTTTGAAAATTTCTTTCCAAGTACTTAAAGAAATTTTATATTTCCTAGGTTGTTATAAGTGAGTATATTTTTATTTTCTTCATTCTTTTCCAAGGACAAATAATTTTTCTTTTAACCTTAGTTTTTCATAAGTTTTACTTTAAAAAATCAAATTTATCAAAAGTATATTAAGTTGATGAAAACCTTTTCATAATTTTGTATTTAGGATGGTTTTAGAAAATGAGTCTTGTCTTCTTATATTCATAAGCTTTTGCTTTCTAAAACTTGTTCTTTCATTTCTTTTGAAAAGAATCATCTTTATTGATAAATCTGTTATTGTTAATATTCTTTTGAAAATGAGTTTCTTCTTTTTAGAAATTTGAAAATCATTATCTTTCCTAAGTGGGTTTGTAATTTTATTAGTTGAATTCGTCTCAACTTTAAAAACTAGTTTGTTTTCTTAGTTTTATTATGAAGTTTAAAAGAGTTTAAATCATAAGCTTTTTGTAAAAACTTTTAATATTAATAAATTATTTTACTAAAGCTTAAGTTAACATAATATATAAAGAAAATATTTATTTCTTATGTTTCCTTGGTAATCTATCTTTGTTATTTAAGAAAACATTGAGAAAACTCTATTTATAATAATTTCATGATTTTGTGATAAATCATATAATCGAAAGTCTAACTTGAAGTTTATTTAGTAAAGTAAAATTCTATTTTTAGATTAGTTGAGACATTAACATTATGTAGATGCAAGTATCATGAGTATATAAAGTAATAAGAACATAAGAAAATACTAAAAATAAATAATGAGCAAGAAAATAAAATATCAAGTATTGGGAACCTTAGCTTCATCAAGGTATCTCGGTCAAGTATTGGAGCCTTAGCTTTATCAAGGCATCCCGGGACTAAGAATGGATTAGTCCCAAAAGATTAAAGAAAATAAATAAAAGATTGTTTTGACTTGATATGGACAAGTCTAAGACTAGAAAGACTAGTCTTAATAATTGCATAAAATAAATAAATTGCATAACTTGAAAGTAAATAAATAACAAATGAGCTTATATGCTCTAAATACATAATATACATAATACTATATATATAAGTTAGATTAGAAGCAAATAATAACAATAATAATAACAACATAATAAAATAGGAAGCTTATGTACAAGAACAAAACATGAACATGTTGTTGCTTTTACTACTCATATGAGTTTCAAAACAACACCATAGTCATGTTAAGTTACATGATATGAGTGAATAATAGTTGGAAGAAATATTTACCTAAAGTGTGTAAGTGGTATGAAGATGGTAGATGGAATGGGTATTATGTGAGTAGTGATATGTGGTAGATAGTTTATGTATGAGGGATGATTTTTGTGATTGGTTTGAGAGAGTTTTGGTAGAGAGAATTCTTGAAGAGAGAATTTGTGGAGAGATTTTGAGAGAGTTTTGGTAGTTAAATGAATTGTGTGAAAGAATGGAAGAGGAAGGGGGTATTTATAGAATTTTTGGAGTGAATTTTAGATGTAATAAAATAAATTGAAAAAGAAAAATAAATTGTTGGGAAGAGAGATAGGGGCCGCCGATTTTGTTCTTTTGTGGTGGGGGTTTGGGGTGGTGGGGGGTGTTGAGGGGAATTGTTTTTATTTTATTTGTTTGTGTAATAAAGAAGTAATGTGTAAAGTTGATGTGAATAAAGTTGTATTGGAAATGAAAAAAGTAAGAAAATAGATATGTAGGTGTAAGAAAAAGCAGAGATAGTAAAATAGTAATAAATAGTAGAAAAGTACTATGAATAGTAGACTAGACAATTAAAGTGCCGGTAGTAATAAAAATACGCGTAATAAGGCGATATTTGTAATTTTTTGCTACCGAAAAATTCTAAAACTGATATTTTTGAAATCCTTATATTTTTACAAGTCTATTGGTATAAACAGAATATTTTTAATATTCCGAGCTCTGGAACACGCTTTTCGAGAACTGTCCCCGTTTGAGTCCGAAAGACACTCAAAATTCATGAATCCGATATTTTTATGTTACCCTATATTATTACAAACTATTTTAGGCTATTAACTTAATTTCGTTTTCTAGGGTTTGAAAATGCGGGATTGTCGAATCTTAAACACTAGGGTTTGTTATGGGTTTTGTTGACTTTAGGGTTCCAGTTTGACTTCTAGTTTTGTCGAGATATTCGTAAGATCGTATAATTTTTTAGTTTTGATCGTTTTATATTTTTAGCTCGGCATCTATAGTTTATCTTATTTTATTTGTGATTATTTAATAGTTTTTAGTTCTCGGGATCGTTTAACCGAGTCTAGGGTTATGAGTTGACTCAGTTTGACTTTTGGTGAAAATTGAAAATTGTGATTCTAAAATTTTATCAAAGGATTTAGGATTTTTTTATTTCGTTGTTAAGCGGTATTTGGATCTATTATTTTGATTCGCGTTTTAAGAATTGGGTAGATTATTTAATTGGCGTACTGATGTTGATTATACCGGTAGTTAGACTTTATATTTTGTTTCAAGGGTTCTCGTTTTCTCAAGATCCAGAAAGCTCGTTCTTTATCTTATTTGGAATTAAGTTTTAACTTGATTCGATTTTTAGGGTTTCGTTTCTAGTGTTTTGACTCGGTCTAGAATTTGGTTTTTATCTTGAGTCAATTTTTTTTTCCGGGATTTGAATTTTGATTTTAGACTTCTAGGATTATTTTTAAGAATTATGAAATTTTTAGGGGTTTACAATAGATACTTAACTATCATTATATTTTGTAAGACTCTATTTTATATATATATATATATATATGACTCATTATCATGTATGATTCATGGGTGTTGGTGATGCTATCTACTCTTGTACTTTAGATAATGCTTAATAGAATGTATAAGATACTATTTTCCTAACTTTGTTTCTACCAAGTACATTATTTGTACATGTAAAATCGATAATTTATTATCATGAATATCATGAGATGAGATATCTATATGTATATCCTCAATGATATGATATCAAAAATTCTTTTTGAAAAACTTTTGCTTTGCAAAACTTTTGAATTTGCTAGACTTGAGAAAAATAGTTTTTCTTCTTGCAAAATCACACTTGTTTTTATCAAAACTTAACCTTGATGACCTATATACCCAACACCTTCATTTTGGGGTTAAAAAATAGATATTTAAATAGGTGGTCTACCTAATTACGAATTTTATAAGATTTTTAAGAAATGAAAATATTGTTTAATCTATTCTTTGAAACCATTCCTTGTTTTAGGATTATACTTTGATAAACCTCTTTTATCTTTGTCAAAATTTGGTCTTTATTATATGTATCCCCAGGACTTCTATTTTTCTATGAAAATCATCATTTTGACATTTGGAAATAGGTGTTTATATAGTGGTCATTTTCAAATCCGAATTTTGAAAGTTCTTTTTGAGGTTGTTGCTTTTGTAAAACTCATTTAATCTTTTAAAAATTAGCTCCTAATCAAACCTACTCCTTAAGGCTTTCATTTCCTTAATAAAAATCTTATTTTTGGGTTGAAAAATATGTGTTTACACTTCAAGCTTTTCTTATTACAAATTTAAAGCTTGCTATTGAGGTTGAAACATGACTTTGTTAAACTTTTCCTTGTTTTGAAAATATTCCTTAGTAGATCTAAATTTTACTCATCACGATCACTCATTTATGATATATATTCCCTAAGGCATTCATTTGTAATGTAAAATACACATTTTGAAGTTGAAAAATAGCTTTTCTAAATAGGGTTCCTTTTTTATCCTAATTTTCCAAAATAATTTTTATTGAAACTAAAGTAGATCTTGAGCTTTCTAATATTTTCCTACTATCATCATGCTATGATAAGTTATTTATATGCATAAAACAAAAGCCTAAGCCATTTATGAACTCAAAATAACTAGATCTGGTTTATTATACTAGTTATAAATGCATGAACACTATGTCTACTTTGTGGATATGGCTAGATGATGAATATATGCACAAGACATTAATAATAATAACATATCTTAATAATAAAACAAAATAATAGCAAAATAATCTTAAATAACAAGATCTACTACATTGTAATGGCAAGGATCTCATGTTCAAGTGTTTCCACATCCCTAGCGTAAAGCTCATAGGAATTTTTTGAGTGGAATCACGCATGAATGATTTTGCCATTACATGTTTTTATGATAATAAAGTATAGATCTATTACCTATAGATGTTTTGGAATAATAAAACTTGAAGAAAACAAAAGTGTGTGTGTGTGTAGAGAGAGGGAGAGGGTCACAGCATGTAGAGGAAAGGAGAGAGAGTTTTGTAAAAAATTTTCTAAAGTGAAAGGGAAGAAAGAGAGAAAATGAAATGAAGTTGGCATAAAGGGATATATATATATATATATATAGACAAGTGGATTAGGGTTTGTATAATAAAAGAAAAGAAATAAAGCAAATTGAGAGAGGATAGAGGGAGAGGGGCAATAGTTCTACTAGAGGAGAGAGAGTGGGTTATTTGTGTTGTGTTGTGTAAGATTCAAATTTAAATAAGTAATTTAAGTAGTAAAAGTTATATTGGAAAAGTAAATTGTAAGGAAAATGATGAAATTATAAGAACAGGATGTAAGGATGTAAGAAATAGGTTATGGGTAGTTGTACTTGATGAATAGTGTGATAGAAATCAAAAAGTAGATTAGACATTTAAAGTACCAGTAGTAATGAAAATACGGTAAAATTGTTATAACTATAACTTTTATAACCCGAAAAATTATATAAATGATATATTTGGAAATCTTATGAAATTACGATTCTAACGATACTAATAACATATATTTAATATCTCGAGCCTCGAGACACACTTTTTAAAGTCTGTATCCAATCAGGTTCGAAATAGATCGAAAATTCGCTAATATGATCTTTTTATGCATTCTAATATTATTATGAACCAATCTACACTCTTCACTCGTATTTCGAACTCTTGGTTTAGGAACACGGGGTTGCCAGATCTAAACTACTAGCGTTTTCTAGGAATTTGTTGAATTAGGGTTTTCGATGGACTTTCCGGTTTAGGGTTCGAAGTTGATATTATCTTAAAAATTAGGGGCTTACACAAGTAGTGTTAGATCAATCTCCTACTCCTTCTATAGATTGCTCAACTGCTCATGGCTCATGAACCCCTCATTTTTATACACATACATTGCTTATTTATCTCTAACCAAGCATGCCTTTCCATTCTTCGACTTGATCAACTATAGCACACCCCTTATAAATCCATTCTCCTTATCCATGATTACTTTACTTGCTTCTATGAGGCTTATACATTTAAGAGTACTAGGCATGGGAGAGGGAGAGACACAGGTAGGTCACTTGTACATTTCACGGGATGTACTCAGGTTGAGTAGAATTTCCTTCATTGGAGATGCACAGTATGGGTAAGCTCATTATTAGAGCCAATGTTAGAGAGATGACCATATACATTGTAGTCTTTTGTACATTATTAGAGATGGTCCTTTTATATTTTGTTACTCTATTCACATGTTCGATGTAAACATGCCTTTATCATTTCACTTCGACTTCGTCTAACATATACATTTGAATTTATGTGGTATATTTAGTGATTAAGTAATGGTTGCATGAAGTTTAAGGTTGCATTGTGATGGCTATTAATTCAAATAAGCATTGTTGGGAAAGATTGTATTTGAATTATTGATAGGAAATTAGTTGCTGGATATATGTATTTACTTTATAGGCTATAGTGCAAGGATTCAAACACAACGATCATGTGCATGCCATGTAACTATCACGCTACACGTAATTGATGAAAATGACATGTATAGGAATGATAAGTATAGAAATGTGTGGGGAGGAAGAGTTGGCAATCTCAACAGGCTCAAATGCACATGTGACCGATGAGGGAGCTAAAAAAGCATCAAACCTCACTAAACAGAATGAAACGATATCAGTTCTTGATTAAAACAAGTGGTTGATCCATTCAGATGAAAATCCTGCAACATGATGATGTTTTTCCTAGATTTTCGATCATTTTGCAATATTTGTAGTAAGCCTAGATGTTGATATTGTCCGTTAGATTAGGTAGATAACCAATGGCTAAGATGAGTCTGTCTCATAATAGATATTAAAGTGAGCTTACTAATGTGGACCCATGTCTATTAAAAGCTTTATTTGTAGTGCATGAACTTTGTTGAGAAAGTTTAGAATTGGGTAGAACAATTCTAACAGGCCCACTCCAAGCCTACCATGTTTATTTTCCCCGGATCATCCCAACTAACTGGTTCTGACTCTCTAAACCCCATCACCTTGGCTTGGGGAGTTAAATCCAAATAAAAAATAGGTTTAAAGCCCTTATAATCAATTTTGGTCATCCACATAGGTGATGTTGTAGGATTTAGGCTTAGTTTTTGAAAAATTGTGATGTTAAGGAGACTACAAAATGCCATCATCAAGATGCAAGCTCTTTATGAATTAATCTGAAATTTGCATACCCTAAATGCAATTACTTTGCAATCAAAAGCCACCAATAAATTGCATATCTTATATGCAATAGCCTTAGAATCACATTATTAAATGTAGGTTCTTTGTAAAAAAGCCTACAGTTGAATATATATATTCGTTATATATGCTATATGTGTAACATTATTTCTGGATCAATGTCATATATGCACATATATCTTTAAATATTTAATATAGATGTATATAAATGTCATATATATATATATATATTTGTATTAGATAGATACATACATTATATATACATGTTGTATATGTATATATATCACTTGTATACAGATAATATATTTGTCATATATATAATATTTAAGAAGAAAAAAAATGTCGATTAAACAATTATTATATATATTTGACAAAGATATATTTAGAATAGATAATATATATGTTTTATAAGATATATATATATATATGTATGTATGTATAAAAAAATGTACACATATACAAAAAAATACGCACATATGCATATCAACTAATTGAGGGTATTTATGTCATACTGTAATATATGGTAATTCCATTCCATTCCTGATGTAATACAACCAAATATAATAATGGAATGGAATCAATGATTCAAAGGTATTTCCAAATACTGGAATGGAATGGAATGGTCCTTTTGTTTCTAATTCCATTCCATTCTATTCCGATTCATACTATTTCGAACCATTCTTGTGTACCAAACATGATGTCAAGGTATTATACATGGCAACTATACATGTCTTAATGAAATTTCAAGGCATTACAATTAGATCGGATTACCAGTTGGACTTTACCTGTGCCTTTATCTGGTTAGCGCATGACTATTAGGATTGCCCACAAGTCCATGGGGATAAATAGAGCTCTACCTTCTGAGGTCGGAAAAAAAAAAAAGTAATAGTGAAAATTCATTTAAGAAATAAAATTAAATTTGTTATCTATTTATTAGAGTGTAAATCCTAAGATGAAATTGGATATGATAGATCGGCTTTTATTTTCCTTTGCATTATTCTTTATCTTTTGATTTACATAATAACTAATAACATTAAGTTTTATTTGTCAAAAAATTAGATAAATCTTCTGTAACGCCCTATCCTACAGGCGTTATCAGCCCACCACGTGTCACTACCATAGATTGACATGCAAAAGCTATATTTTCTAATCCACCAATATATGTAACATAAATATCACCAATAACTCTCAAATAAAGGATACTTGAAATAAAATGTCCTTAATTCATCTAAATCATAAAATTAAACAATTTAACTTTAAAGAAATAACATAATCTCCAATATAACAATAAACTAATCATAAAAAATATTGTTTTTTTTTTCCTGCAATCACTAGATCCAAGATCACTAATCTCAACTATCGACAGAAGGATCAAATCCAATATCGCTTTTCCCATAGTCCATGAATACGTTGTATCCCGTCAAATCATAGATAACGGAATCTTCACCTATACCTGGGGAAAAATAAGGATTGAGCGAAAACGCCTAGTACGCCATACCACAAACACATGCACATGAACAGGCAATAAACATTATCACATACAACTTAAAACTAATGCAACAAAATTAATTTATTATCTTTAATTTAGCCAATCAACCAACACAGTTTAGAACTATTTGCAACTAGTTATATACCCGGAGTAACTCATGACCTCGATGAAAACCATAGTATAAAATAGTATACATATATAGTTGTGTTCCACAATTAAGCTGGTAACGACTCCTAATCTACCGGAATCATCTCCAAGTGCGGCTTCACTTGGGACAACGCGGCATAAGGATCATCAGATTACCAGCCTTAGTATCACTCTCTACCATGGTTTCTCTCTACTAACCGTAGCCACGCATAATTAACACTCGATTAAATTAAAGTCGAATATAAATTAGTCAGAGTTAATAACTAATCTTACAAGCATAAACATACAAGCATGGTAAGGTTGTATCTGGATTCGTTTTCCATAACTTCAATATCACTAGTCCTTTACCATAGGTATAAACCCTAATTCACCAAAACCTAAATACAACATACATCAATTCAAAATTCAATTTCACATTCATGTTTAAACCTTAACCCTAAAATCTACAATCTCAAAACATATGATTTTCCATATTAGATCTACACACTGTCATCTAAGATCACTAAACAACGAGACCCTAGAACGCCAATTTCTCCAAATTCCTCAAAAACCCTAAAATCCTCAATCAGAAATAACATAACGATCAGACAAGATTCCATCTCTTAACATAACAAAGATTGAGAGGATTCAATATTTATCTAGAATCTTAGATCTCACACCTTCTTGACTGTAGAACCAAGATCTCCAAATCAACACCAATGATATAAAGAAACCCTAATTCCCAAGATTTCCTATTCACCATTGTTTATGCATTCACAATTCATCTTCAACAATATATATGATTCAAATTCTCCTAATAACTTAAGATTTATGAATTATAGTTCCGGATTGAGTCTTACCTTGTTCAATTTATTGTAGATCTTAAATCCCTAATTTCCACACTTAGGGTTTTCCTCCAATTTCCACCAAAGATCAATTCCCTCCACCAAAGATCAATTCCCTTCACCAAACAATAACAAAATCTTAGAAAGAAAACATCATAGAATGAACTAAAGGATTAGGAGAGGTTACTTACCCAATTCCCTGATGAAATCCACCTTAGAGAGTGTTTGCTAGGGTTTCTATATGTTTAAGAGAGGTTATAAGAGATAGGACAGAAGATAGCACATATTTATAGTATTATAACTCGAAGGGATACAGGCTGGACGAAGGAAAAACAAAGCTGGCGGCTTAGAACTCTCGGGTCTCAAAACAATATCTAAGGCCGCTAATTAGGTTAGCGGACAACTTATATAAGCCAACGGCTTATCCAAGTATGCCGGCGGCCTAAAGGCCGGCATATGACCAATTTCCCTAATTTGTGCAATTTTCCTCTGAAGCTCCAAGCTAGAGTTTAGGCCATCGTCCATTGTATTTAAGCCAGTAGCTTAGAATTAAAGGCTGGTGACTTAAATGCAGGCCTACTCCTAAATCATCCGACCATTTGCACGTGACTTTCTTGTATCCAAATTCATCTAGGGTTTTGATTGAGGAATGGTATGACAAGTTTGAAGGCTAATGGTCTATTTATAGAGGTATATTGCTTAGGAAAAACGCTAGGTTCATGTCCATTTTAAGCAGCGAAAATCCATTCTTAATCAAGTCTTTAGCATATGAACACAATACAATTATACTTAAACTTTGACCATAAAACCTTCTTATTTAATATCTTTTGACACTTTGACCCTTCTTAATAATCCTTTTATATACTCTAGGGTTGATCATTAAACCCTCTTATTTTATATCAAACGCCAAACTTTCCATTCATTATAATTTATTTATCTTTATATTACATCTTCATCTAACATTATTTTTTAATTAGTGGTTGTGTCATGTATAACAATGTTGTCGATACTGCAAGTATTTCAAATTTATCACATAAAATATCAATAAATGGTATAGTCATTTCACTTAATGAATAATATATTCTTTTCCATGGGTTAATAGTATGAATAGAATAGGTATAATAATCTCATTATTTAATCACTTATATTAAATATGTAATCTATGTGCATTACTAACACAAGAATTCTACAAAGTCATCATAAATATAAAATAAGAGTAATTTACAAATACAGCCCTTATATTTCTCATGGGTAAATTACACCAGAAAGTTACAACGTTTGGGGATAAGTGCATTTTAGGTCTCAATGTTTTGAAAAGTTTAAAAGAGATCGCAACGTTTAGTGAGTAAGTTTAGTTTTTGTTACAATGTTTAGAGAAGTGGATCAATTAAGGTTACCTTTAGTATGTATAAATAGGAGAAAATTTAATTAAAACTCAAAAAAACCCTTCGTTTAAGGTCTCATTGACATGTATCAATAGGCCCCTTTGATATGTATCAATAGGAGAAACACTTAATTAAATTTATAGGTACAAAGGTCCTATTAATGATCACAGATTCATATGCATACATCATGCCTCCCATTGTACATGTGGCTTAATAGAGTGACAATTAAAAAAAATGATCAGAAGCAAAGTATATTATAAAGAGGAATAAGTAATCTCAACAAACTCAAATGTAAACATGACAAGTAAGAAAGATGTAAAACTCACTAACATTGATGAAGTGAGGTCAAGATAGAAATTTGACAAAACGTATCTCTCAATTAGGCAATCCAAGTGGAAATGACTATGGGTATTTATAAAATTTGCTTGTCAATGTAGTTTGTCAAATTCTGTAAGGTGAGATGAATCTTCTTTATTAATGAGTTTTAAAGTGGGTTTCCTGTAAACTCCTATCCCAAAGAATCTTTTAATGCAATGTTATATAATTGAAAAATTTGTTTAGTGAGCCCGACTCCAAACCCATGTATCAATTGTCAGTTATCCATTCTAATATAAATTGGATTGACTTTCTAGACTTATGTTACATAGAAAGTTAAATTTAAGTAATTGCAAGATTTAAAACGAGAATGCAAATTTAACCTTTCAATATGAATATTAACCTCATAACATTTGCAAAATGATTTTGATATAACATTCTACGAGTTAATAGCCCATTCCAATCTGTGGAATTCACATGGTCAATCTTGTACCATCTTTAAAAATAATGATGATGATGATGTTTCCTTACAGCACCGGAAAGTTGACTTGTTTCCATAAACCTACATCTAGCTCTGCATGGCAACTGAAGCCTTTTCAGTTTCCCATTTATGCCAAAGCTGAACCTTGTGAAATCCCACACGCCACATGTATATATACTTTGTATTATATATTATTTAGATAGGTATATAAGTACGAGTGAAATTGTAATATATACAATATGTATAAAATATAAATAATAATTTCTTTAGAAGAATATCCATTTTGATTATTATGCATATAAAATTTTTATTAAAATCTTTATGAACACCAATTTTTTCTTGGAATATGCTTTTATGTTGGGATTCCCCTGACAAATCAAAACAACTGAATCTGTATTTCTTGATATTCTATAGAAAATATTTACAGGATCAATTTAAGTAAAATTATTATAATCAAAAGATTCAAAGTATGAGTTAGTCTACTTTAAATTGATAGTAACGAATCCATTTTGAATTTCCACTTTCCCTAGTGTCATTTTTATACTTATACGACGCTTTGACAGTGCATAAAGAAAAACTTTGACATAGGAAGTTTTTAAGGAATTTTGTACAACTATCTAGAGTTGCTAACTTGTCCGGTCATGATGTTATACGCTATTGAGCACGACCTAAAATTTTTGAAAGAATGAGCTCAACGGAGTTAAAATCTCAAATTCAGCTCTAAATAAGATTACATAAATTCTAGTTTGACTCAATTAAACTCATTTAAACTTGATTTATTAAAAAAATATTTTTAAATCTAATTCAGATAATGTTAATTCTTAAACTCAATTTAAATTCAATTAACATTTACACTCAATTTGATCTCGATAATATTTCATTAGACTTGCAAGCTAATCGGACTAAATATATAAAGCAAAAATCAAAATTGTGCAAGGCATCAAATAACTTAATGTTATAACTTGTGCATAGTGTACTAGACATTTTTATGTGTTTATATATATTGTAAATAAGATACAAGTATTTGTGGTATTTATATATATATATATATATATTCCTGTATATATGGCCATTCCTCTATGTAAATGAGCATAATAAGTACTCTCTTGTTTTGAGAATTCATATATCCTATACCTTAATTTAAATACAATATTAATTTAAGTTATAATTAGTACAATTATTGGATTTGCATGAAATATAGAGAAGATGGGGTTACTCGTTGAATTAGGGAGATAATATCTAGCCTGAATTAGTGAGATAATATTTAGCCTCATAGTACTCATAAAACTGATTGCTATAGGAAGTTTTATTGAGTCTCCCTTGTCTCCAAAATAAAGCAAATGATTTTTTTTTTTTTCTTTTTGGGGCCGGAAAAGTAATAATTGAATATTATGACATACAACAATTTAATCAAAGTACCACAAGATGAAGGGATTTAATTATGCATAAATGCATTCATATTGGTTTGTGGTTGATAACATTTCTTTATATTGGTTGGTTAATAAATATTACTAAACAAATTTCTTACTTGATATTGTTTTAATAGATACTATTTTCATGTATAAAATTAGAGGGCCGTATACAATAAGATAATTAATAAGACCACTAAGATAGGATCGTTAAATTTATTTTTCTTGCTCTCTTTAAGGGTTTTTTTTTCCCCATAAACCCTAGTATAGAAAGGGGCGGTCATGTGGTCATCCTTTCTTCTAAATCTCTTTTTATTGTTTACCGTAATAATTCCATAAATCCATTACTACTGATCTGAAAAAGCCATAAATTTACTACTTCTAACATCATGTCTTATCCAGGCTGTATTCTATTATTTCCATCATCATTGATTTTGAAGAGCATAGAAATCAAGCAAATATTATTTTGCAGGTGTCCTTTAGAATAAGTAGATTTATATACTTGTTATTTATGTTTTTTACTTTCTTTTCATCCTTTATATGAGATTTTATCACTCTTTTTATAGGATATAATCTACTCGCCGATTGATTTTGTTTTATTTTTATCCCTTCATTAAGATACCGTAATTATAAAAAAAGACGTCCCATTTATACAACTGGGTAGCTATACTTTCAAACCTTCTTTTGTTGTTTTTCTTATAATTGATATAATTTCTTTTGAGTTAATGGTCATCTTCTGGTAAAAGAACAAAAAGGACCACAATGATAGAATAGAAGCATTAATTATTATAGCAAGATTATGAATCTAATTTGTATTGAAATAATGGAACTTGTACGTTGTATCGTCAATGGGTTATAATGTTGTCAACTTTTTTTAAAATGGAGCTGCCACATTATCAAAGAAATGTTCCAATAGCACTTAAAAGCAAATAATTGAGAAAAGATAAATAAATAAATGAATAACAGCTATGGAAATTGTACAGGTGCCACAAGATGGATTTGCTTTTGATGACACCACAACCACTTTTTTATTTCCAATAAAAGTAAAAAAAAAAAAAAAAAAAACCTTTTTCTTAAATGTTAAGGAGCCTTGCTGTCACGCCCCAACGGGTACCCTAAGCGTGACAGCCCGCCGTATACAATATTAAAACTTAAAAATGACTACCTCAGTCACTCAAAAGCTTTCATATCGGTACAAGATGTACATTCACATCAAAGGGAGACCGATGAAGTAATGCATTTTAAGATATTGACAGCGGAACATAAAAAATAAACACTTAACATAATTCATAGAAACATAGGGTCTTACAACTTCTAAGGGGCATTCCCCCGATAAAAATATAGCAAACATGGTTCTACTAGAGATAAAATAACGAAAGCTAGAAGATTTTAGAAGAAATCTACTCTATAACTTCAAAATAGAATTCCTCCAAAAGCTTCTCAAAATAAGGATTCTACTCGGGGAATCAAGGTGGTCTCGGGTGCAAAAGATAATCCTGCAATATCAAAAGTCTATAGGAGTATAAGCATGACTAGCTTTGTGAGATATTCCTTACGCAAAAGTACTCATAACAAGCAATCAACCAAGTTTATTAATCAAGCATATGAAATGCAACAACCATATGATCAAACATTACATACGACTATTCGGTTTCATATGTTTGATGGATTTACCCCTCCATCGGTGGTTAGGGAATGCTTTAAACTGGGTCCCGAACGACCTCTTTAAAGTTTGCGCGCAACTTGAGGTTCCAACGAACCGTACTACTAGTCCCCGGGCTTTCCATACCCAAAGCGATCGATCCGGCTCGGCTACACCTTGAGGCCGTATTCCCCGAACGTCCTAACCCTCAAGATATAGCTAGGTAGTTTACCTTTTCGGTCCTACGCTGAGGAGTAGTAGCAAACTTCGAAATGATATTCTAAGTGATATACATGAGCAATTTATTATATGGGTATTTCAATATGACATTAATTCATTTAAAGCGATCAAACAATATTTGCATCCATAACAATTCATATATGAAAACATTTATATCAATCACAAATCAGGTTCCGATATACTTATTGTTCATTGATAACACACAACGATTCACATACTTAATTCCCATGATATCCCACATGCATATCAATTTTATCTTTTCCTAACATCTAGTGCTCTATTCTATAAGCACATGCGCAAATACATAAGCGTAAAGGAAACTCACTCGTCCATAGCTTTCTTCTAGGGGTCGAAGTAATCCTTTGGGAAGGGAAGATCTTCGTTCTCGATACCTAAACCAAAGAAATACCTAACATGAGTATCTCATCCAAGATCTATTCAAACTCTATAATTCTATCTTATTGAATTCGTCAAAAATCATATGAATGGAAATCCCAACTTAAAATGGCCACAACTTGCTCATTTTAACTCGGAATTTCGCATATTATATATCGATTTCTACCTACTCGAAAAGATTTATCTATTTCTAAGATTATTTTTATCAAAAGAAGTTATTTGGGTCTCAGAATAGTAACGTCTAGATTTGATACGAATTTTTCATTTTTCAAAACTAGAGTTTTCAAACTTTTCTTCATTCAAGAACTTTTGTACAAAAATATAGATTTATTTGTATGATTGAAAAACCCTTTGAATACACACACACACACACACACACACACACACACACACACACACACACACACACACACATATACTCAAATCATATGCATGAATTTAGTGGTGTTATCTCAATGATGATCTTGTATAACAATATGTCTTGAAAGTGAGATAAGCTTAAGACTTGTAAAGAATTTAGTTTTGCTTTGAAAAATTTCTTAAATTATCACAAGTGAGTATTTCTTTCTTTAACTCCATTCCTTGGTTACCTGTGAATAATTAAATTTCAAAAAGTAATTTTAATCTTTCAAAATTCCCTTAAATTTATTCTAGCGGTTTGAAAAACATAGCATTTTCTAAATATTTCATGGTTATATGTTCTAAAAATCTTTCTAAGGTTAGATCCACTTTAAAAGAATAACATTAATAGTTTTATAAGTCTTTTATTATTATTTTTATTTCCTAAGTAAGGCTTTATTTTTAGAAAGGTTATTTGATAATTTTGTAAAATTAGACTAGACTTTAGTATTGTAAAGTTTTGGTAGAAAACTTGGATAAATGTGTTTAAGAAAACTTTTGGTTAATTAAGAAATTAAGTTTAAAGAAACTTTCTTATTTTATTGGTTTAAAAGAGAATTCGTAATAACTTTATGTATTTCTTGATAAAATCACATATAGTGTTATTTCTAAAACTTGAGCTAAACTTAGCTAGCTTTAGAAAATATTTGTTAAGATAAGACTTTAAGTTCTTATGGAAAAATAATTCCCTATGTGAGAAAATTTATTTTTAAAGAGAGTTTATTTTTACTACTTAAGAAAACTCATTTTCATTATGGTTGAGACAATAACAACATATTCATGTATGAATGAGAATTATAACTATGAGAAATATAAAAACAACATAACTAAGATAAATAAATAAGAGTATAAAAATAAAGTCAAGTATTGGAAACCTTAGCTTCATCAAGGTATCCCGGGACTAAGAATAGACTAGTCCTCAAAAGAAAAAGAAAAGCAAAGAAATAAAATTGTTTTGACTTGATATGGACAAGTCTAAGACTAGAAAGACTAGTCTTAATATTTGCATAAAACAAGTAAATAAATAAATTGCAAGACTTGAAAATAAATAAATAACAAATGAGATTATATGCTCTAAATAAATATATATACATAATATACATAATACTTATATAAGTTATGTTAGAAACAATAATAACAATATCAACATAATAGTAACATAAAGAAAATAAGAACATGAACACAAACAAAGCATGAATAAATTGTTGTTTCTTTAACTCAATGAGTCTAAGAAACATATACTAAACTCATGTTAAGTTATATGAATATGATGAGTATATGAAAGAAACTTTTACCTAAGGTTTATCTGTTGGTTGAAGAAGAAAAGAAATGGGTTGTAGTATCATGTGGGGCTTGGTTTTCTAAAGAAAAGAAAGAACTTGAGAGAGATTTTTGGGAGAGTGTTTTTGTGGAGTGATTTTGTGAGAGTTTTAGTGTGAATTGTGTTGTGTGAAAGAATGAAAGAGGAAGGGTGTATTTATAGATTTTTGGAGTGGAAATTAGATGTAATAAAATAAATTGGAAAAAAAAAAAAATTGGATGAAAGAGGAGAGAGGGGGCACCGGTTCATGTAGTGTAGGGGGGAGAAATTAATTTATTTTGTTTGTTTTGTAATAAAAGAAGTAATGTATAAAGTGTGATGTGATTAAAGTTGTATGGGGAAGGTAAATTGTAAGGTATAGGTATGGTAGTGTGTAAGAATAGAGTGTAAGAAAAAGTAGAGATAGGTGAATAATAATGAATAGTAGAAAAGTACTATAAATAGTAGACAGACAATTAAGATACCGGTAGTAAAGAAAATACGCGTAAATAAGATATATATGATATTTTTAGTTACCGAAAAATTCTAAAACTGATATTTTTGAAAACTTTATATTTTTACGAATCTATCGGTGTTGTCGAAATATTTTTACTATCCGGTGTTCCGGGGCACGGTTTTTGGAAAACTGATCCCAATCGGATCCGAAGGATACTAGAAAATTAAGAATATGATATTTTTAGGCTTCTCTATATAATTACGGACCATAATCCATAATTATCTCAATTTCATTTTCTAAGGTTAAAGAACACGGGATTGCCGGATCTAGATTCACTAGACTAAACATATAACTATGTTAACTTTAGGGTTTCGTTTTGACTTCCAGTTCTTAGGGTTTGCTAATATTATCAAAAAATCTAAGAGCTTACACTTGCACCCTTTTTACTTTCAAAATTATGAATACATGACAAGGTTTTGCTTTTTAAAAAAAGATATAAATAGAGTTATGGATCGGAGAAAATATTAATTTGATATTTAGTGATATATAGATAGTGATAAAATTTTTTATTTATATAATTTTATAAAAATTATATTGCAGTCGAATCACTTACTTAAAACACATCAATACTTATTTCTCATTAACGACCATGTAGGATCTTATTTTCATACTGTGGCAAAAGTTTGTTTTAATATATGTTTCCTTTAACCAAGGCTGCATAAAAGATTGTGATTAATTCTTATTTACATGTATGGATACACTTGGGGGACTATGCTAATGACATAATAAGTTTTGGATCTAATTGAAGTTTAATTGCAGAAGTAGCCTGATCACCCATGGACTTCTTTCCTTATTCTCCTCAAACGTCGCGCCAGGACACCCCACCAGCGCCTCCATTTACCCCCATGCTCACGTCACGTTGTGAACCTTGACTTCTTAGAACTGGTCCGGCCAAGTTGCTTCTGCGACGACTCGTATCTTTGCTGCCCCAGCATCACACGTACTGGCTCAATGCGCTTATTGAAATTGTGGGTCCTAACGCTACCACCCTTTCGGTTGCGCGATACGACCATGGTGGCGGCGACGATGACAGCAGGATTCATCTTGTTGAAGTGTATTAGACTATTAGTTACTTCCAGGCAAAATGGTGGGCTTGTAAGGCGTTATATATATAATTACACGTAATTGTTCATTAGAATCCTTCTTATTTTGCTAAAAAAGATGCCGATCAAATTTATTCTAAATCTTTTATTTTAATAATGATACAATCAAATCTTGATATATTACAATTATACAATCATGTTACATAATTTTGCAAAAATGTTTGTTGTTGAAAAACCATTTTTGTTTAAACCTCTTTTGTGATTTGAGCGAATTGCATAACCTAAAAATAAAATAAAACAAAAGGAATAAAGGCGAGGCCCATGAGCCTAATCGACGTTGAGTACAGTATCATTGAGTTTGAGTAAGTTTAGACAATCATATTATTTTAGTGAAAGGAGAAAAACAATTTAACCAACATTTTTTTTTTAGTTTAATCAAGTTGAAATTGAGTTTCTTTCTTATTAACATTTCCCTCTATAATGCTATTTCATTCATGTTATGATTAAAAAAGTAAAAATAAAAAATTATTATCTTTTTATCCTCTCATATAGTACTATTTATTTATTAGATTTAAAAAACATGAAAGTTTAATCATTGATTATTAGTCTAAAAAGAAAGAGCGAGTGAATCTTGAAAAAACATACAAAAAGAAAATTTTGTGATTCAATAAATTTTTTAATGATACTAGTCTTGTCAATTATCTAATAACTTTATTTATATTTAATTGTTATCGTACAATTGAAATATTTAATATATTAATTATTATACCTAATTTAATGGTGGAATGATTGACTAGATGATATAGATTCTAAAGAATAAGATCCCAATAATGTTAAATTAATTGGCAAAGATTAGATATACATGATTATCTGGAAAGTATTTACTATAAAATATTAATGGTAAATATCTAATTTAATATATGAACTTTATGTCAAAATTCAATTTACTCTTAAACTTTAAAATAATCATTTTAATACCCAATCAAACTTTTATTAGTTTTTATTTTTTTAATAGCTCCTTAACACTTTCTTTCATTTGTTATCGTGAAAGGGATAGCATATTATTGAATTTTTACTACCTCTCCTAATATCATCTATCATTGATAAATTATCTCTTCCATGTCAATAAATGAAACAATAGTATCAGATGAGGTAGTGAAATTAGCGACGAAAAATTTGATATGGTATTAAATTGACCTGTTTAAAAATCATTTACCAAATTATCTAGTTATGAAAAGTTTAAGTATCGATATACAATCAAATCACTCTAAAAGTTGAAACTTACAATTTCATGGGAATACACTTGGCTTAAGTAACCAAGTTTTGTCTCAATTTTAGGATGCAATACGGATCATTGGATCTCACACAATTAAATCGTAGCCGTCGAATTTTGGTAGGCTAAAAACATCATATTTTTAAGTTGGTAACACTACAAGAAATTTTGGCTTTAGAGACAAAAAATTCTGTCTCTGAAAGTGAAAAATCTGTCTCTAAAGACTTTCAGAGACAGAATTTTCGTCGCAAATTTCTGTTTCAAAAATCATTGTCGCTAATTCTTTTAGAGACGGATTTATTTTCCGTCGCAAATTTGCTACAGAATTTCTGTCGCAAATTTGTCTCTGTTTTATTTTTAGTTTTTAAATATCCAATTAGTAAATATTAAATAAAATTATTCCGTCGCTAATTTGTCTCTGATTCTAAGACAAATTATTAAAAAAATACACATTTGCCTCTTATTTATCCTTCCCAGGAGGTCACCCATCATAGAATGCTACATATTAAGCACACTTAAAATTGAAGTTTTCACAAGCACTAAACCGATAAACCAATTCGTATCTTCATGAGTAAAGTTCCACTACTGTTTATTTAAGAGATACCACAATTTACAATATTATAACTATAAAACATTTTATATATTTTATAGTTTATTTTTATTTTATAATTTCACTTTATATTTATTAAGGATTTTTCATTAATTTTATTAAAATAATATATAATATTAATATATACAATGTTTACATTTTATAATAATTATTTTAAATTATATATTTATTATGAATATATAATATTTTCAGTAGTATATTATAATTTTTTTTTCCAAATATGATATTATTATTAAAAAATATATATATTATGTAAATATAAATAATGTTATACATATAAATTTATATATATATTTAAAGATATATAATATTATACTTTTTACATTAGTTATTTAATATTTTATATTAAATTAATAAATTGTATATTTTTAATTAATGTGTTTATTTTTTTATTTCATTTTTTTTGCACTTAATAAATTATAATATAATGTAAAAAATATAAAAATATATTTTTCATTATTATATTCATAAAATAATATATAATACCAATTTAAATATATTTAACTAATTATATATATTACATATTTTATTACTTAAATATACTATATTTTTACATAGTATACTATTTTTTCCCCAAATATGTTATTATATTTTAAATAAAATATAGTATGTAAATATAAATTATGTAAGATATATATATAATAAATTTTTTTATATTAAAAAATATATGAATAGTCATAATAAATATATAATAAAAAATTATAAATAATATGAATATATTTTTTATTATATATTATTTATATATTTGTATATGTTTAATTATACTAAGTTTACATTTTATATTAATTATTTTATTTTACATATATTATTATTGAAATATTCTTTATTTTTAATCAATATTTTATGATATTACTCGCATATAACATATTATTATTATTATTATATACTATTTTATTAAGTTGTATAATTTGAGTTTTTATATAAGTTATTATGTAAAAGAATATATAATAAGATATAAATATAATATTTATGTTTTAAGTACTATTTTTAATTTATACTTTATTTATATAAATATGTAATGTAATGTTTAAAATATATTATAAATAAAATATATATACAATTAGTTGTAAATAATAAATGATTATACATATTATGGTTATTATATAATAAAATTAATTTACAAATATAATATATGTCCTTATTATAAATGCACATTTATGTATATTATATTAGATATGTATAATTTAAAATAAATTTTAAACATAATTATTTATATATACATATATGTAATCATTTAGTTTAGAGACAAATTTGCAACAGAATTTAAAAAAATAGAAATTGGCGCTAAAATAATTTATTTCCCTCTAAAATCAGAGACAAATTTGCAACGGAAAAATTTTCGTCGCAAATCAATGTGTAATCCGTCGCAAATTCCGTCACAAAAGCATATAAAAATTAGAAGATTATTCATAATTCATGTCATCATAAATTTATTGCAAATCTGTCTCTAATTCGTTTTTTTAGAGACAGAAATTTTCCGTCACAAATTTTCTATCTCTAAAGGCTAGTTTTCTAGTAGTGTAAGTTTGTCTTATCATGGTAGTTTCATCTTAATTTGATAGGCAATAGAATTGTTATATTGTGGTAGAATTGTTGTGTTGTGGTAGAATTATCGTATTGGGTAGGTTAATTAAAAAATCATATTTTCAAGTTGGTAATTTTATTGGATTATGGTAGTTTCATCTTAATTTGGTAGATGATAGAATTGTCATATCTAGGTAAGTTAATTAAAACAATCATATTTTTAAGATAATAAGTTTGTCGGATTATGGTAGTTTTGTCTTAATTTGGTAGGTGGTAGAATTGTTGTATTATGGTAAAATTGTCGTATTGTGGTAGAATTATCGTATCCATGTAGGTTGATTAAAAAATCATATTTTCAATATGGTAAGTTTGTCCGATTATGGTAGTTTCATCTTAATCTAGTAGGTGGTGGTATCCTGTTAGGTTCATTTTACTTAGTATTTTCAAGATAGTAAGTTTGTCAGATTATGTTAGTTTCATCTTAATTTGGTATGTGATAGAATTATGGTAATATGGTAGAATTGTTATATTTTGGTAAGTTAATTTTACATCTATTTTCAAGATGGTAAGTTTGTCGGATTATTATAGTTTTGTTTTAATCTGGTAGGTGGTAAAAGTGTTGTATTGTGGTAGAAATGTCGTATCTTGATAGGATAATTGAAAAAAAATATTTTTCAAGATGGTAAGTTGTCGGATTATGGTAGTTTCGTCTTAATCTACTATATGGCAGAATTGTTTTCGTGGTAGAATTGTCGTATTGTGCTATGTTTGTTGAAATGTGGAAACTTTATTTCAAATTCATACATTTCAGTTTTGTTTTATGTTAGAAGTTTCTTATCTGATGATGGTAACTCTATAAGGATTTTTTACCTATTTACCCAATCATAACCTAAAATTAGGTCACAAGTACTAGGGCTGTGCAAAATAACCGACCGAACCGTGAACCGAACCGGACCGGACCGAATCGAACCGAAATTTCGGTTCTTTTTTGAAACGGTTTGGTTCGCGGTATGGTTCATTGAAGAGCAAACGGTTCGCGGTTCGGTTCGGGACCATGAACCGAACCGTATGGCTCGAATCGAACCGAACCGTTTTATATATTAAAAAATTTAAACATATTATTTTTACTCTTAATTGTTTTATTAATGGTACATATCTATGTCACAAATTTTAAAAATAATTAATTTTTTTAAATTAATTAATTGTTTTTAAAATTTTTTACTTAGATATGTGTTAGTCATTAGAATAAAATTAGATTTTTCATAATATGTTTCAATTGTTATGTTATCTATAAGTAAGATAAATTTTAGAATTTAAACTCTAGTATTCTAACTTAAAAAAATTAATTGTTGTAAAATTTTTTTACTTCGATATGTGTTATTCATTAGAATAAAATTAGATTTTTTTATAATATGTTTTAATTGTTATGTTATCTATAAGTAAGGTAGATTTTAGAATTTAACCTCTAGTATTCTAACTTCTGCATATTTCTTTTCCATTTGTCTTACTAATTAATCTAATTCTGTTATTTAGTTACTTATTGATTTATATAATTGGTAACATGTTAGTTAGAAGCATACAACGAATTACATTTTATGTCTTATATTGAAATAAAGTCTAGTAAATCATTATAGTTCAAGATAATTCAAAAAAATGAGACTAGTCATAGTTACAATTTTATAATGGATGAAATCTTTTCATTCCTATAAGTTTTACATGTTTATTTGATAAATAATTAATTTTAAATATGATTGTTTATATTTGCATTAGTGATAAGAAATATGTAATTGAACTTTATCGATAGAATATATTTTTTATTTTATGAAAAAACGGTTCGAACCGCGAACCGAACCGTACCGGACCGTTTTTTGCGGTTCAAAAAAATTACGAACCGAAACGTATAGTTAGGTTCAAATTTAAAAGAAAAACCGAACCGTAAATTATGGTGCGGTTCGGTTCGAGATGCAAACCGAACCGAACCGTACCGTGCACACCCCTGACAAGTACACGACTTAAGCCAAGTTTATCCCAATTTGGGTTAAAATCTAACTATTTTTAACACAATTTTCTTAATCAATCTATAAATATCCTTATTGTAATGTATGTGTGTAAACCCCTGAATTTTTCGAGAATGGTTTTGGAATACCAAATTGAAATCCTAAAGGCTTACCCAAGTGAAAACCAAACCCTAAATAATATCGATCAGGGGATTTCATAAGAGAATCTTCAAAAACAAAAATAGAAAATTCAATAATCATTCAATTCAAAAATCCAAGCATGAGAAGACCCATCTATCTAATCTCTCATGTAAACCCCCTTAATTTCTAGGGTAAAGTTGGATTAAACCCTAACCCTGATCAAACCGAAGTCAACAAAGATTAAGATAATCTAACAGTTTCAACTACGATAAACCCGCACTCTCAAACTCTAGAAAACGAAATGGAGTTAATAGCTTATAATAGTTCGTAATAATATAGGGAGGTATAAAAATAGTAGATTCGCCTAATTTCGGATCCAAACGGGATCAGTTTTCAAAAACTGTGCCCTGGTGCACCGGATAGTGAAAATATTCCGACAATACTATACGACTCATAAAAATATAAGGTTTTCAAAAATATCAGTTTTAGAATTTTTCGATAGCTAAAAATTACATATATCACATTTATACGCGTATTTTTATTATTACTAGTATTTTAATTGTCTAATCTACTATTCATAGTACTATTTCTACTATTCATTACTATTTCACTATCTCTACTTTTTTTTTATACCTATTTCTTACTACCTATACACATATTCTTACACTTTTACATTTTCAATACAACTTTATTCACATCAAACCTTACACATTATTTATTTTCTTACAAAATACAAACAAAATCAACTCACTCTATCTCCTTTCCCTCCTATGGCCTGCACAAATCTTCTCTCTCTCCCTCTCATTTATTTTATTTTTCAATTATTTTATTACATCTAATTTTCACTCCAAAATTCTATAAATACCCCATTCCTCCTTCATTCTTTCACACATTCATTTTACATAACAAAACTCTATCAAAATTCTCTCTCAAAGCCTCTCTCCAACAATCCCCTCTCAAAACACTCTCTACCATCTACTACTCTTCAAGAAAAATAACAAACACACTACCCATTCATCTCTTTTCAAATCCTCCATTAAACCTTAGGTAAAATCCTACCTATATCTCTTTATCATGTTCATACATCTTAGCATGAGCTTAGTGTATGTTTCTTAGACTCATGAGAGTTAAAGAAGCAATAATATGTTCATGTTCATATTTTACATTATGATTTGTTATTATGTTGTTGCTATTATTATTATTTGCTCTAATTTAACTTTTATATAGTATTATGTATATTATATATATATTTCTTTAAAACATATAAGTTCACTTGTTATTTATTTATTTTCATGCTTTGCAGTTTATTTATTTATTTCATGCTATTATTAAGACTAGTCTTTCTAGTCTTAAACTTGTCCATATGAAGTTAAAACGGTTTTCTTTTTTTTCGTTTCTTTTCTTTTGGGACTAGTCTATTCTTAGTCCCGGGTTGCCTTAATGAAGCTAAGGCTCCCAATACATGATCGGGATACCTTGATGAAGCTAAGGTTCCCAATGCTTGACCTTATTGTTACATTTATTTGCTTATAAGTATTTCTTTCTATCTTATTATGTATTATTCTTACTTTTTCATTGCTACATAATCATATTCATGCATGATTAAAATATCGTTGTCTTACATAAAAATAAAAATGGGTTCTTCCTTAAACAAGGAAAAGTGAACTAGATTTCTCAACAAAGGAATTTTCAACAAAAGATCTAAGTTTTGTTCTTAATAAATTCTTTTCAAAAGATAAGCTAATCATAAAGTGTAGAAGTAATAGTAATGAAAATTTCTTCAAATAATAAAAGGAACTCATTTCTTTTATAAATCAAAACTAAATACTCCATAAAAGATAGAATTTTTAGCATTGAACTTAAGATTTTAATTTAACCATATCTTTTATAGAACTTAAATAGGTTCATTACAGATTTCGAAAATCACAAACTAAGAAAGTTTCTTCAAAACTTAACTTTTACATTATTACTTTCTTTTCAAAATTAACATGAAATTTTTGCTAAGTTCTAATATTGACAATCCTTATTAGGAAATTTTTTCTTATAAACTTATCCAAAAAGAATTATTCCACCACTCGATAAATATTAGGAATAAAACAAGTTTTTCAAATCAAGGTAAAATCAACTCACTAAATTAGAAACCAACTTAGAAAAATAAAATTTGCCAAGAAAGTAAAGTTTTAAAGGTACACTTATTTTCTAAAAGAAGAAAAAGAATATGAAAATGAGAAGAAAACAGACATTCAACACAACTCCAAATATTTGACCACAACAAAATCTTAAGGAATATTTTGAAAAGCTTATTTTTCAAATCACTAGAAATAAAGTTGGTAAATAACTTAAAGAACCAAATTTTTGGAACTTAATTTACTTTTGAAAAAATAGGAAATGGAATTATAATAGGAAGACACTCACTCATAACAACCTAAGTATATTTTAGTTTTTCTTCTAATAATTCCAAAAGGAGAAATTTTCAAAGTTTCATCTTTTAAAACTCTTAAAGAAAAATTGTTTGTGAAATATCAATGTTGAGACAATACTACAAAAATCATAAATACAATATGAGCATATATATATGTTCAAAGGATTTTTCAAACTATACAAATATCCATATATTTTGCTTAAAGATTTTTTAGTAAAGAGAAGTTTGGAAAAATCATATTTTGTGAACTATAAAGTCGTAACTATTCTATACCTTAGTATTTTGCAACCCAAATGGCTTTTTATGACAAAAATAACCTTAGAAATGGATAGGTCTTTTCAAATAGGTAGAAAACGATATATTATATGCGTAATTCTAAGTTAAAATGACCAAGTTATGGCCAATTTAAGTTGGAATTACCCTCTATATGAATTTTAACGATCTTATGACATAGTTTTTTATAAGCACCATAGAATCAACAAAAAATACTCATTATGGGTATTCTTCTTGATTAGGTGATCCCGAGGAGGAGTGTTCATACCCAGAGGATTATTTCGATTAGTGGAATTATCAATTGACTCATCCATAAGAAAGAAGTGTCCTCATGGCCGAGTGAGTTTATCCCCTACCTTTTATGTACTTGTTTGTGCTTATAGCTAGAGGCACTAGAAGTAGGAAAAGATAAAAATGAATTTTTGTATAATAACATTGATTGAAAGAATACTAAGCATATTGGGACATGAATTGTTGTTAAATCAAATTGTGTTTTATTACCATACTGGAATGTCTGCAATTCTATGATCGCTTTAAAGTACCTTAATTACATACTTTAAGTTATATATTTTAATTGGTTCATGTATATAACGTAGTTAGTTTCATTTCATGAGCTACTATACTCGCTGGGACAAGAGTATAGTGGTCGGGTTTGCAAGAGCCATAAATCTGCAAGATGGGCAAGTAGGAGCCAGAAAGAACTATTTCAGGATGGGCGAGTAGGAGTCAGAAATAAACTACATAAGTTGGATTTCAAAGATGGGTTTTAAAGAGCCTGAAACACCTAACCCTGAATGGAGGGGTAAATCCATTCAAAACATATGATTTCTGATAGATCATATGTATTGCTTGCTTACTTGCTTGATGCATTCATATATTTGTTTAATAACTTGTTTGAAATTATTGATACGAGAACATTGATTCAAGGACTATTCTCACTAAGCTAGTTATGCTTATACTTCGATAGAGTTTTGTTGTAACAGGACCAATTTCTCTTATGCCTAAGGACTTCATATACTCGAGTGGGATTATGTTTTGAGGAGCTTCTGGAGATCCTTTGAAGATCTTAGGCTAAATATCCTTTAATATCTTTTAGCGTTAGTATTGTTTCCTTGTGAGAAAGACTAAGCTGATATTATGATTTTTTGGAGATTTATAGGTGAAAGCCCCTGAGATGATGTAAGGATTATATTCTTATAATGTTAAAATCAGATGGATATTTAGATTTCTTGTATGCTGTATTTACTATCTTGAACTATACATCCCACCGGTGTCTCCTATTATTGTGATAGACACCTTTCATATAGTGTTGAAACTTTCGCATTTGGGAAGTTATTTTTAAGTTTTAATACAGTATGTGGCGGACTGACATGTTTAGGATACCCTTTGGGTCGTGACAATGTGCATGTGGTATAAGATTCACGATTAACATGCTTTTAGAGGAAAAACATAGAAATAAGGTCTAATGTCATGAATGCCACCTTAACTTTCAATTAGTCTTGTTAGTTAACGTGGCACTTCTAAAGTAATTATCACTTTAGAAGAATACCATAGGCCATCAAATACAATAGCCTAATTTGATTATCACCTCCCCTAATAGGCCCACTTGGACTTGTTACTTTTGCTTCCTTAACATGAGCTCTTTGATTTCATAATATATTTTAGATTTGTTGTTAAAATGTGAGCAATATGGGACATTCATCATCTTCCTCTCTTTCTCTCTTTTTTAGGATCTTCATCTTCTTTCTCTTACCACCCTTCTCTTTCTTTGTCTAACGAAGAACCTAGACTTTCTTCTCCATTGTGGCCGGCTCTAGCTCCAGTAATAATCCATCCATCTTCGGTGAGACTCACGGCCATCTACAAACACGAACCCATTCACTAACTCACTTAGTCATCTCGAGTCGGTTCATTGATCCACCAAGTCAAACCAACCTTGGTCATCTCAAACCACCACTCTATAGCCACAACATGTATATAAAACTTCATTATTGTTTCTTTCCTTTTAAAACTTAAATTCAAATTTCATTGCCAAAGTTCTCATTTTCTCACACTCTCACCATCACCATTTACACAATACCATGTAAACAAAGCATTTTGAGTTTACTCCATAATATTTTCTCATAGTCGACACTTTTAAATTTCTGGAAACAGTTAGACAACACAAATTGAGACCAATGTTTCATCTAAAATGTTCAATTTGCAAAAATTGCATTGAACTTTCTTCCTCCTCTGTTTTTTCTTTTCAAAACAAAGGATGACAGGATCATCCAAAGAAACTTTTATTTGATGTGTTGCTATTTTGACGGAGAATTGTGCACATTGGTTCATTTCACCCAAATCAAACAACTTCCTTCATGAATGGCAACGTTGGGCCATTTGAAATGTTGGAGTTGGACTAAAATAAATAACTTGTATACTTATGCTATGGTTTTTTGATTATGTTGATTATGCTACTATTAATTTTTAATCAACAAAAAGTAGGAAGGTGAATGAGATGCTAGATTTCCAGAGTCAAGTGTCCTAAAGAAAACAAACAAAGCTAAGTTCCAAAAGGATGAGGATGAAGATGGGAAAAAAACTCAAATTTGTCTTTCTGCAAATACTCAAAAGCTACCAATAGTTCCACCTTAATTAAATTTAGCTTTGTTCAGACCACTCATCGAGCCATGACATCTATGTGGAGACAATGGAAAAAAGAAATTGTAAATTTGATGACTTCGTGAATGAATGATTGATGTAAGCAAACAAGACCTAAAAAATAAATCTCTAGGGAGCAAGACAAATCAACTTTGAGCATACATGTGTAGGGTCAAGTTCAAAGCTTACTTGAGACTTGACAATTACTGTTGCCATTCATCTCACGAAGAGCGCTCGCTACATGTTTAACATCAAAGAATTTCATGAATCTCTAATGTTTTTTTTTTTGTAGGTTATGTCTCTACATTCCTTAATCAAACCTAAAACACATAAGTATATAGAATGTAGATATCATGTTGTCCCACATGGTTAAATTCTCAATAACATGTCTTTTATATAAGATGTATTTGATGAGTCTTGATTGAAATGAAAATTGACATGATAGAAGTGTGAAGTGCGGACTAAGTGTGATTAATTTGATTGGGCTTCTTGTACTTGGAGTCTTAACTAAGGCCATGGGGTTTTTATTATTATAAATAACATTAATGATAAAGATAATGCTAATAATTATGATAATGATAAGTATAATTACAAAACATATAAAAAAATATATGGCCACGTCAGCTAACATGAGGTACGTTTGTATAGGTTGGAAGTGTCACGTTAGCTAATGATGTTAACGGAATTAGTCCATGCATGAGAGGTATTATGGAGTATTATAGAGTTTTATGCTCGATGATATTAGTTGAATTGCCTCAATAATTGATGGACAAGATAAATATACTTATTCATGGATTTATATGTTAAGAACTCATCATAAGTTTAAGTCCTATAATTTGTTGAGTGCATAAGCCTTTGTGAATGCTTGAAAGTAAATATGCTAATCTTAATCATCCTTTTCTCAAACCCAATTCAAAACCCACTAAGTGATTCAAAAAAGGGTTAGTATCACAAATAACACTTGAACTTTAACAAAATATGCAATTAGTTATGCAAACCTTAAAATCAATCAATTTAGTTAGCATCTTATAAAACTTTTCATGCATGCCAACAATATTTTCATCAATTTTTTTTTTTATGTATTAAATTGATCAATTTTAAAGTTTTTCAGGAAATAAATTGATCAATTTTAATGTTTAGGAACTTAATTGTATTTTTCTAAAGTTTAGGTACCATTTGTGATATTATCCATTCAAAAAATAAAACCTAACTTCTTGATTTCTATCACTAATCGAGTCTATTTAATCAGATAATTAAAATGTGAAATACAATGATTCCCTTAACTAAAATTAGGATTTATTCAAATGAATACATAAACATCTGCAAATTATTGATTTGTCCTAGTAGGTGGTGTGTAAAGAATTCCAATGGCCGACTTGCCTAGGCCTTAATGTATTCATGTGTTATGTTTAGCTTTTTCAACTGCTCCCTATCTCAGGAGTAACAGAGGCAAAGTCTAGTTTCCAACACTCACTGAATTAAAAATGATGTTAAAAAAGTCTGTGAAACATTGGAAGATCCGATGAAAGAGTTGCATAGTAATTAGATTTTATTAAAACAAATTTGCGTCTCTTCCAAGAGTCGGGGCTCAGGACCTAAGTTTCCTTGTCGAGGAATGTCTTGTTTTTTTTCATCAAAACCTCCATAGTTTCGTCTTGTTGCACCACTGACTAGGATATTTCGCGACATATCCACAATATTCTTAGTTATTAAGGCAATATGTTCATAGGTACTAGCAATAAGATTAATTTATCCACTGTTTGGTGCGTGGAAATAGAGCTAAACTCTACTACTAGAACACCAAGATTTTATATGGAAAATCTGAAACAGGAAAAAAAAACACAGGACTATACTAGCAAAATACTTGAATACTTCTACTACGAGACCGAACTCTTGTTTGATACAAGTTATTAGAAAAAGCCCTTTTTAGCCTTTACTTAAATATATGAGTACAATGGTTGCACTTTTGTGATCAATGTGTGATAGATGAAACTGGTGATCAAATGATGGGGTGAAATAGATGAAATTGCCCATATTTATCATTTGGATCTGTCATTCCTAGAGGAGTTCATATAGCAAAAGGCAGGAGAAGTAATCATTTCATGGAAGCTCAAAGGGTACTCATAATCCAGGATGCATCTCAAGAGTTGAGTTTTATTGCCGTGCGGTTGGCAGTACAAGGCTTCTCATTGAAATCAGGTGATAAGATCACCATGCTAGGAGTCCTCCGCCAAGAGAGCATTCCGAGTAAGTCACCTACCAACACAAACAGGAAGCTGGAATTGCATACTTAGTGTGTCTTTACGAGAAGTTTTGCTCAGATAGGCATAACAATGGAAGGCTCTGATCTTAATGTTGTAGGATACAGAGGCAGATTAACATTTGAAGCCAAGCAGAAAATTGGTGATCTAAAGGTAGCAAGGAAAAGGGAAGAGCACGAAAACAACCCTGAAACTAGTCGTCTTAGCAAGCTATATGCAAGACATAAGGTAAGCAATTATAGTGATTGTCTCCTAAGAAATTTCATTTAGTGCTTATATACCCGTTTCGTCTCTCTACTTTCACAACTAACTTTTGCAGCCAGCTTGGTTTCCATGTTCCAACATAGTACCAAAACTAGTTTTAGTTTGAATTAAGTTGCCCTGTGATCCTATTGAGCAAGCATCACTGTTGCCACTTCAATTTGATGGTGGCTTCAGGTTTCAACAGTTCTAACTCTCCTATTTATAGAGCAGGATTAAAGATGACCAGTATAGCATGGAAAGATCTTTAGTTATAAAAGATTTTAGTATGGATTCTTAATCTGATTCAAACAGCTTATACTTTTTAGGCAAAATGTACAATCTTGAGAATTGGAACCGAGATTTCAGTTTTTAAGCAGACTTTGCAAATAAAATAACTGATGGGGCCTTTCCATGATGCTTTCAGATTGAGTTGAAGCTAGAGGTAGTTTCAGGAGAATCGCCGAAACATAAAGCTTTAGAGGCAGCCACCAACATGAAAGCAACATGGGTGATACTTGACAGGTCAAATAAAATCAGAATGCAGAATGACAACTTATACTTTTCTGTTTTTTGTAATTGAATTTTTTCATCTTCCATAGAATAGGATGCAATCCTTCATATAGTAAGCAAAATTTTTTTGTACTGGAAGAAGGGTGTCTAGTGTCTTCCTTTGAGGAGATAATAGTAACCTATACGGAAATAGCCCATAAGGTTCAATCTACAATTATATAGAGAACTTTGGACATCTTTGGCAGTAATGTGATAAGATTTAGACCACAACCGTGATTTCAAAGTTTAAGTTTGTGAGATCTGGTGCGGTTTTCTATTTTAGATGACACTTTGCTTCACTTATAGAATCGACCTTTGATTGAATTTTATCAATAAACCAGTTAATTGAATATAAATAAAAAGAGTACGCAAATATTCAAACTTAAGACCTCGAACTCTGATTCCATGATGCAATGAGATGATCTAATAGTCCTGTTAGATATGGTATGGTTTGTATTCTAGCTAACATATCATTTGACTATCTAATTCATGTTAACCATCACGTAAATGTAATGTTCAAAGACAATTTATGCTTAAACTCAGCCAATGTATTAGCCTTATCAACATTAAAGTCTTGTTTTGATATAGGAAGATGAAAAAGGATAGGAATTTCTTCCTAGAGAAGCTCTCCTGTGGAATCTCCCGAATGAAGCGTGATAATGTCATTGAAAAATTGAGAGGACCCAAGGTCAAGGCAACAGAAATGCGCATGCATTCTATGGGGAAAAATCGGAACAACAAGCTGACGTATGATGAAATGATTCCAGGATCTCCTGAGGAGGATGATGATCTATTCAGCATAGAATTCTGTCCTTTAAGTAAGTATCCATGTCCTTTTTCCAACTCAAAACTTCTGTTTTTGATTATGCAAAGTCCACTTTACACACAAATGGAGGGGTTTTCAGTATCATTTACCTTTAATTTAATCCTTTATTGGGTACATATCAAAATCCTCAGCTGCAGCATGTTTGCACAAGCAACCAGCATTACAGACTGGAGAGGAGACAGCTACCTCTTCAAGGAGCAGCACTTCTCTAAGTACCAGTAATTCCTACTCAAGCAGTGGAAGGAGTTCCAAATTGATTGGCCGGAAACAGATTTATGGAACAATGTCTTATGGAGAAATGCTCAGTTGAGCTCCTACAAGCACATCGTCTATCGGAAGAAGACTGCCTGTTTATCAATAACAGACACAAAGACAAATAAAGTTCGACCTACAAGAAAAACAAAGAGTCGCTCACATATGTGAGGTTTACATTCTTGTGCTAATGTAGCATCCTTATCATTTATCATTTCGCAAACTGACGCCATCCGGTAGCCAACATCTAGGCCTTATGACGAATTTTGAAGTTCGTTGGCCATATCTTGCTTTTGACATTTGAAGGTTGATGGATTGATGATGGTGTACACACTTTCTTAAATAACCTGGCATATGATGCATAATTCTCGCAATTAGCATCTAATTAAGAATATGTATATAGGATTTGTGCACAAATTTGAGTGCTTTATTTATGCAAGCAAAAATAAAACAAATTAAATTAAACAACTGCAAGGAAGAAATAAACGATTCAAAACACTGATAAACAATCAAGAAAGCTATTGGAAACTAGTCTAGATTAGTACAAGGATTAGTTGCATAATATTGGCATCAATTGAATGGACTCCTCTTGCATCATGGGTGAATCCAACTTCCATTTTGCTGCAACTTTTTCGGTATATATTAACAAACAGATGTAAATTGGAAATTCTCCTTCTCTTCAAAATTATCCTCCACAAATTCTTTCCATTGCGATGCTCCTAGAATTGCTGAGTACCCAAAAAGAATAGCCTAACATTGGCAAATTGCAGCTACAAAAAACTCGTAATCAAGTGCAGACATTCTTAAACTTTTAGCTTGTGCTTTTGCTTTTCATAATTGTTGAAAATGTGTATAAATTATCAAAACCATCACCAAAATCCCAAAGTGACACTTTTTAGGTTATTTTAAGTATTGTGTTTTTTAGTGATGATTTGTAATATGTACATACTTTCGATGGTTATCTCTAAAATGATGCACCATTAATAATTTTGGGCACATTTGTAATAATGTCTAAAATGATCTCTAATAACAAGAATGTTCCCAACCTTCCAACTTGCTATTGACATCTTCTAAATATTGTTGTATATATTATGAAATCTTATGTTTGTTATACAGGATTAGTTTAGTCATTTAACATCATAGGGCTAACACTCTAATATATATGTTTTGTACTATGAATTGTAATATTAATGAAATCAACAAATCAAAGTTTTCTTTGAATGTGTTCATGGTAGCAAAGCTTAGGGTTAAATACAAACCCTAATAAACACAAATTTTTCTTCTCTCTTTCTTCTCTCTTTTTGTCACTGTTCATTTTCACTGTTCACAGTACCATTTATCACCACTGTCATCTTATTGTTCACATATACTGTGAATCGTCATTGTTTGCCATACTATTCATTGTCACTATTCATCAGGTACTGTTTGTCCACCATATCACCACAACAACTCCTATTTTGCCATCATGACCTTCCCATCTCTACAACCTCATGAAACCCACTCTCATCTTCATCGATGAGCTCCATCACCATAAAATCACAACCCTCCACTAAAAACACTAGCTAAACACCACCACCCCAAATCACTATAATCTCCCCTTCACGCCCATCAATTGTCAAATCTATTGCATTAACACGCCATAACCCCAATTTGGTCTTACCCTTTCCTACAATCCTCTCTCTTTTCACTCAAATTCATTCATTGCTCTCACAACACCCTTTATCAATAAAAACACTCAATCATGATAAATGGAATACACATCACGACGTAGACACATATTTAGCCTCAACTTCCACTGTCTTCAAGACACAACCAACATTGCATGTATCTCGCAAATATAATCAAGGCCATAGCAGTGGCCCCTTGGAATGCAGGGGATGCAATCCCCCTTCATACATTCATAAGCTTACCTATTAGATTTGCAAAGAACCTGGACACTTAGCCCTTTCTTGTCAACACAGGTATAATAAGTCTATCACATCCATGTCCTAAATAGTTGCCGCTCTTCATCAAGCTACCTGGTATGCAGACTCTAGTGCTACACACCATATGACTCCTGATGTAGGTATTCTTACTAATGTTACCTCATATGTTGGTTTGATTGGGCTTTAGTTGGTAATGGTGCTTCCATATCAATAACTTACATAGGTGACCTCATTACACACACTCTTGATTGCCCTCTACACCTTAAAAATGTCCTTGTTGTCCCCTCTCTTACATATAACCTTTTTCCTTTCATTAAACTGTGTACCGACAATAATTGCACTGTTAATTTTGATAATTCCTCTCTATGTATCAAGGATTCCCACATAGGCAAAGACCACACATCGTCTTTACCCAATTAAGCTTTATACCACTCGATCCCCATAGATCCTTTTTGCTTCTATCCTACCGAAAGAGATATGGCATTCTTGAGTGTGCCATCCACATACAAATGTACTCCACTCTCTTGTTAAGAGTCATCACATTAATGTTAAGTCACCATTGTCCCCTTCCACTTCTTGTCATGCTTGTAACATTAGAAAGTCTACTCGACTCCCCTTTCAGCACTCACCTCATCATGCATAGAAGCCTTAGATATTATTCTCTTAGATGTCTGGCAATCACCTATTAGATCTAACCTAGGGTTTTGCTACTGTGTTATCTTTGTTGATGATTACACTTGCTATTCTTGGCTTTTTCCCATGCACAGTAAAAGTGAGGTTTTCTCCCATTTCTAGCACTTTAAAACAATAGTTGAAAAATATATCTTTAACCGCATTAAAGTTTTCGATTGTGACCGTGGTGGTGAATTTATAAATAATGCCTTCACTAATTTCCTTTGTGATAATGGCATTTATATCCAATTATCTTGTCCTTATACCCCTTAATAAAATAGTGTAGTTGAATGCAAAATCGACATATTATCGAGCTTGCTCGCACCATTCGCTTGCATGCAAACCTACCACCCACATTCTGAGTTGATGCTACTATAACTGCTATTTTTACTATTAACCACTTACCATCGGCCACACTTAATCACAAATCCCCATTTGAACTTGTCCACTATACTTCCCCTGGCTACAACTACTTATGGACCTTTGGATATCTTTGTTACCCCAACACCACACCTCAAGCTCCAAATAAACTCTCTCCTCACTCTTTACCCTACATTTTCCTTGGCTATCCTGCTCAACACAAAAGCTGTCGATGTTTGGACCCCATTTCAGTTTGTGTCTATGTTAGTCGCCATGTAATCTTTTATGAAACTATTTTTCCCTATAGCAATCCTGTAGCCTCTTTTAAAGCTATGCCCAATACATTTTCTTCTCCATCCCCTCTCATGTTTACCATCTCTCCCTACTACTTAGCTAACTAGAGTCCCCCTCCAACCTTGACCCTTCTTGAAGAAAGTTCCCTTGACTCGTCTCACCCCACAATGTCCTCATGCCTACACACCACTCCTACCCCTGATCGAACCCTCATCCTTGCCCCTGCCCCTGCCCCTGCCTTTGCCTCTACCTCTTCCACTTCTGCTGATAATCATGACCCTCTACCTATCATGCATGTCCATAAACGTACCTGTTCTAGGCTTACCCTTCCACCGCCTACCACTGCTCCTACTCCCTTCACTACCTCACCCAACCCTCTACCTTCATCATCCCTAGCTGTCCCCTCTCAATCTACATCACCTTTCCCTTACAGACCTACTCACTCCATGTATACCCGCTCTCAATCTGGGTAACAAAACCCAAAACCATTTTTAATCTCCATACCTACAAAACTTCCAATATGACTCATTACTATACTGAAGCTGTATGAGACCCCACTTAGGTTGTTGCCATGAGAGAAGAATTTCATTCTCTTCTTCAAAACCACGCTTGGAATCTTATCCTACCCTAGCCTAATCAAAATATTTTTGGTAGTACATGGAAATTCTACATTAAATATAAAGCTGAAGGCAAGGTTGAGTGTTATAAAGCTTGCTTTGTTGCTTAAGGCTTTAGTAAGCGGAAAGGCGTTAATTATGATGAAACTGTTAGTACAGTTATCAAACTCACCACCATTCGTTTTGTTCTCTCTCATGTGGTTTCCTCCTCTTGGACCATTCATCAACTAGTTGTTAAGAATGTCTTTCTGCATGGTCATTTAAATGAGACTGTGTTTATGAGACAACCTCCTAGGTTTATACATCTACATTATCCCCACTATGTCTGAAGCTCAAGAAATCTCTTTATGGCCTTAAACAAGCTCCCCATACTTGGTATAATTGGTTCAACACCTTTCTTTCACACTTAGGCTTTCATCAAAGTAAAGCCGATGTGTCTATGTTTACCATCTCTCAAGGTTCAAACATGCTTGTTTTACTTCTTTATGTTAATGACATCATCCAACTAGAAATAACCCTCGCCTAGTTGCACATTACATATCTCTTCTCTCTCAACATTTGTGAAATGACCAAGGTTAAATTCATAAATAGTGGATGTAAAAAAAAAATAAAAAATAAAAAATTTGATTGTTACATATGTGTATGTGTTAGTGTGAATTGTGGTGTTTTATATAATTATATGTGTTAGAAAGTAATAACTAAATATTAGTCTATGGTAATATATTTAGGATGATAGTTTACTTATGTTATCAATTATTGTGTTAATGCTAGTGGTTATTGTGGTGATTAATGTTTGATGAATTAAGCTTGTTTTTTTCAAACTAAAACTTAAGCCCTTAACTTAGCAGATTTTTTGCCCTTTTAAGTCCCAAATTTAAGCCAAAATCCAAGCCCAATCATGGCCCAAAGCCCATAAAAATCTGTCCCAAAAGTCAATATAGATTTGGATAAACATTAAAGCCTCATTTGCACACTTAAGACATTCCAAAACAGAACAAATGGGAAGAAATTCGTAACTCCTCCAAGACCAAAAATTCCAACATCCAACCCAAGCTTTCTTAGACTCAACACACCAAGAATCCTTCCCCAAGCCTTATATATACATTAAGGTAAGTTTATTTGATGTTTAAAGTGCTTTATTTCTCTTTAATCCATGATTTTTTCTGTCAAATTTTGATGTATGTTGAAATATATGTGTATTGTTATATTGTGAAGTTGAGATAGCTTAGAACTTGTTATGGAAGTGTAAGGTTGGTGTTAAGTTGTAGTGTGATGAAAGGTTGCTATTATTGAGTTGTTTTGAAGAGTGGATTCATGTTGGAGTAATGAAGGTGAAGTAAATGAAATTATAGTGTTATATATGTTTTAAATGGTTGATGAGGAGTAGTGTGTTTTAGTGGTGTTAGAAGGAAGTTTTTGTATGCTAGATGATATAGGGTTCTTATACGATGTATTAGGAAGGTTATATTGTGGTTTGGAATGAGTTGGAAGAGTTAAAATGTAAAAATTTTGTATTTGGAAAATAGAGAAATTTTGCAACTCGAATTGCGGTGTACGCCGCCTACATACTTACCGGCGTTAGAATTCTGACTTATGATCTTTAAAATTTATCTTAAATGCCGCCGATGTTGAAGTCAAAATTGCCGGCGTAAAAACTCAAAGGTTCTGTACATAATGCATTTTTCTTAACGCCACCTTAAATGCTACTGACGTATGATCTTACATCACCGACGTTAAGGATTGCATTACCGATGTTAATTGCTAGCGTGGACTTTATAAATTTCAATTTTTTCTAACTTCTTCCAACATCTTCCAATACATGATATATGACTTCTTGATCAAAGTTTTGCTATATATATATATAATATGTGATGACTTTGGATTGTTTCTACATAAGATTCAATAATTTCCTAAGTTCTAATCTAGTGAATACAAGCTTGACTTAGAATAGTGATGTGATATGATTTGATTTATGTGAAACAGAGATAGATACTCAGTTGGAGACCCCTTTTGAATTCCGAATCAAATCAGGTACACAATACTTTGATTGATTATTGCTTAGGGTAGGCATATACCACTTTAACCTTAATCAAAGATTAATGAAAAGATATTGAAATTGGTTGTGCTTTATGGCGTTGAATCCGGATCTGGAGAGCGACAACCTTGTCATGATGCAATGGCACGGTAGTTTAGGTACTTAGCCCAATTCTTTGTCATGATGCAATGGTTAACCATGATGTAATGGTGGTTTCTTTTATTGGCTAAGTGGGTAGCTAATAGGGTTAACTGTATCAGTATATTCTCTACTTAGGCTTGGGAGGAAATAATATGTCTTAGTCCACGGTTATGGGACCATTGAACTAATTGATATTATAGATCGAGATAAGTGGATTGTATAAAGGAGTGTGAACCCTAGATGAAGCTATCGTTCTCTATCGGTTAGATATAGGAGATATAGGTATTCGATCTATTTATATAAACCCCTCAGCAATTGCTGTTACTCAGGAACCCTAAAATCCCAGGCTTGAATCGGAGTTTGAATACTCCAATCTTATCTTTACCCATTTAACTAAAGATAATGAAATTATGATGGAATGTTGCATTGCATTTAGCTAAGTGTGCTTGGCATATGTATTTGTTTGCACTATTGTGTATTGGGCCTTTGGCTCATGCTGCTATCTTGCAGGTGACTATGATAACGAGCTTTATGACGATATGGGCTATGGGACTGACTGGAAAGACTTTATGGATGACTAATGAAAGAGACCTAGTATATGCTTAGGATTCCTTTTGATGCATTTTTGTGAAGTTATAGGCTTGTTTGTTAAAGCCTTGTGTTGTAAAATATATTTAAGGTTGTATTTGTAATGTAGCTGGTTTGTAAGTAAGATCTCTATGTTTATGTGATCTTTAGGAAGTTGTAATGTATATATATGATGTATGTCTTATACATAAGTGATGACCCACTACTTACGTAGTGGTAGTGTTTCTTAATTCAAATCATGTGAATGTTATATCTGTTTTAAACAGGCAGTCATTACAAACACATTTTTTTTGAGACGACCTTACGTATAATACTTGAATATTGTTCCTAATATTTAGGTATTATGCATGGTCGGGAGATTTGACACAGTTAATATATGGGTTAAGTGGGCTGGGTCTTTACAGTTTGCCATGAAGGATCTTAGGGATCTTCACTTTTTCTTGGGTGTATGAGCTAGCTGCACACCTCAAGGTTTGCACCTAAGCCATTCTCGCTTCATTCATGACCTCCTCAAATGGCATAACATGCACCTTAGCAAACCAGTCTATACATCAATGCGACCCCATAGCCACCTTAGTGTCCATGGATTCCCATTACTCTTCAATCTCGCTTCTTATTAAGAGATTGTTGGGACACTACATTATCTTACTATTACTAGACCAGAAATCAACTATGTGGTAAGTCAATATATGCATCAACTGAATACGAATCATATGCAAGTAGCTAAATGAGTTCTTTGATATCTTTACGGCATCAGGTCACCCTGTTGTTCATAGATTTTGCACATCTTTGATTACCTATGTTGATGTTGATTGGGCTGGTTGTCCAGGCACTCATAGACCTACCACAAGATATTTTTCTTGGATGCAATCTCATCTCTTGGTGTTCTAAGAAATAACCTATAGTTTCCAAAAGCTCTACTAAAGCTGAATACAGAGCCATTGCTTATGTCGTTGTAGAGTCTAATTGGATTTGCTATCTTGCTCGTGACTTGCAAATCTCAACCAGTGCCCTATCATTTTGTACTGTGACAATCTTAGAGATGTTTACATGATTGGAAATCCTATCCATAACACACAAAACATATTGACATTGATTCTCACTTTGTGCGTGAATAAGTTTCCATGGGATTAAGTTTTAGTCAAATACATTCCCAATTGTCATCAGCGTGTAAACATCCTCACAAAGAATCTCTCTATTGCCACTTTTCTTAATCATTGTACCAATCGTACACTGACATTAGAACCAGGAGATCGAAGGGGCATATTATTGTATATATTATAAAGTCTTGTGTTTATTATGTAGGTTTAGTTTATTCATTTAATATCGTAAGGCTAACACTATAATGTATATGTTTTGTATTGTGAACTATAACATTAATTAAAAAAATCACAATTTTCTTTGAATATGTTCACTAAAATGTCAGCTTTGAATGTTGTGGAATCAAATAATTTATTAAATGGTTAATATCGAATTTGGTACATGAACTTTACCAAAAAATGCAATTAGGTACCTAAATTTCAAAAGTTCAATTTTGATACCTAATTGAACTTTTCAAAACTATTTTTGGTACCTTTCTTAACACTATCAAACTCCATTATTGATGTGGATGTACGTACCAATCAAGACATGACATGTGTCCTATAACTATAAATTTTTTTTTTTATACGTGACACGTGTCCTATAAATATAGTTTTGTTTAATATATCACAATTATTATTACTATTATTATACTTATTATTATATAACAAATTTTAGTTTATGAGAATAAAAGTTGTTAGGGCCTCGAAATCCCACTTAAGACCATTCTTATCCCATAAGTCTTTCACCATTCAATTTTTTTCAAACATTCCTTCTATACTTGATAATATGTAAAAGTTTTGTTTTCAACACCTTACCAATGTGGAACAATAGACCACTTGTAAACCCCCAAAGTTTTGTGATCAGTTAAGCTTAAACCCTAATTAGAAGGTCAACCGGAAATCCTAAAGTCAACAAAACCCTAGTCAGACGTAACCATTCAAGTCCGGCAATCCCGTATAAGCAACCCTAATAAAGTAAGTAAGAGATTTGTAGGTAGAATAGTTCGTAATAATCAGAGAAAGCTTAAAAATATTAGATTAGTTAAACCACGATTCATTTTGAGCACGATCGGACACAGTTTTCAAAAAACGTGTCATGAGGGTCAGATTAGTAAAAATATTTCGAATATACTGTTAGACTCGTAAAAATATAAGGTTTTCAAAAATATCAGTTTCATAATTTTTCGGTAACTAAAAATATTAGATATTGCAATTATACGTATTTTCTTACTATTGCTACTTAAATTGTCATGTCTACTTTACATTACACTATTTACTATTATTCTACACTATTTATCTATCTCTACTTTTTCTTACAATCTACTCTTACAAACCATACCTCTATTTTCTTACAATTTTCATTTCCAATACAACTTCACATCTTTCATATCTTACTTTTCATTAACGAAAATACAAAAAAATAAATTTCTCTCTCTCTCACACTCCCAATTTGCGGCGGCCCCCTCTCCTTTCCCCTTAAATTGTTTTAATTTTCATTTATTTAATTAACACAAATTTCCTCCCACATTTTCCTATAAATACCCCATCTTCCTTCCACTTCCTTCACACCTTCCATACACTAAAATTACTCTCTAAAAATCTCTCCATAAACTCTCTCAAGTTTTCTCTAGTTTCTATTTCTTCTATAGGTAATAGTTTTAGCTTTCTAAATTGTTCATTTACTTAGTATGAGCTTAGTGTGTTTTTTCTAAACCATGAATGTTAAGAAAACAACAATATGTTCATATTTTGTTTTTGTTCATGAATCTATTTTCTTTTATGTTGCGCTTTATATATACATATATTTAATTAAATATATCTATGTAGCTATATATATCTTTTAGAGCATACAAGCTCCTTTGTTTTGCAATTTATTTACTTTCCTTGCAATTTATTTATTACCTTGTAATTTATTTACTTTCATGTTGTTTTTAAGACTAGTCTTTCTAGTCTTAGATTTGTCCTCATCAAGTCAAGACGTTTTTTCTTTTCTTTTTGGGACTAGTCTATTCTTAGTCCCGGGATACCTTGATGAAGCTAAGGTTCCAATACTTGATATATTCTTTACTAGCCTATTTCTTTAATCATTATGTCTTTCTTATGTTTTCATAATTTTATGATTCATATTCATAATCATGCATGAATATATTGATTTTGTCTCAACAAGATAAATGAGGAAAAGTTTTCTTAAAATAGAAATTCTTTTCTAAAAATAAAAGTAGGAAGTTATTTTTCATAAAAACTTAGGAATTTATCTTAACAAAATTTTCTAAAGAAATCTAAAGGAGTTCATAGGAATTTTTACAAAACATACATAACGTGGAAATAACTTCTTGAGTAAACAAAAGTTTTACTAAACTTCACTTTTTCATCAAATACTAGTTTGACAAACACTAAGAAATTCCTTTCATAAAAATAGAATGATCTTAAGAAATAAGGAAATTATTTCTATAAATATAGAATTGTTACTACTTTCAAAAAGTGTTAGAAAATAAGCTTAGAAAATAAAAAAAAAATCATTCTTTGGAAATTTAAAAAGACTAAGGAAATAAAATTAAGGAAAAAAAAATACTCATTTAAAATAACTTGAGATATTCTCTAAGCAAAATAAGAGGAATTTTCAAAAGTTTCACTTTTTCAAAATCTTTAGAAGACTTTACTTTTACCAAAAATTCATGGTTTGAGACAACTTTATTAATTTCATATGATTGATATGAGTCAATAAATATATGTAAATACATTTCAAAGGTTTTACAAACTATTATAATGTCTATCTTTTTTATATGAGTTTTTGTTAAGGAATACAAGTTTTGTGAAAATTCGTGGTGAATCTGATCACCACTATTTCGAAGCTTAAACGAATTAGTTTGATGAAAATAGTTTTAGAAATAGATAGATCTTTTCGAGTAGGTAGAAAACGATATATAATATACGAAATTCCGAGTTAAAATGAGCAAATTATGACCATTTTAAGTTGGAATTTCCTCCAATCCGATTTTACTACGAATTTAAGATAGATTTAGAATCTTCAAAAATAGAAATTCTATGAAAGACTCATTTTGGGTATTTCATCTTATTTAGGTGAAGAAGGAACCAATATCGCTTTCTCGGAAGTCTACTTCGACTAGGAGCAATCGTCATGGAGTGAGTTAATCCCTTACTAGTTACATTTCCTTGATTGTGCTTGTAAGTAGTAACACTAGGAAATAAGGAAAAGATAAATGAACAAATATTGTGTGATTTAGATTCATGACTGATTGAATAAAAGTTAAGAATATCGAAAAAGGAATTGAGGAATAATTTATGATCTCTTGTATTGATATGATGAATATTGTTTTGATCGCCGTAACTCGAATTCAATATTAATTGATTAAACCTATATTAAAAATAATTCATGCATATCATATTTGTGAGTCACATTTATTTTCACTACTATTCTTCGTGTGGGGAAACGAGGAGTTGTAGTGGTGACAAGTAGGAGCCAGAAAGTTTACAAGGCAAGTAGGAGCCAGTAAATCTGCAAATATTGATGGTCGTATGGGCCTGTAACCACCCAACCCCCGACATGAAGGGCGTAAAATCCATGCTACACATGGTTTCCGGTTAATCTTGTGTATTTTTTTTGCTCATGTGATTGGTGCATTCTCATATGATTGTTTAAATACTTGTTTGATATATGGAAATGTTTTGTAGGTGGGAGTTGCCTCACTAAGCTAGTTTTGCTTATACCCCTATAGCTTTTTGTTACAATATGATTACCCATGGTTGACATCAAGGAGCCCCGTTTGCCAAGTATGAACCAAAGCTACTAGGAGTTTTTGGGAGAAGTTATATGTATTTAGTTTTGAACATAGACTTCTAAGAAAAATCTCTATAGTAGACTCATGGTATATTTATGTATATTTTGTTGATGACTTAGTTAAACAAGACTATTTAGAAGGGGGGAATGCCTCCAAGAAATTGTAAGAGATTATTATCCAAATGAATATTACATGTTTATTTATATAAGTTCTTGTATGCTTTTATTATCTACTTAAATATAATACCCCTGTGAGTCTCCTACTATCTTGGAAGCACGTTTTGCATGTGATATAGAAGCTCTTGCATGACTAAGGTTGTCATTCATTAGCTTTAATATTATATGCGGCGGATTGCCACGTTTAGGGTGCCTTTGGGGCCGTGACACCACTAATAGTCACAATCTTTTTCCTCTCTCTCTCTTTGGATCTCTCAACTGTCACCTTCTACGTCCAATCAATTTCCAATTCCTATCCTTCTATATGTTTCCTCTGCTTCTTTCCTCTCACCCAATGTACACTACTATCTCAATTAAATCTCCCAAACTTCCACTTCCTAGTCAACTTGCCTCCACTTAAAGTCACCCAAATGTCTAAACCGACTTTAGACACTACCATGCTCTATTTCAAGAATATAAAAACATAGCAACCCCCAACAAGCTAAGCCTAGAAATAGACCAAGCTAGAGAAAGAAATAGAATCGAGAGAGATAGGTATTGACAACAGTTTCTATTCTAGGAGTTAGAATTGATGATAACTTTTTTTCAAAGTCCTTGTATGGTGTTTCATATGGAAAATCTGATATATTACTTTCAGCTTCCATCAAAGCTTGTTGAAGCTTGGATACCATGTCCAATTTTTCATTTATCGTTAGGCTTTGCAATCTCAAATTAGTTAGATAAGTGATGTTCATGCTTTTTAGGTTCTGGTTTCCAAAACTTTACAAGTTTTGGTGTTTCATTGATTATTGGCCAATATGCATCGTATGTTGCAGTTTTAAGCTCGTAAAATTTCTTTAAAATCCCAAAATGAAGTCATCGTATGTTTTAGAACAGCAGCATGGAATATAAAAATGTTATTAGGAGTGTTTATAAGGAGTTTACCATTGTCCCATATCTATAGTACTTCATAGACTAATCATGTTTATAAAATGCTAATGAGAATGTTATAATTGAAGAGTTGAAAATTGGACATATACAAAATTGGGCTTTGTGTTAATTATATGATTGTCTTGAATGGGCCCGATCTGAAAAATAACCTCGAAAAGTTCAATTAGGTATTGAAATTGAACTTTTGAAAGTTCAACTACCAAATTCGATATTAACTCTTGATTAAAATGAAATTGGAGGTAAATGTCACGAATAGTATCTGAATTTTGACAAAATATGTGATTAAGTATATGGACTTTGAAATTGATCAATTTAGTACATGAATTGTGAAATTGATTAATTTAGTACTTAGAAAAACCTTTTGTACATATCAACAATACCCTCACCAATTTATTTTAGGTATTAAATTGATTAATTTCAAAGTTTTTAAGATGCTAATTTGATCAATTTCAAAATTCAAGTAATAAATTGATTAAGTTCAAAATTTAGATAACTAATTGTATATTTTGTCAAAATTAAGCAACCATTCGAGACATTTTCCCTAATAACAACATATATACACAAAAAATCAAAACAACTTTATTTCATCAAACGTTTAAATTTAATATAGAATCCTCCACGTCATGGATGGTTCAAACTAAATATGGATGTACCCTTTGATTCACCTTCAAATGCTGCATCTGTTGGTGGAGTAATAAGAGATGAAAATGTACATATAATATAAATATGCAGAAAATATCATGAATGTCACGTAATGATGTTATATAAATAAATTTGAATGGAATGAACTAGTTTAATCGGAAAAAGATTATAAAAAGGAAAAAATGAAAGCGCCCATTGGAAAACTTGAAAGGTAAACAGATCGTGTAAGTATATGCATTAAAGTGAATATAATCCAGCCCTAAGCCAAGCGCACTAATTTCGTTTTCAAAGACTATTTTCTACAAGAATCTAGCAACAATTAAAATTAGCTCACATATTATTCAACATCGATTTCCTCTGAGCTCGTTAAACTCAGCTTGACTTGAATATGATTTGTAGATTAACTTAAATTTACTAAAAGCGAAATCCGTTTATCCAAATAAGTTGAATCCCAAACTTCAGTTTAAACTTGTGAATAATTGACAAGTAGACTCTTGAGTTTTAAATATTGTATTATATTATATTATTAAAACTAAAAGTTAATTTTTATATAATATATGATATTATATGCAATGATACATATATATCCTATTAGTTTAAGAGTAAATAATAAATTTGGTACTTGAACTTTATACAAAAATTTAATTTAGTATCTAAACTTTGAAATGGTTAATTTAATTACCTAATTAAAATTTTGTTGTTATTTTTTCCTACTTTTCTAACACCATTTACTCAATTTGTTGACTTAAATAGACAAACTATCATTAGATTTTTACTACCTCTTCTAACATTAGTTAGGAATGAAAGCTTGCCTTTTTCATATTAGCAAATAAAATGAATGGTATTAGATTTTGTAATAAAAATAATTACGAAAAATTTGATTAAGTATTGATTTAACCACTTTTATTTGTAAAAAAATTCTATACTAAATTTGATATTTTCTCTTAGTGTAAATTAGGAGTGAACAGATACAGGGTGGGTAGGGTATAAATCACCATCGTACCCTACCTTGTAAGGTACAAGGTATTAAAATTCTTATCCAGAACATACCTTATGGCTCCCTGTACCTTTTTTATATCCTGTACCATATAAAACCTATATGGTACAGAGGACATGGCATTTTATGAAATATATAATTTTTTTTAATGAAATCTCTATATTTTTTCCTTTCTCTTTAAAACACCAACTTTATAGTCTTTAATATGTTTTCATGAAATATACAAATATGACAATTATTCAATAGTTTTATCTCCAAAAATTTATGTAGAGTTCTACAAATTTTCTAGATTATTATTAAGTTCAACTTTAGGTTTAAAATTTATGTGATAAATTATTTTTAGAATTTATCTCCCGCGATTAGGGATTTATAAACTTAATAAGTCAATTTTTGTTTTAGGCTCTAATAGCTTAAGAATTTACTAACTAGAACAATAGTGTGATCCAAATATTTATTTAGAGTCTAGATTATCAGTTATACATTTGTTTATATTTTTATTGTGTATTCATAATCCTAACGGTTCATCTATAAATTATCATTTTCTAACTATAAGCATTATTGAATATCTTCTTTTCAATAAATTTGATATCTTATTTAAGTTATTTCTTTATCTTGAGTTTTTGATACCCACTATGAAATCTTATTAGAAATCTTAAATGCTATTTAGATAACTTTGTTTTAGGGTTTGAAATTATATACAAGCTCTTTTCTACTTGTGGTTTAATTTTAAGGTCTTGATTGAGTCCTATATTATCATTCTATTTTCTATTTTTATATTTTCACCTATTTCTTATTTGTATGAAAAATCTCGGGGTTTACAAGTATAGATTACAATCAATTGATCTACTACATTACTCTAAGGAATGTGACATGAAAACAGGATCGAGGTTGCTTTGATGAGAAATATGGATATATATAAGTAATCTAAAATAGCAGTATCTTGCATCATTATTATCTAATACTTATTATAGACCTAGTCTTATGATGACAATGATAATAAAAGGTATTTAAACTTAGTAATCCTATTATATTCTTTAAGATTTTTCCTCTAAGCCCTAATCCATAGCTTTATATCCTGCGCCCGCTCAGAAGTCTTAGACGACACGAGCCAAGGACTGCCCTGGAACCTAAAATTTCTATAAGGGTGTGACCAAAACCATGACTTAGTGAAGTAATTAGGCCATATCCCACATCAAGTAACCATATGCAAGTTAGTTAGCAAGCATATGTAATGCAATACTCAACCATATGCAACACATAAAAGTTTGAATAACCACAATGCAATTAAGATGTAGATTTATGCCCTCTCACCAGGGTTATCAAGAACTGGCATAGGTTAACCAAGCTTAGAAGAGACTAAGAACCAAAGAAAGAGAGAATATATGCATGCATTCACTTTTGAAACAATTTAACTCATTTTATCTTACCCTTGGAAACTTAGAAACTTTACTAAGTGTTAACCAACTTTATGTCTATATGATAGACGATGTTCCTTTGGGAGCCAAGTAGTTCCTCATGGAACCGAACTTAACTATTAGAAACCTGTGAAACTAAGAAATTTTCATCTAGAAGTACCAAGAGAATCCATAGATCTAAAGTGTTAACACGTAGCAAAGAACCTTAATAATGCAAGTATGCAAATTTTGCAATGCATGATAATTTATTATATGGTCATATAATTTTTGGTCCTATTATTAATGTGATCACTCATTCACAAACACTAAACAAAATATCAAGCATATATCATCAAGCAACAATTATGACTTTTAATAAGGTGAATTGGCAACCAATATAACCACCAAGTAGCATACTATCCCATATCCCCTCATTCAATTTCGTTTTCATTATCTATATATTTAGTGCCACCATACTATAGACACAAATAATGGGTTGATCTAAATTACGCACCTGTTCATTTTTTACTACTCATCGTAGTAATCTTCCGCTAAGTTAAAAACCGATCTATTTCTCTTAAAATAAAATAATAATAACCATATCATGATAGAGATAATTTAATATATATGTTTATTTGTGTCTATGTGTCCGAATTTTGGGTTTTACTAAACTTATTGCTATTTTCTTGTTTCTAGTTGTATCCTAACACTTAAATAGTTAATTTGAAGTTTATGGATACTACTTTTTCATGATTTCTTCTATTTAATCAGTTTGATCGTCATAAAATTTAAATTGCTAATGTAATCCCCACATAAGTTTAAAAAAATTAAAAGAATTAAAAATTTTAAATCTAATTTTGTCTCTAGAAAATGATAAATGTTTTGGTAGCTTTGCTTCTGGTCTTTATAAGTTGTCTTATATACATTAAAGATAACATAGTTCCCATATTTTATAATTAAATATTTTCAAAAAGTACCAGAAATTTAATGCAAGCTATTTATAAAGTGTTTTAAAGCATGGACATGACCTTTTCATTAAATGTAGCATCTTTTATTAAATGCTAAAATGACAACTCCCAATAAACTATACTTATTTTTTTTTTCGAAAAAGAAATTTGAAAATGTAACCAGCTAGGTGCTATTGTTTTTAGAAAACAAACCTGATATTTTTGAAATATCTACCTTTTTCCAAAATACTCTCTCTTGCTCATAAAAAATCTTTTCTTCCAAATCTTCGTGTTCTTGGCTTGAAAAATTCCAACAATGTGTTTACAAGCTTTTCAATCAGTGTTTTGGAAAGGAAGAAGTAAAGTGATCTTCAAAAGCATGATATGTAACTTTGTTTTATCTTGTTTTCGAGAAGTTATAGAAAATATCTTCGTTTTACCTTGTTTCTAAAAATTTCAGAAAGTGTTTTTAACAAACACACCAGTGCATGTGCACATTTCATCTTTTACGAGTGGAATGTTGTTTTAGAAGACATCATGCTTTTGAAAACTTAAAGATGAGGCTTGGTTTGGTAAGAAATGTTAAAAATAGATGAGACCTATTTTGCAAGTTGCTTGAGCTTAAAATGATTAATTTCTATCAAATATGTTTAAACAAAAGTCACCTGGGCCTTGTTTCTCTAAAAGATGTCAAAACTTGCCTATTTTTAATTGTCGAGGTCTAAAGTTTTGATAAGTCTATTCAAAGGTTTATAAACAAAAGTTTCTAAGAACAAAGATTAATAAAACATGCTATATAACATTAGTTTAACCCCATAAGCTCTTAGGACATGTCACGCCCAAAGGCTATCCTAAACGTGACACTTTGCTGCATACGATATTAAAGCTTAGGAATGACGTTCCTTAGTCATGCGAAAGCTTTAATACCATATACATGGTATACTTTCACAAAAAAGGAGATACCAGTGGGATATGTTGTTCAAGATAGTAAAAACATAACAACCAAGAAAATACTTAAACATTCATATTCATAACTTAAAGGTCAATAGTCTTACAGTATCATAGGAGTATTTCCAGATAAATCTCTAAAATAAACACAGTCTTACTTAAACAGATAACTATAACTAAAAGATTTTAAAGAAAATCTAATCTAAAGTCTTCGAATAGAATTCCCTCAAAATCTTTCCAAAAGCATAAGTCCTACCCGAATGGATAGGGTGGTCTCTGGTGTAAAACCAATGATCTTACAACATGAAAAATCCATTGCGGGGTAAGCATAATGAGCTTAGTGAGATATTCCTTATGCAAAAGTACCCATAACAAAACAATAAAAAAAGTCCATTAGCAAGTATATGAAATGCAAAACCATATGATCAAATAAATACATACGACTATTTGGATTCATATGTAGAATGGATTTATGCCCTCCATTCGAGGTTAGAGAATGCTTTGAACAAGTCCAATGACCTTCTTAAAATTTTCCCACATGTCTTGGGGTTCCAATCAACCGTATCACTAGTCCCTGGGCTTTTCTTATCCAAAGCAATGAATCCAGCTTTGCTACACCATGAGTTTGTATTCCCTAAATGTCCTAATTCCTCACGATGTAGCTAGGTAGCTTACCTCTCTAGTCTAATGGTAGAAGTAGTAGCAAAATGAGAATATGATATTCTAAGTGATATGCATGATCAATTTAGTTTTAAGGAATTTTTTATCCACAATTAACCCCAGTTAAGATAATAAATCATATTCACACTGTCATGCCCCAAAGGATGCCCTAAATGTGACAGCCCACCACACTCAATATTAAGACTTAACTATGACATCCTTAGTCATCCCAAAAGTCTTGATATCAGGTGTAAGACGTACTTTCACAATCATAGTGGACCAAACTTTAGATCAAGCCGAGGTTCTTAATAGATATACAAGGAGTCTTAGAACCTTCAAGGGGCATTTCCCCTATAAAGCAACTAATTCTATCAAAGTCCGATTACATTTTTGAATTTCTACTTGGAAATCTATTTCTATTTCTAATTCTTGAATTCTAACAAAAAGCTCATGGCTTTAAAAGGTATTACCTGAGTGAAGTATCCCCTGGGCTCTAACCAAAGATACGAGTACTACAAGAGATATCTAAGAGAGTATAAGCTATGCGCTTAGTGAGAATTATTTCCACAATTAAACACTCAACAACAATTAATCAAACAAGTTTATTTAAGCACTCATATGAAATGCACAAGCACGTGAGCAAATAACACATACGATTTTCTAGGAATCATATGTTTGAATGGATTTACCCCTCCATTCGGGGTTAAGGATTCCAAATCGAATAGACTGATTTTTATAAATGTAATTTTCTTTGTAGTATTGTTCGAGCCACTACCCAGCTGTAAATCATATTTTCATACGTGTGTTTTATTTCACGTAATTTAATTTGGATGATCTCTTGCCACTTTATAGAGCTTACGGGCTTATGAACCTCCTTACTATGCCTTTGTCCCACCAATGATATAGTAATAAATGCAATGAACTCACCTAATGATATGCATGAATTAATTTAATTAAATACTCATGGTATGATTAAATATTTTAAGGGTGATTACATAATTTTCAGATAATCATTCCTATACTAGATCAAATAATCATTATGAATAATTCCTGCCTCGATAGACTTAAACATAATTTCAATAATATAAGTAAAGCATATGCGTCTTCCCATTTTATCTTTTCCTAATTCTACTGCCACTAATTTATAAGCAAAAGCATTAGTGTAATATGTAAGAAATAAATTCATTCAGCCATCTGCGAGGGAACTTCTAGTAAAAGTAATCCTTCGAATATGAAAACCCGGTCTCTACGTCACCTACACAAAAGAAATGCCCAAAATGAGTATATCTTGGAAGTTCTACTTAAACTTGCTAATTCTATCTTGCCAAGTTCGTCAAAAATCGTATAAAGGGAAATTCCAACATAAAATGGCTACAACTTGCTCATTTTAACTCAGAATTTCACATATTATATACCGTTTTCTACTTAATAAAAAATATCTATCTATTTCTAAGGTTAGTTTTGTCATAAAAAGTCTTTTGGGTCATGAAAAAGGATGGTATAAAATTGCCATGAAAATCCTAGCTCTTAAAACACAATTTTCAAGCTTTTCTTGATTCCAAAGATCCTTTAGCAAAATAAATATACTTATATGGTTGAAAATCCTTTGAATACATATATATAGACTCATATTGTACGCAAAATTTAATGGTGTTGTCTCAATGATTGTTTTTCTTAAAACAATTTGTCTTACGGTGTTGAAACTTGAATTTTAACAAAATCTTTTCTAAGTGTTTTGGAAAGAACTTTAGAAACTTTTGGGTTATTATAAATGAGTATATTCTTATTTTTTTTCCAATTTCTTATCTAAAATAAATAAAATTTCTCTTAACTTTGGCCTTCTATGAATTTTACTTCTAGTGATAAAAAATAAAGTTTCCAAAATTGTTATTAAGTTGTTGATAACCTACAATAATTTGAGTAGTATATATTTTCCTTTTTAAAATTGGTTTTGATAAACAAGTCTTTTTTTTTCTTCTTATAGTTTCATTTCCTAACTTCTTTAAAAATAAATAAATTTTATTTCTAAATCTTGTTCTTCTAAGTCTTTTACCATTTTACTTGGAAAGAAAGCATGTTTCAATATTTTCTTAGGTTGTTGAAAATATCTATTTATCATGTTTATTTCTTTGAAAATTGGTTTATCATTTATAAGTTTGGAAACCTTTATTTTTCTAAGTGGGTTTATAAATTAATGAGTTCATTTTATCTTAATTTTGGAAACTAGTCTAGTTCTTGATTTTTATTATAGAGTTGGTAAATGTAAAATACAAATAAATAATTCATATTGAAGGGTACGAATGTAATATAATGTTGTTAAGTGGGTATTTTTGTCATTGGACAGACGAATTTGAACTTGAGAAAGTCAAACGCAAAGAATCGAATGAAGACAATCTAAGCTAGCAAGTAAGCCACCGGCCTTGAATATAGGCTGCTAGCCTATATTGGAAAGCCGCCGGCTTTTAGACGGCTTTGAGCTCTTGGGAGAAAATTGAGAAATTTGGCCGAATAGTGAAAGCCGGCATAAAAGCCATTGGCTTATAATTAAAGGCCGCTAGTGTAAGTGGAAAGGCCACCAGTGTATCCACTGACCCTCTTTTCAAAACGTAGAGTTTTGTTTTACGAATTTTCCTAGTCTTCAAACCTTTTCAACTTCTCCTAAAAGCTTATATATAACCTCCCATTCTTCTAGAAAACCTAGGAGCTTTCAAGGAGCAAAAATCCTAGGTATGTAACCTTCCTGTAATCTTTTAAATCAAATCCTTTAGATAAATTTTTTCTTAAGCTAGTTATCTTATGGATTGAAGAAAATTCAAGAGTTGTGGCAAAATCCTAGTGTGATTGGAGATTTGGAAGACTCCGAGTCAAAGGAAAAGGTAATATTCTTATTAGGGTTGGTTGTTTAATTCTTATGATTTTGAAGAAATATCTTTTAGATTATAATCTAGGTTTATGTGTTGTTTCAAAGGGAATTCCAGATTTGTTGTTGAGGATCAGGGGTAGATCTAGATCTGAAGTTGTGATTTCAAATTAAGGAGAAAGGTAAGGGCTTTATCATATTTATGGATTATGAGATCTATAAATTATGGAATTTTAATTATAGTTTATTATTCAGAAGAATTGAGAATTAGGGTTCCGATATCCTAATTGAGATCTACAAGTTCTAGGGACGCAAGAATATATACTATTCTAATAATCAATGAACTTTATTTGTTACTGTGATAGAATTTTTAATTGGAGACTTTATATATATATATATATATATATATATTGAAGGAATTTGTGGAGAAATCAAGGGATTTAAAGATAGTTGTATTAAAGGGTTCCATTGGATTTCAAACCAAGAATAGAAGGTGTGTGTTATTTTAATTTCATGGATCTATGATTAAGGTTTTAGATCTTTGAGTTAGATTATAGAATTTAGGGTTAGATTTAATTGTGTAGCAATTTAAATTAATTGAGACATATTGTTGATCAAGATACATGTGAGATTAAGATCTCTGATCTTGTAAGAAGTTCTATTGGTGGATTTGAGTTGTAGCAATACCAGGTGCGACCTTACCATGTTTGATTGTATGTTCTTGTAGGATTAGTTGTTAAATTAACTTAATAATTATTGGACCTTAATTGAATGAGTGTTGCTTGTGCTTGGCTACGGTTAGTAAAGACCACGACAGTAGTGTGATACTAATACTGGCAACCTGATGATCATTGTGTGGTGGTGTCCTGAGTGGAGTTGTACCTGGAGATGATTCTGGTAGATTATGAGTTGTTACCAGCTTAATTGTGGAACACATCCATATATGTATATATTATGATAATATGGTTTTTTATCGAGGTCACGACTTACTCCGGGTTTAGTATTAGTGATCAATAGTCCTAAACTGTGTTGGTTGCAAGCTAATGAAAAGATAATTAAATTGTGTTTGTTGCATTAGAATATAAGTTGCATGTTATGTTGTGATTTGCATGTGCATGTGCTTTTGGTTTTGCGTACTAGGCATTTTTCGCTCAATACTTATTTTTCCCACAGGTACAGGTGAAGATTCTATGATTTATGACTTGACAGGCTATGACATATTTATCGATAATGGGGAGAGCGATAGCAGTTATGACCATCTTACTGATAATTGAGATTAGTTATTAGTAATTTGAGAAGAAGAAACATATGATGATTTAGTTAGTTTCTTTTGGAGACTTTTTATCTGTAAGGATTTATCATTTCTGTTTTAGATTGGATTTTTAAGTTATGCTAGTTAATGTTGAGAACAAATTATTTTGATATGAAAAATTTTTAAAAGTTACCCTTTACGTAAGGGATTGGTTATATTTGAAATACATATTTGTGGTTTTAGAAATCTATAGCCTTAGCGTGTCTGTTCTTCTAAGGATACGTGGTGGGCTGATAACGCCTTTAGGTTAGGGCGTTACAGTAAAAATCCTATAAGTAAGCTTTATTTATTTATTTTTTTTTAATTTTCCATTCAAATAACTATTAAAATTGAGTTTTAATAAACTTTATGTGATTTATCATGAAATGATAGTATTTATTTCCTTAGTTAATTTCTTTGAAAAAATCATCTTCATCGTTATTTAAGAAAAATCTTGATGAGTTTGAAAAAAAAAAGTTGTAAAATAAATTTTCTATGTGTTTAATAGCAAAATCTTGATTTGTTGACAAGGATATATATTAAGAGAGTTTAGTTTCATTTTTTTCCTTTATTAAAGGAAATTCTGCTTTAAGTTTTGTTGAGACAATATCATTATGATGATGCATGTATGTGAGCATGTAGTATGAAAAGATGAACATATAGGAAAGATATAAGAAGCAAAATAATAAGCAAGATAATAAAATCAAGTATTGAGAACCTTAACTTTATTAAGGTATCCCGGACAATTATTGGGAGCCTTAGCTTCATTAAAGCAACTTGTGACTAAGAATAGACAATAATAAGAAATATATAGATATACATATAGATAATAAGAAAAAGAAAAGAAAAAACAATAATAAGAGCTTTAATAATAATAAGCTTGTTAGAAAGTTAGTGAGTATTTATGCTCTAAGAAATATATAGATATACATATAGATAATATATATATATATATATAAAGTTAAGTTAGAAGCATAATAACAATATAATATTATAATAACAAAATAATAAAACTGGAATTCTTGACAAGTGTAAGAACAAAACATGAACATGTTGTTACTTTCATAACTTACATGAGCTCTAAGGAAACAATACCATGGTTATGCTAAGTTACATGAAATGGAAAAATAATGGTAGAAGTTTTACCTAAGAGTGTTTATGTTAAAGGAAGAAGATAATGAATGTAGGCTTATGTGGTTAGTGATATGTGGTAAATGGTTTATGTGTAGGAAGGATTTTGGAAGAAATTTGGTTGAAGAGAGTTTTGGTAAAGAGAAATTATTTAGAGAGAATTTGTGGAGAGATTTTGAGAGAGATTTGTTATGTAAAATGAAGATGTTGAAGAAGTGGAGGGAAAGATGGTATTTATAGTTGAAGATGGAGAGAAATTATATGTAATAAAATAAATTAAAAAGTAAAAAATAATGGAGATGAGAGAGGGGGAGAGTGACACCAGTTTTGCATGTAGGAGGGGGGAGAAATTATTTTATTTTGTAATTTGTAAAGAAAAGTAAGTAAGGTGTAAGATATGATTTAACATAATATGTATTGGAAGTGTAAAATTTAAGAAAGTAGATGTATAGGTAGTAAGAAAAAGCAGAGATAGATGAATAGTAATGAATAGTAAATAAGTATAATGAATAGTAAATAAGACTAACAATTTACCAATAGTAAAAAAAATACGCGCATAAATGCGATATCTATAATTTTTAGTTACCGAAAAATTATGAAACCGATATTTTTGGATTTCTTATATTATTACGAATCTAACGGTGTCGTCGAAATATTTTTACCTTTTGGTGTACCAAGGCACAGTTTTGGAAAACTAATCCCATTCGGATCAGAAAGATAATAGAAATTGACGAATTTGATATTTTTAAGCTTCCTAATATTATTACGGACTATCATCCATCATTTTCTCAATTTCGTGCTCTACAGTTTAAGAGCGTGGGATTGCCAGGTCTAACTTCTAGGGTTTTGATATAGGTTTTCTTGACTTTAGGGTTTTCGGTTAACTTCCGGTTCTAGGATTTGAATTTAAACTCGGTATAAAAATCTAGGGGTTTACAACCTACCCCCCTTAAAGAAAGTTTTATTCTCAAAACTTGGTTTGTGTTATTGAATCTTCAAACACTCAGGTATCTCAGTCGAATCTAAACTTTGGTTTCCTAAGTGGCCTCTTCATAAAGATAGTTCCTCCATATTCGCCTTAACATTTTAGATTTTCGTATTTCCGAATCATACACCTTGTGGTGTTCTTGATAGTCCAATCATACGATAAGCCAAATTTCCACCTTTCTGAGCATCTTAAAGGTTCAATGGGTATTATGTTTCCTTGAGTCTGTATTTGGTATATACCCTTTATGAATTTGCCTTTTAAGTACACATAATCATCATGTCAAACTCGAGGACTTGTTGTCTCCGTTTCACCCAATTTTCTTAGTCAATCCGGGCTTCCTTGAAATTCACTTTCTTCTTAAATGGATCTTGGTCTACAACCAACTTCTTCATATTATTTCAATTAACGAGGTCTATACCTTTGTCCATATAAGGCTTCATGGGTTTTCCTCAAAACTACAGGCTTTTCTCCATAATGTTCTTACAGCATGATCTTTCCTTCATTACTATTTTTAAACTTTAAACTTTTCCCTTTTCTAAACTCTTATCCTTTGGGAAGACTTTATTACAACATTGGGCTTCCTTCATTTGTCCTTATCAAGGTTGATTCCATATCTGATTTGGAAATCTTCACTCCTTTATCTTATCTAACGAATACTTGTTCCTCAAATCCTTTTATCAATTCCTCCTTATTAACAAGTAGAGAGGTGACTTCATCATGATATCTTCATCTTAGGGCATCGGCTACCACTTTCATTCTCTTGGGGTGTTAGCTGATGCCATATCATAATCTTTTACAAACTATAGCCGTTTGCCTCATTGCACTTTCGACTTCTTTTGAATAAACAATTCTATGAGGCTTTTGCATTTGATGTAGGTCTCGTATCTTTGTCCATGAGAACTTCTTATTCCTTTAAGTTATCCAAGTCGACGTCTTGACTATTTTGGAAAAGTCTTGTATGAATCTTCCAATAATAATTGGCTGGACTTAAGAAATTCCCTGAGTTCGTCACTATCCTTGGCGGTCTTCATCCTACTACCACTTATATCTTCCTAGGTCTATTGAAATGCCTTTCCTTCGACATAACTCTAGAAAGAAATCTTATACATCCAAAAGTTACAATAAACAATTTTGTTCATGCAACTTATGTTTTCTTAACATTGTGGCATCATCTGTTGATGTTCTTATGTCACTCAGGTGTTTTCGAGTATACGAGTGCATAAACACAAGAACGTACTCATCCAACAAGGCTTGTATACTTGATCCATTAATTCCCTAAGATCAACAGGTGTTTCCATTATACTAAAACTTGCAATTTCCTTAATAAGTTTGGAAATTAGCTCTTTGTATGCTGTCCGGCTTTACTCTTAATTGTTGGTATTTGAATCTTAGATAAATACCAAAAAGACTGCTTGCTCCTTGTATCCTATCAAAGAGATCCTTTGGGTTCTAGACAAAAAAGGGTACTCGTTCTTGATCTTATTAGATTTTTAGTGGTTGATCCATAACTTCACCAATTCCCTTCCTTAAACCAGTACTCCTTGTGGCATTATCCGTAGATGATCAAACCATTAATTGATCTTTCATCTTCAGTCTCTCACTTTCATTATCCTTCACATTAACTTGTCAATCTATCTTTTTCGTGTCCTTTCCTCCTTGGATATTGTAGAGGGTCATTTTGGTAATTGGGCTTTTGGCCCAATTTAATGCTACGGGCTGGTCTTTTGGGCGAGTGATAGGGCTTAGAAGACCGATCCAATAAGGGATGTCGTAGGGAGATTTGGCTTGGTAGGCTCGGAACAGGGATCGTCGAATCGGTTTATTTCGCTCTCGGCTTTATTCAGATTTCTCGTGTGCGAAAAGTAGACTCCAAAAATATCTTCATGTGTTAATTTGGGCTTTGTATGGCTAATATAGGGCTTATTGGAATAAAATGAGCCTATTTATATTTTATATTAAAGATGGGCTATTTCAATAAGAAAATAAGCTCCATTTTTGTTATAAAAGCCTTCATTCTATTCTAGGCCCATATCCAAAGCCTAGGTCTACATACATAAAAGAAGGGACGGATTCTGGCCGCCGGATTCATGAAAGAGATCCAATGGTTGCAAGCAATGCTTCATCTCAACCATCCATCTAGATTCATCCAACGGCTACTGCTAGACCCCAACATCTATAAATAGGATGCTCCTCCTCTCGTTTGAGAGCATTCTGTAGATTGCTAAGATTGTGATCAACACAGATACTTTGTTGAAACATCTCCAAGAAAGATTAAAGCAGCTATTCTATTAGGAACGAGTCAAGAATGATCGAGTCTACTTGATTTGATCTTTTGTTACATTCGCGCACTCAAGAAATCGGGTTTGCCTTTTCCTCCTCCCATGCCTCTCTCTATGTCATTCTATATGTGTTATGAGTTCAGGACTTCTCTCGGGTCAACCACCACAACTATTGCACATGATCGGCCAGCTGTAGTGACCCCACCATACATTATTTGGCGACTCCACTGGGGATGAGAGTAAGCTCTTGACAAGAATAATACCTTTACACAAGAGAACTGGACATGAAACAAATCCCCAAGATCAAGAGAATCATCCTGATGCAGTTGAAGAGACTCACACTGTAGATGAAAATGCCACTACTGTGACTATACAAGCTCCTGCAGTTGATAGTGCGCTCATGACATGCACAATGCAAGAAAATACTAAAGCTATTAATCAATTTCTGAATGCTTTTAAGCAATTCTTATTTGGTATGGTAGAAGCTACTCCTGCATTGAGAAGTTCACTTCCCAAGATAACTTTCCCTGCATTAGGCGTGCAAGTGGTTGGTACCGTGCTAGCTACTACTATCCCAGAAGGTGTTTGCCATGAGACCTTACATGATGCTCCACCCAAGCAAACTACTATTCCTATTGCTGAAAATGAAGGAAGACATTGGCAAGAGCCACTACAGCTATTGCAGCCTTTGCTACCTTCAACTCTGAGAGATCCCACACCTGCTACCGGAGAAGGGGCAAAGGTCTATCTCAGAGGCTCCTCTTCCTCTAGATGCAATGCCTAACCACTTACAACTGGTATAGCTGTGCCTCCTAGCATTACTCTAACTCCTCAAGTGGGAGTTCATACATTATCTACTTCCGCTTCATATGTGACAAAGGAAGACCTTGAAAAGTACCTGAGATTGGTGCGAGCTGCATCTGTTACTAGTCTCATCAATCTAATGCTTCTATACCCGCAAAGGATTGCAGAAAAACCCTATCCCAAGGACTACACTAGTCCAAAGTTTATCAAATTCAATGGGAAATAGGGTAGCGCTAAGGAGCACCTCCTCAAGTTCATTGAGACTCTCAAAGTCTATGGGCTTGATGATGACTTGAAGCTTAAGGAATTTTCTAAGTCCTTGATGGAAAAGGCATATACTTGGTATGTCAATCTTACCGCTGGCTCAATTGATTCATGGGTAACAATGTGTAGGATGTTTCTTGAGAAATTTTTTGAAACTCAAGAACAAGTGACGTTGACTGACATGGGGCGTATCAGACAGTGCCTAAATACCTTCAAAGCTACCATGTCACCCAGTATTGGTGACAACTTTTAGAGTATGCTTGATGGGTGAGTGAAGCATGTTTGCTTGCTTTCAACCTCTCCCTAGTGTGCTTTCCTGGTTTTACAAATACAGAGCCTTGTTTGACTAAGTATGACAATAGGAAAGTGGAGATGACATTAAGGTTATTCCAACTCCCACAATGAAACGTTGACTCTTAGTTGACAAAACATCGATAGTTTGCTTGTGGAGTGCTACCAACATGATGGAGAACAAATCTTTATTAATGAATTGATTTGCTTCACTGATAGAATTAATACTTAGCAGCATAATGACAACGTTTCTAACTTGTTGAGATTTTCGACTATGTACAATACCCATGAAGACTGGTCTTTGATGACTGACTTTGGGAGGTGCAATTGAATATGGAGCAGTAGTGTAGGCGCATGTGGACCCATATCAAATCTAGAAGAGATCAGGCACAAGAATAACTCAAGTCCACTCATGGGCCGTGGCAAAATGTCGGTACCAGAGTGACACAAGATTATTCATGAGCCCATATCAACTCTAGAAGAGATCGGGAAAGTAGAAGTGACCTGTATCAAGGTTAAAATAGGTTGGGTGCCAGAATAATACAAGTCCACTCGTGAGCCCATGTTAGGGGTCGGTTTCTAGAGTGACACTAGTCTATTCGTGGGCTCATTCCAAGTCTAATGGAGAATGGGAAGGCTAGGATAACAGATAAGCCCACTATGAGGCCTAGTATAAATGGACTTAAAGATCAGCAGGCCTATATCTAAGCTAGAAGAACTTTTGCATGGTGAGATCGGAGTCAAAAATCAATTGGTCGGAAATGTCCTTCTATTGTTTTTCAAAAGAGGAAGCGATGACAAACTCAACATGCTACTATTGCTTGATCCGGCATCAACCTACACCGATATAGTCGGCATTGGTTTACATAGATGCATTGTGGAAGGAGAGGGATTTCAAGCAAGAAAGTCCAAATGTTCTCAAGGACAATTCATATATATATATATATATATATATATGAGATAATAATTATAGCATGCGACCATTATGGGTCATGAAGCCTTCCATTATGCTAGCAATAAAGTTATTAAATTTTCATTAATGGTTACACTTGTTGATTGGAAAATGAAGGGTCAATTGATATATAAAGATTTTCTTGTAGAAGGTCAAAATGTAAGAAGAGAAAGATGAAAGGTTGGAATAATGAATGCAAAAGGAGGAAGATGAAAAGGTTAAAGTTATGAATGTAAAAGGGGGAAGATAAGAAGTCGAAATTATGAATGTGAAAGGAGGAAGATGAGAAGATTCAAAATTAAATTTCTTAGGATATTTAGAAATTAAATGGAGAGAAATTAGAGACCTTTCAGTCAACACATGTATAAAGATTTAATTTCGATTCATAGTGGTGATTTTACGACACATAAAGGAAATTATTTTGTGTCAGTTATGAATATCAATTACATTAAGTAGAAGTAATAAGTGGACGGGGTAGTCACCTAAGATAACAAAGGAAAGTCAAGGAGAAATTGTTATTGGAAGCCTAGATATTAGGGTTGTTGCAATAAGAAAAAAGAAGAAGAAAAAGAAGAGAAGATTCGTACATTGGACGGTTAGAGATGGTGTAAATTTGGCAAGTGAAGATTTGTTATTAATTTTGGGTGATTAATGACAATAAAAAGAAACATTATAGAAGATGGAAAATTTGTCATTAATTGTGGGTGTTTAATGACAATAAAAAAAGAAACGTTATAGAAGATGGAAGATTTGTCATTAATTGTGGGTGATTAGTGACAATAAAAAGAAACGTTACAGAAGATGGAAGATTGTCATTAATTGTGGGTGATTGATGACAATAAAAAGAAACGTTATAGAAGATGGAAAGTTTACAAGACTAAAATTGGAAGGTTGATGAAAGTAAGTGGAGATTTGTCATTGATTTTGGATGATTAATGACAATAAAAAAAAATGTTATAGAAGAAACGGAAAGTCCATGAGACTAAAATTACAAGATTACCTTTGACAATATCATATACCCCATTTACCACTATACTTTGGACCTTATCTTAATACTTTGATTCAATTATTAAGCATTATAGAAAAAAGAAGAAGAAGACAAGATGATCATCATAAAGTTGCAATATGAATTAAATGCAAGGAAATGAATCTCTCAATAGTAGTTCGAAAAAAGAAGGCTATTTCATGATACTTCAATCCATACAAGAAATCCTAAGACATATTGGTCCACTTAGTAACCTAAGTGCTTATGCGACAACAAAATTGCTTCATCAGATATTTTACAACAAGTTTGAAGAAGACTACTTCAACTCACTTTACTTCATCCATGAATATAACAATTTTGGTTCATTAAAAAATATAAAAAGTATTGGCTATATCAATACAGTACACAACTTCATGTCAAGTACAACTTCTTATTAGTGTTCTACAATAACTCTGAAGAGAACATCTACTTAATAAAATGCCCAAAACCCCCTTTATGACTTTGCTAAAGGAGCTTTTGGCTAGGGGGTAAAATGTAGAGGGTCATTTTGGTAATTGGGCTTTTGGCCTAATTTAATGCTATAAGCTGGTCTTTTGGGCTAGTAACAGGGCTTAGAAAACTGAGTCCAATAAGGATGTCGTAGGGAGATTTGGCTTGGTAGGCTCAGAATAGAGATGTCGTACCGGTTTATTCCGCTCTCGGCTTTGTTTAGATTTCTCGTGCGCGAGAAGTAGAGTTCAAAATTATCTTTATGGGTTAATTTGGCCTTTGTTTGGCTAATATATGGCTTATTAGAATAAAATGAGCCTATTTCTATTTTATATTAAAGATGGGCTATTTTAATAAGAAAATGGGCTCCATTTTTATTATAAAAGCCCTCATTCTATTCCAGGCTTATATCCAAAGCCCAGGCCCATATCCAAAGCCCAGGCCCACATACATAAAAGAAGGGATAGATTCTGGCCATTGGATTCATGAAAGAGATCCAATGATTGCAAGCAATGCTTCATCTCAACTGAAATAACCTAGATATAAATTCTATTTAGATTTCATGTGTTTATTTATTATCTTGAGTATTGAATTGAGTGAGTATGATGAATATCATGGTTATGTTATTAGTAGTCTAAAATGCATTATTTTGCATGTGTAGATTGAAATTAATATCTTTGTTTTATATGTATTAATGTGTGTGTAGTAAAATTATTAATTGTGCCTTTTGTGCATTAAGGTGTTAGTTAAGTTAGATTATAAAATCAACTTTGGTTTTACAAGATTAGTGATGGAAATTTTGTTTCTTTAATTAAGTAGCATTTATACTCAAATATAAGCCCCAAATGAGACCCAAATTAAAGCCAAATGCATCCTAAGTTTATATATGCATTAAGGGATAAATTTGGAATGTGTTAAAGTCAAAATTAAGCTAATTTGAATTACTTTTTGGGGCAGCTCATATTTTATCCGAATTTTCCTTTTCTTTCTTTCCTTTCTTTTCTTCTTCCATTTCCATCTCCATTTCCAATTCCAAGCTTAAACTAAGGGCAATAGCAAGCTTTAGAAATCAAGTTGTCCTCAAGGCAAAGCATTTAAATGTGAGTTGCTTTAAGTGTGGCTTATGCTTTGTTTTCATTTCTTGTTGTAGTTTTTGTAAAGTCTTGGATGAAATGAGTTCAATGCTATCCAAATAGTTTGTTCATGCTTGGGATGAGTTATGAATGTGTTTTATAAGTGTGTGAGGATATGCATGTTATGTAGAAGTGATGAGAAGCTTTGAGAGGATGTGAAGAGAAGTTGTGTATGAAAAATCTAGACTGGATTGAAGTGGAGTTTGAAGTGTTGAATTATGTTGAATTCTTGTTTTGAGTTGCTAGAATTAAGTAGTATAGTTAGAAGTGAGTATATGAAGTTGGAAGTGTAGTTGAGAAAGATTTTGAAGTGTTTTAAGATAGAATTTTACAAAGTGGAAAAACAGGAGATTCGAATTTTCGTTTAAGCCTACTTTTAGAACGTACGCCGGCACCTGGGAATTCAATGCTGCCGGCTTAGAGGCAGCGTTGGATTCAGAATTCTTAAGGCTGGATGAAAGCCGCCGGCTTTTGCTAGGAAAGTCAGCCGGCGTTCTTTCGTTCATATTGTACACCGGCCGCTGGGAATCAAGGCCGCCGGCGTAAGTGTCAAAGCTGCCTGCGTATCTGAGTAAGCGGACGACTTAGACCTCTCTGGACGTTTTTGAAAATTTTGGTTTTGGATTCTACGCCGGCCCAAGGCCGCCGGCGTAGGATGCCAAGGCAGGCGGCGTACCCTTGAACACTGCCAGTGCTTGCAGTGTTGATTTTCAAAGCATTGAGTACCGGCTTTGGCTGCCGGCCTATCCCCTATGCTTTTGAAATTTAAAAACTTTTTCTAAAATTTTCCAAAGTTTGTTATTTGAGCAATTAAGTATTTATTAAGTGATTTAGGATATAATAGGATGTTTAAATGCTTATTTGTGACTTTGTATTCAATTATTTGGATTTCCTTGATTAATTGTGATATATGGATTTAATATGTGTATAATTGTTGATTTATTGATTATTGTGGTATTTCTATTACAGTTAAGGATTCTTCGGTTAGTTCATCACCGAGAGATCCTAGTTATATACTAACGGGTTCAGGTACACAATGACTTGTTTGATGATTGCTAGGAATAGGCATTCCTAAGTTGATTTAAATCGATTCGACTTAACATTTGAATGAATTGGATGTCTATTACGCTGTTTAATCTGGTCCGAGGAGCAGCAAACCTGTCATGATGCAATGACATGTTAGCTAGGCGCTTAACCAAGTCATGATGCAATGACTTTACCATGATGCAATGGTACGCTATGATGCAATAGCGATTCTTTTTGGTTAAGTGGGTAGCCGATAGGGGGGAATAGTATCTGTGTAACGTTTGCTTAAACTTAGGGGGAAATACCATGATTTAGTTCAAAGTTTATGGGAACTTGTGAACTAGGCTCATGTTATGGACTGAGTTTAAGTAGAGTCGGGCAACGGCTTTTAAACCCTAAATGAAGCTATTATCTTCATGAAATAGATATAGGAGATATAAGTATTCGGACTGCTTATATCAACCCCCTGAGCAGCTGCTGTTACTCAGGATCCCTGAATTCCCGAAGTGTGAGGGGTTTGAATACCCTCTTGTTGATTTGTGAAAGAAAATGTAATAAAGATAACCACTCGTTCTATGATGCATTACATCAACTTGATGATTTGTTTTGCATTGGTTATTGTGTACTGGGCCTCTGGCTCACTTTTGCTGCTTTGCAGGTATTGGAGACGAGTATTACGATGACTTGGGCTATGGGTCCGATTTCGAGAGATTTCTGGATGATGGGACGAATAGGATCCGATTACCCTGGACTTTTAGAAGACTTTTTGCTAAGGAAAAGTTATGTATAATGGCTTGTTAGTTAAGCTATTTGTTGTAAAGACCTTAAGATTCCTTAGGTTTCTTTTTGATGTAAGAAACATGTAATTTTGTAGTGTCTTGTATTGGCACTAAACGATGTTTATGATGTAAATGTATGTATAGATTGCTTTTGTTAGCAATCTTGTTTTGTTTAAAAGTTCTTTACAAAGTATAGTGGTTTTGATCAAACAATTTTCATAAACTGTTAGTTTTAGGACAACCTTACATATAATGTGAAAACGTTATATGTGGTTGGGGATTCGGTACTCTAAGTCTCGGGATTTAGAGGATCGGGTCTTTACAGATGGTATCAGAGCCTTGTTTATGAAATTGTTTGATTAAATAGTGGTGACTTGACCTTAGATGCGGTGAGTTTAGTTAGACATATATAGGACTTGTTTATATTAAGTTTTATGTTTAAATGTCTAATTGGTTTATTAATTGTTTTGATATTGATTTAACCTTGTAAAATTATTATATGTCATACATATGTTGCATGTTTGTTTAAAAGATGGATAGGTCACGAAGAGTAACCCGACAATCTTCGGAAAGAGAAAGTATGCCACCTCCTTCTCAGTCTACTATTTCAGCTTCTGCATCAGCTAGTATTCCAGCTTCTACTTCGACTCCATCACCAGCTTCGGCTTCTACTGCACCAAATCCACAGCCTCCACAAATGCCAGCATATCCAGCTATGCCTCAGATGCCTGCTGGAGATCCGAATAATGTGCTCACTATGTTTCGAGATATGTTTGCTATAGTTCAGCAGTACCAACAAATGATGTATCAACAACAACAACAATTTATGCAGCAATATCATCCACCAACTGTGAGAGAAGAGCCACAAGTACCAATGGGAGACCGGAATGAACAAGTCAAGTTGCATGATTTTGTTAGACTGGTACCTGATTTTGATGGAACTGTTTTGGATCCGACTCGAACGGAAGGTTGGATAGTGGAGCTAGAGAAAGCATTTGCAGCTTGTGAGTGCCTGAGCATAGGAAAGTTGATTTGGCTATATATATGTTGAAGGGAGATGCATATAATTGGTGGAGATTGAATAGTGAAGGATATGTAAGACCGATACCATGGAACAGATTTAAGGAAGCCTTTTTCTTGCAATATATTCCATCCACAGTGCGGGAACAAATGATATCGAGTTGGTTGAGTCTAAGGCAAGGAAATAAAACTGTTGAAGAATATCATGCAGAATATTGCAGATTGCTTCGATTTGCGGGTACAAGTTACAATGATGAGAGCATGAAAGTTCAAAAGTTTCAAGATGGCTTGAACATGGAGATTAAGAGTGAGGTCAAGAAGTTTCAATTGTCAACATTGTCTGAAACAGTAATCAAGGCAAAGCTAGTGGAACAAATTAATAATGAAAATAAAGCTCAGAGGGATAGACGTGCTACATTTATGGGCAAGAGATCGGTGACATCCTATACTCCTTATTCAAGGTTTGGTAATGTTAACAAAGGCAAGCGACCATATATGGGTAAGAAACCAAGCTCGGGACAAGTGGTGAAGACTTCTATGCCATCCATTCCATTTGATAGGCGATGCCCTATATGTTTTGGACCTCATGAATCATTTCAATGTAAATGGACTCCTGGAGCTTGCTTTGCATGTGGGAAAGTTGGTCATAAAGCTTCTGACTGTCCTGAACCAAAATTGAAGCCCATCTTTTGTGCTCATTGTCAACAAAGAGGTCATCATGTGGCAAATTGTAAAGAAAAGCCGAGGAATGAAGGACCGAACTTTGGAAAGGGAATGACAGCTGCTAGAGTATTTGCTTTACAACAATGTGAGAAAGCTCCTTCGGTTGATACACTGGCAGGTATAATACAGATTGCAAATCATCCTACATATACTTTAATTGATACTGGTGCCACTCATGCATGTATTGCTGAAAGCTTTGTGAATGAGTGTGGTTTGTCTTCTGAAGTGCTGTATGATAGAGTGATGAGTGTGAATACTCCTTTTGGTATGCAATCCAAAGAGCCATGTGTATGTAAGAATGTTGATGTTGTGATTTCTGATGAAAGCATACCGATAGATATGTTAGTTCTGCCTTTAATTGATTTTGATGTTATTCTTGGAATGAATTGGTTGAATCTTTACAAAGCTACAATAGATTGTAGTAAGGCGGAAGTGAGTTTTGAGTTGGAAGGTAGAAGACTACTTCATGTGTTGGAAAGAAGGAGACCGGGGAGTATGTATTCTATGGAATTGTGGGAGAAGGATATGGGAAGTACAATGGGTAGTGAAGAACTCCGAGTTGATATGGTGCCAATAGTAAGGGAATTTATTGATGTTTTTCCTGGTGAATTACCCGGTTTGCCACCGGATAGGGGATTGAATTTGGGATTGACTTGATGCCAGGAACTACACCTATTTCTAAAGCTCCATACCGTATGGCTCCGGCCGAGTTGAAAGAATTGAAAAGTCAGTTGGAGGAGTTGCAACACCTCAGGTTTATTCGTCCAAGTATTTCTCCTTGGGGTGCTCCGGTATTGTTTGTTAAGAAGAAGGATGGAAGTCTAAGAATGTGTATAGACTATAGAGAATTGAATCAAGTGACAATCAAGAACAAGTATAGTGGTTTTGATCAAACAATTTTCATAAACTGTTAGTTTTAGGACAACCTTACATATAATGTGAAAACGTTATATGTGGTTGGGGATTCGGTACTCTAAGTCTCGGGATTTAGAGGATCGGGTCTTTACATCAACCATCCATCTAGATTCATCCAACAGCTACTGCTAGCCCCCAACATCTATAAAGAGGATGCTCCTCCTCTCATTTGGGAGCATTCTGTAGATTGCTAAGATTGTGATCAACGCAGATACTCTATTGAAACATCTCCAAGAAAGATCAATGCAGCTATTCTATCAAGAACGAGTCAAGAATGATCGAGTCTACTTGATTTGATTTTCTATCACATTTGCGCACTCAAGAAACCGGGTTTGCTTATTCCTCCTCCCATGCCTCTCTCTACAACATCCTATACGTGTCATCAGTTCAGGACTTCTCTTGGGTCAACCACCACACCTATTGCACGTGATCGGCCAGCTGTAGTAACCCCACCATATAGATATAAACTTGAGCAAACTTAACCTTTGATTCCTTGTAATGGCATATTCCTTTCAAACTCTAAACCTTCTCCGTTTATATCTTTAAGGCTCATCTTCTTCTCTTGACATTCTAACATCAGCGTGTTTCAATCAACTCATACCAAGATCACATCGTACTTGTTTTTCCTCCACCAAATTAGATCGGTTGACATATGATATGACATTCCTTTATCATTTATTGGGTGGTTATTACTTGTGGGTATCATTGTTTTGAAGCTATCAAAGGCGGTGTCTATAGGTAAATTGGTTCTCTTAGCAAAATATAGAGGTGACAGATGATGGATGGCCTTGGTATCGAACAAGATATAAGCATGTCTTGCTAGATACATGTACTAATCACTATTAGATTGGGTACGACACTCTACACTTATCTAAAGCTTTTAGGCTACAAAGGTATCGAGATTCTATTGCTACGATTTAAGTATATATAAAGATACTACAAACAAACAAAAAGATAACTTAGGGTTTTAAGGTTAACTTGTAACTAGGTCGTTGTCGTAGCTTTCATCTCATTCTGTGGCATCAAACTCGCATTCTTCCTCCTTATTAATTTCCTCGCATATCCATTGACCTTCCATGTTGTAAATTCGGAATTTAGGCATCTGGGTCCCAAATGAATTTTTGCTTCCATTCCCAAATTTTGACAAGGATAAGAGAGGTTTATCAAAGTATAATCCTAAAATAAGGAATGGTTTCAAAGAATAGATTAAACAATGTTTTCATTGTTTAAAATTTTATAAAATTCGTAATTTGGTAAACCACCTATTTAAACATCTATTTTATAACCCAAAAATGAAGGTTTTTATTAAGATAATGAAGGTGTTGGCTATATAGGTCATCAAGGTTGAGTTTTGGTAAAAACAAGTGTGATTTTACAAGAAGAAAAACTATTTTTCTTAAGTCTAGTAAATTTCAAAAGTTTTGCAAAGCAAAAGCTTTTCAAAAAGAATTCTTGGTACTATATCATTAAGAATATATATATAGATAGTTCATCTCATAACCTTCATGACAATAGCTTGTGGGTATTGCATATATACATGATGCACTTGGTAGAAACAAAGTTAGGAAAATAATGTCCTATACAACCTATGTGGCATTATCTAAGTACATGAGGAATTAGAATTACCAACACCCATGGATCATGCATGATATTGAGTTATATATGTATATAATAGAGTCTTGCAAGATATAATGATAGCTAAATATCTATCAAAGCTTTAGTATGATGCTTAGTTTGAAATTAGAAGTTGAATTATGGAATGGGAAATTCATATAGTATTCTATACCCTACTGTTCATGGACCAAATGATCTTTTTTTGTTGGAAATAACTCTAGAAATAGATAGCTCTTGTTGAATAGACAGAAATCGGTATATAATATGCGAAATTTCGAGTTAAAATGACCAAGTTATGACCGTTTTAAGTTGGAATTTCCTTTTAGACGAATTTTGATGAACTTATTAGAATAGAATTTATAAGTTCATTAAAGCTTCATAGAAATACTCATTAGAGTTATTTCTTTTGATCAGGAGACTTGGGAGATGGACTAGACCTTCTTGAGGACTATTACGATTAAGTGAATTTTCGCGCCATGGTAAAGTAAGTTCACTATCTTTAAATTTTATGCTTGTGAATGTACTTGTAATGTTAGTGGCATTAGAACTAGGGCAAGATAATAAATTGACTGTGTGAATATGAGTTCTTCTTAGGTGAATGGATGATAAGAATATTGAAATGAGCTTATTGATAATATTTGTATGATTTAGTATAGTATTAAAGTGTCTGCAATATCTATAATCGCCCATAAATTGTTAAATAATATGTCATGATCTTATAATCAAATTGACCATGCATACCATATGTGAGTCACATTACATAGGTTATTATACTTTTGTGGGAAGAAGGTATAATAGTTGGGCAACAAGGGGCCTATAAACTCGAATGTTGGCGTAATGACGAAAAATTTGAAATGTTGGCGTAAGGGTCGGAATTAAAAATGTGTGTGGGTGGACACCTGTATCAACCACAATATAAATGAGAAAAATTGAAATCTTTGGTCGTATAAGCCCGAAACACCTAATCCCGAATAGAGGGCGTAAATCCATTCAACTTAAAACTTTCGGATGGTCTTATGTATTGTATGCTCACGTGCTTGTGCATTCCATATGGTTGTTAATATAACTTGACTGTTATATATTTCTTGTTGAGTATTAAATTTTGGAAGTGAAACTCACTAAGCTCGTAAGCTTATACCCCTATAATTTCCTATTGTAGTATGAATATTTATAGCTATCTCCGAGAAGCCACTTTCCTCAGGTATAGCTTTTGAAACTTAAGGAGCTTTTTGAAGAAGTCGGGACCTAGATATATGCATAGACTTCTAATTGAATCTCCTAAATCGGTATATATGATGATTGTTGTAAGAGACTTTTGAGAACTTAAAAACTCTTAATATTTTGTCAGGGGTATGCCCCTTAGATCATGTAATAGATTAAATCTAGATATAACTGTTATGATTTGCATTCTTATTGCTATGTATGTTTTCTTAAGCTATTTCGATTCAAAGTATGGTTCCTTATATATTGAACGTGAGCCTTGCACCCGGTGTTTAAACGTATGGAGTGACTAAGGTTATCATACTTGCGTTTAGATATCGAGTGTGGCGGACTGTCCTGTTTAGAGTACCCTTTGGAGCATGACATGCTTACACACATAGCAGGTGTTGGTTGACCTCTTCGGACATCTTGTCATTCTGTGGTTTGGGTCTTCATAAAAGTGACATTTCCCTTTCAATTGTGGGCATCTCTTTGGGTAATGGGTTCCTTTGCACTTCCAACAAATGATAGGTCTTCGTGCAAAATTTCCATGACTAACGCCATTTGTGTAGTTATTGAAAAGCTTAATCCTCTTTTGTGGTTGAGTAGAACTTGTTTCCCTTCGAAAATTTCTCTCGAAATTAGGTGCTTCCTTCTCGACTATTTTCGCTTTTCCCCTCTTAGCTCCTTCAATAATTCAAGCTCTTTCCACTAGTTCCCGAAAAGATCTTATATCAAATTCCACTAACTTGACTCATAAATCTTCGTCCAAACCATTCAGAAACATTTGCCTCTTCAACTCCTTGCTATACTTGTAAGAGTTGGGTGTATACTGGAGCAATTTACTGAACTCAGTCTCATATTGTTACATAGTTCTCCCTCTTTGAGCAATTTGTAAGAAATTGGCACTATATTATACTCGTAAACTTCCAAGAAAGTAGTTCTCCAAAAATTATCGGCGAAACGTCTCCCATGTAACTGGAGGTATCAACTCTCGTTTCTTGGATTCCCACCAAACTCGAGCATTAAGAAAAAGCATGTACGTACCAAAGGTGATCCTTAAGGGTTGCGACACTTCATAGGCATCGAAAGACCCCTTGATATGAGCTAGCTAGTCTTTAGCCTCTTCTGGCTTTCCAAAGGCTCCAGTGATTGCTCTTGATGAACTTAGGTAACAGATTTCTAAATGGTAGAAGGCGTGAGTGTGTTGGTAAAGACACGGTTTGGGGTTGCACATTTCCCCGGATAGGTTCTTCCATGGATAGGTATGGTGTGGTTTGCAGCAAAGCTGATGCTTGTGTTGGGTTATTCTATCTAAAAGCTTCCATCATTTGAATGAACTAGTTGAAAGCGGCTCGCAAATTCACTTGAGGTTTAACATTTGGGGGATTTTGAGGTTGTGTAGCAAGTTGATTTATCTCTTCTATAGGTTTGTTGGAAGCACTTTGCTCTTGGCATCTCCTTCTTACATGGCTATTTAGATTTTTTGTTAGATAAGCTCGAAGTTCTCTTTCAATGGCTTTATTAAGTTTTAAGCGGGTGTTGTCGGAAATTATAGAAATTGAACTAATTTATAGACTCACAATTCTTGAAATAACGAGTCATGAAATAATCAAGAGGAGTATAAAATTACTAAACTGAAATTTCAAAATGATAACTTCATTCAATAAGGAAATAGATAGCGGGTTCAACACCCTTACAATTGAGATAATAAAAAAAAAAGGTTGCAAAAAGCATGAAGCAATAGTTCATAAAGAAAACATAACATACATTTTTCAAACAAAAGCTAAACCACACGACCTAATAGTCTAGGTCTTGATTATAAAATCTGCTATTGGACTTATGGGGGGTGCTCGATCTTCCTTCTAAATCTTTCCCTTCTTCCTCTCTTCCTCTTTTTTCCTTCTTCCTTCTTCCTTCGTTCTTTTGGCCTACGGAATGGTGCATCACCCGGATTACGACTTGATGATCCTCTATGCCTTTTGGTCATAAACGACCTCAAACACCTTACTATCTGCCTTCTCCTTTCTCTCGTAAGCTCCCTTACTTGTTTCGATATTCTGGCACTATCGTCACTTTTAGGGGTCATCATATGTCCTTGACGAGCTTCTTCTTCCACGGCCTGATGAGAGGTGGGTTTCCATGATATGCTTCTTCGACTAGCTGGATACTCACCTTGCACATACATGTCTTTCCAAAGTCGGGAGTCTAAAGCTTCTGTGTCTGACTCGGTATTCCTCATCATAGGAAAATTTGTTGCATCCTCATTCTTTGGGAGAGTGGCCTCTTGAATCATTTTGATTAACCGAGTTTGCCTTTCCTCGTTGCGTCCGGGATAGATACTTTCTCCCTTGGCTTATATTTCTTCTACTTGGGTCATATCAAGATTTCCTTCATTCGGTTCTTGCTCTAGTTCCTCTTCCGCTCATGGTATATTGGGGTTCTTTCCAACTAGGCCTTGTGTCGATTTCTCTTTCGAGTCTTCCTTCGGATCCTCTTCTTTAGCTTCTTCCTCCTTTTCCTCAAGTTCTTCATTCTCAGCTTTTGCTATGGTGCCATCTACTAACACTTCGTTGTTGGCAAGTTGAATCCTAATTCGAGGAGGTAATTGAGTTGACATGTTTCTCGAGCCCTCGAGAATGTTTTGATACACTCCTTACCAATAGAAGGCATCTTGAAAGTCTGCTCTGCACCAATCATTATGATCCCTCAACTCATCATGAGCACACACGAATAAAGGTCCAATCAGGTTCCAAGTTTAGAAATCTAGAAAGGTCGGTTCTCCTTCCCTTCGTAACATGAAGGTAGCCTCTCGCAACATGGTATGTCCATACGCATGCATGGCGATCCTCTCAATAGCATATATCACTTCCAACTCAGACCATCTGTCACGCCCCGTAGGGTATCCTAAACATAACAGCCCGCCACATACTAAATAAGACTCTCAAGTTTCCTACCCAAGCCCTTCGGGAGTCTTAAGTAGATGTAAAGCGTTCCTTTACGACAATAGAATACTTCAACAAATGGAGTTAAACAGTTTAATGTGGCATTCATTAACCATAGATGATAAATCAAAACGCATAATTATAGTTTACTAGATCTAAGGGGCATTCCCCCGCAAAATAATAACAAGTCCATTAAAGTCATCCAGAGTCCTTAGTTTCCAACGGAAGTCTATACAAAAAAAAAAAAAAAAATGGATTAAACTTCTATGGGAAACTCCTATCTCCGGTACCTGCTGTGGCTTGCCTCGGCCTAAACCATATAAACTCGTGCTGCAATAGATAAAAACTATGGGAGCGTAAGCTAACTAGCTTAGTGAGTAATAACTTCCATGACACAATTAAATACAAATCATTCAAGCAAGTGATTATTCAAGCAAGTGTATGCATCAAACAAATGTGATCAACAAACATATGACCAACCGGAAATCATATGTGGATGAACTTGCGCCCTCCATCCCGGGTTAGCAGATTAACGAATTCTGCGGTACGACGCCGTTTAAGTTCACGGTCAACTAACAATATTTCGTTTTATGGATCATGATTAACCAACAAATTCGTTTTATGGATCACGATTAACCAACAAATTCATTTTATGGATCACGATTAACCAACATATTCGTTTTATGGATCACAAAAAACCAACCAATGCGGATGCTCCAACTCCATCGTGATATGAATGAATTCAATTTACAATTGAAGTCGAATATTCATTAATTCAATTCTTTTAGGTGACCAACAAGTATTCGCAGACATTCATCATAAGATACTAGCTAATCAGTCAATAGCTTAACACCCGGTTTCGATATTCCTTAAGTTCCATTTCACATATCAACAGCAGACAACATATATAATTCCCTTATATCCCATCATGCATATACAATTTCTTTTTATCTTTGCCTAAACCACTAGTGCCACTACATTACAATCACATTCATTAATTGAGAGTGGAAGTAAAACTCACTCGGCCATTGGACGCCGGTCTTTCTAATAGTAGTAGTCGGGAGTTAGGGTGTCGTCCTACTCGGTATCACCTACCAAGCAAGAATAATCCTAATGAGACTCTCATTATGTAACTAAATCAAGCTACACATCTAAACTAAATGAATTCGGATTTCTCGCTATTTGCGGAAGTTCCGACTTAAAACGGCCATAACTTGGTCATTTTAACTCGGAATTTCGCAAATTTTATATCGATCTCTATCTACATCGAAAGATCTATCTATTTCTAGTATTATTTTCAAGTTTTGAAAATAGTAAAGTCACAGAACAGTGGGATCAGTTCTGTTCTGTCATTTCTCAATTCCGAAAAATTTGTTTTGCTTTTGATAAGAAATGTTCCTAGTTGATGATTCATGCATGAATGGTATAGGAATGAATTACTAGCATGAATGCCATGTAATGAACTCAATATATGCATGGTCATGATGATTTTGTGATAATAAACTCTTATGAACTCCTAAGTGTTAGAAAATTCCATAAAGGTTATTTTTAAGAAGCTATTCTTCCACTTTACACTCCTTAGGGTTTCTTTGACTTGTAATCTTGTAATCCACTTGTTATCTAAATGAAAATAAGTTCTCAAAGTCTATATCAATCATGGCCTTCATTCATGTATAAAAATTCCCATTTTTCATTTGGTAAACATGTTTTTAAACAAGCTTTTTGTAAAAATCCGAATTTTTGAAGTTTCATTTTCTTGCATTTTCTTATGGAAAAAATTGTCTAATGAATTAAAAATTGAAGCTCCAATATATATATTATCTAAGGACTTCATTTAGCTTATAAAACATCCAATTTAGACTTAGATACTAAGTGTTCTTGTAGGCATGAACCTAAGTTACGAATTTGACTATTGATCCCCATGTCAATATTTTTCATCCTAACTCCATCACTTGTTTTACATTCCTATCATGCCTAAACCCATCCAAACTTATGAAAATCATTCTTTCAAGATATCTACTACACATATCCTTCATTTTTCATATGAAATATGAGTTCAAAAGTGATTTTGGTGGTTTTTAAAGTAGGGTTTCCATTTCATCCGAATTTTCAACATTTCATATTTGACAAAGTCCTTCCTTTTTCAATGTTCTTGCCTTCTATATATGAATATCTACTATCTAACATCTCTATACATATACAAGACTACATTTTTATGATCATCAATGCATGGAAATAAAAATAACTCTATGATCATACATGTACATGGAGTTGTGGATGTCTAAACTTTAGATCTACTATATATAATGCATGAATCATGGATCTCATGGCACGAACATCAATATATATGCAAGATCTTTACTTTACATGCATGAACAAGATGACATTTCAACCAAAACTCTTCCAAATACTAGATCCACTTCTTGTGATGGCTTGAGATTCTTGTAGTAGTGTTTTCATGTCCCTTGCTCATGCTCATTGGGATTTAAATGAGAAAACACACAAGAATGATCTTGCCATTACAAGATTAGGAAGGATCAAAGCTTAAACATACATACCAAAGGAGTCTTGAAGAAGGAAAAGAGAAGAAACAAGTTGGAAATGTGAGAGGAAGGGGGAGAGGGGGGTTCACGGCACAAAGAAAAAAAAAGAGAGAGTTTTTACTTTTTTTGCAAAATTGAAACAAGAAGAAAGAGAGAGAGAGAGAGTAAAATATGTATATATATGAGGTGAATTAGGGTTTAGCTAAATAAAATGAAGTAAAAATAATTTAATTGAGAGGGAAACAAGGGGGGGGGGGGGGGGGGGGGGGGGGGGGGGGAATGCCGGCCACAATGTGTGTGTGTGTGTTTTGAAAAATTTGATATTTTGTAATTTAGGAAATTAAAATGTAATAAAAGTGATAATTGATTAAGAGACAAAATTTCTTGGGAAAGAAAATGGAAATGAGTAGTTGTAAGGATGTAAGAATAGGGTATGGGTAGTGTGTAGTGTAGGTTGTACTTGTGAATAATAGACAAGACATCTACTTTACCGGTTGTTCCGAAAACACGGGAAAAGCTATAACTGTAACTTTTATAGCTCGGAAAATTACGAAATTGATATTTTTGGAATCTTTATAAAATTATGGTTCTAATGAATATTCCGGAACATTTTTCTGAATCCATGGTCTGGGGCACCCTTTTCCGTAATTGAGCTCGGGAAGGTCCGAAATTGAAAAATTCCCGAATTTAAAACTTTCAATGGTTTAAAATGTATTTTAGAACAATAATTAAAATTCATTTACTTTATAAAATTTCTTTTATTATGAAACCGAAGGAAAGCCGGATTTAGGGTTCCTAGGCTTCTCTCACTGGACTCAAATTGGACCGGATTAGGGTTTCGCTTCCAACTCCCGGGGTTTCTTAACTACTAAGAATACCGGGGTTTACACCATCTCTTTCTCCTTATGAGGCAATACCTTATCATCTCATCAATCCTTTGCCACTCCATGTTCATCAGTCCTCTTTTCCACAAGGTGAACATCTTCCTAATGGACTTCAATCTTCCTGCTAAGGCAAAATCCTCACATGACACTCTAAGCCTTAATCGGTAATTTATGAAGGTTTTGGTGGGTCTCTTATGAAATTGTTGAGCTTCGACACGGGCTTCACCTAGGGTCATCTATTCATGCAAAGAAAGGAAGAGAAAATTAGCAAACTTATTCTAACTATACTAACTTTTCTTTTGGCTCTACTTGTTTGCTCTTAAGTCTACTTCTATTGTTATGATATTAAGTTCTTAACCATGCTCTGATACTAACTTAAACTGTCATGCCCCAAAGGGTATCCTAAACATAAGAGCCCGCCATACTCAATATTAAGACTTAAGTATGACATCCTTAGTCATCCCAAAAGTTTCGATATCAGGTGCAAGGCGTACTTTCACGATCATAGTGGACCAAAGTTTGGATCAAGTTGTTTAAGCAGTTATACATCATAACAATTAAGAAAGTAAATCATAACAACAAAATCAACGTTCTTAAAAGATATCAAGGAGTTTTATAACCTTCAAGAGGCATTTCCTCGATAAAGTAACTAATTCTATCAAAGTCCGATTACATTTTTGAATTTCTACTTGGAAATCTATTTCTATTTCTAATTCTTGAATTCTAACCAAAAGCTCTTGGCTCCTAAAGGTATTACGTGGGTAAAGTATCCCTTAGGCTCCAACCAAAGATATGAGTATTGCAAGAGATATCTAAGAAGGTATAAGCTACGCACTTAGTGATAATTATTTCCACAATTAAACACTCAACAACAATTAATCAAACACGTTTATTTAAGCACCCATATGAAATGCACAAGCATGTGAGCAAACAATACATACGATTTTCTGGAAATCATATGTTTGTATGGATTTACCCCTCCATTCGAGGTCAGGGATTCTAGATTAAATAGAATGATTTTTATAAATGTAATTTTCTTTGTAGTAATGTCAAGCTACTACCCAGTTGTAAGTCATATTTTCATACGGGTGTTTTATTTCACGGTAATTTAATTCGAACAATCTCTTGTTGCTTTATAGAGCTTATGGGCTCTATGAACCTCCTTACTATGCCTTTGTCTCACCAAGTGTATTGTAATAAATGCAATGAACTCACCTAATGATATGCATGAATTAATTTAATTAAATACTCATGGCATGTGTCACGCCCCAAAGGGTACCCAAAATGCGACAGTCCACCACACTCAATTTTTAAACTTAAGTATGATATCCTTAGTCATCCCATAAGTTTACATATCGGGTGTAAGGTATACTTGCACAATTTTTAAGATCACACTTTGAATCGAATAGTCTTAAGAAGGCATACAATAGCATTAAGAATAGAAATCACAACAAGATAAACAAGTTAAGTCTTTACAAAAGTCAAGGGGGCATACCCTCACCAAAAAAAATAAAATAAAATCTATCTAGTCTAAAACCATATTACAAACATTGGGGTTTATGTTAAAGAGATTTTCCTAGAAGTCCATGACTCTAGCTGGGTCTCGACTTCTTCAAAAGCTCCTACATCCAAAAGATAACCCTGTGAGAAGTGTTTTCTCGGAACAACCACAAAAAATGGGAACACACAACAAAACTATCAGGGTGTAGCTAACAGGCTTAGTGAGATTCATTTCCAATTTTAATACTCAAAACGGTATAACAGACAAGTTATTAACAACCATATGAAATGCACAAGCACATGAGTATACAAGCACATGTTTCCAGAAGCTATACGTGAATGGATTTACGCCCTCCATTCGGGGTTAAGGGTCCATAAGACATGCAACCATAAATTCCAATTTGTGTGGGTGGTCCATAAGTCATGTAGCCATAATCCGATCTCTTTCCTTAGTTATAAATTCTGTTATTTTATTGTAGTAGTTTTATGTGCCTACCCCACATCGAACTAAGCGATCTCGCATCCTAATGTTATATAGGCCCCATCGCCTTCTGCTAATATACTTTTGTCCCAAAGATATATTAGCTAATGCAATGTGACTCACTACGTGATATGCATGTACAGTTTATTCATATAATCGTGGCATGTTAATTATGTAGATTAAATGCGATCATAGAGAATTTCAGACAATCCAAGTCTATACTAGCTCATACAATGATTTTACAACAAGTTTCGTCTCGATATACTTATTATTCATTCAACCAAGATTAAATCACAACTCATCATAGTTTTATCTTTTCCTAATTCTAATGCCATTACGATTACAAGCACATACATGAGCACAACTATTTAAGAAATGAACTCACTTGGCTATGGAGAAAAATCCACTAGTCGTAGTAGTCCTAGAGGAGTGAAAATCCGTTCTCTAAATCACCTAAGTACAAGGAATACCCTCAATGAGTATTTCTCATAAAGTTCTAATAAACTTAACAATTCTATTTACTAAGTTCGTCAATTTTCGCCTAAGATGAAGTCCTAACTTAAAATGGTCATATCTAACTTATTTTAACTTGGAATTGCGCATATTATATATCGATTTCTATCTACTTCGAAAGATATATTCATTTCCTAAGTTAAATGAAACATACAAGGTCATTTGAGGGTCAAAAAAATACTGTACAGTAGGGTTACGAATTTCTAGTTTTGAGTTATTGTTGAAAATTGTCACTTTTGTTCCATTTAACTTTTTAGATCAACTTATATTGGTTCTACACTTGTAAAGAGAACTTCTAGCCAAAGATAAAGAATTAAATACTTATATGATCATCGATATTATCCAAATGAAAATTCTAAGAATCTACCTTTGTAAAAACCGAAATTTTGAGTTGAAACTCATTTTCTTGTTTTGAGAAAAATCCTTTGCTAAAACTAACATGACTCAATGAAAATAATTTTCTTATGTCACACATTATCAAAGCATTCCATTTTCCACATAAAATTATTGTTTGAAGTCTAAAATAAGGTTTTCAAAATTCATCTCTTCCTAACTCCGAATTTCTTCCTTGAGTTTTAGAATGAAAATAAGACCTAGACTTGTCTTTTACAAAACTCTCTATTTTAGAAATACCTTTTAGGAAATCTCATCTAACCTTTGAAAATCCAATCCTTAGAATATCTATACCAAGAGCCCTTTATATTTTTGTCTAAAACTTCATTTTGAGGTTAGATAATAGGTTTTTAAAATGGGTTTTGGCTTAGATCCGAATTTTCAAAAATTGTTTTTGAACATATCTTTTGATAAAATCCATCAAGACTTATGAAAAATCACTTTACATATGCTATCTTAAGAGCCTTCCATTTATCAAATAAAATATTCATTTTTTAGTTGTAAAACATGTTTTTAAACCATGTCTTGGCCTAAATCCAAAAATAAGATTCTTATTTTGAAAGTAGCTTTTGAAAATCACCTTTGATTCTTGTAAAACGAAGTCTTCGATGATATATATCCACTATACCTTCATTTTCTCAACAAAAACTTCCATTTTGAGACTTAGAAGAGGGTTTTTAAATATAGGTTTTGACAAGATACGAATTTCACTATTTTTACTCAAGTTCAAATCTAAGATCTACACATAATAGAACATGAATATAAAAGAAATGCATGGTAGTAAGCTCAAACCTATAGATCTAAACATAAACATAACCAAAGCTTCATAAAGATTAGATCTACAAAATATAATACAAATATGAAGATAACAAAGTCTTAAAGACAACAAATATAGCAATATTATTATAGATCATCAACAAGATGAGTGTTTTCAAGTTTTGGCGTCATCATCTCTAGCCTTTAAGCATTATGGAGAGTCCTTTGATGCATGAAACCTCCATATAATCAACCTATGGTATCTATGGAAGCTTAAGAAGAAGATTTACTCAAAGGATCTTCAAGAATAAAGTGTGGAAGCAAGAAATGGAAATGGGGGCAGCTTGTTTTTTTGTAAGAACAAGGATAAGAAAGAGTTAAAGAGAGGAAAAAGAGAGTGTAAAAGATGTAGGGTTGCAAAGGAATGAAAGGATGTAAATAAGAGGCATTAAATAGAGAGAGAAGAGTGTATTAATGTGTGCTAATTAATTTCAAGAAAAAAATAACACAATGGAGAATTTTTTTTGGGGGGGGGGGGGGTGGGTGGGTGGGGGTGCTGGTGTGATTTTCATGGGAAAGAGAGAGAGATGTAGTTAATTTGTAACTTAAATTTTTGAAAGTGTAACTTGTGTCACTTAATGTGCTAACTAAAAAAGACTTTAATTTATTAAATAAATTATTAAAATAAAAGAAAAGTGGTTGTTTTGGAGAGTATGGTCAGTTGCCATGCATTGAAAATGGAGTGTAGAATGAGTGAAAGAAAACTTGAATAATGCGTAGCTGTGACAATTGAAGTGTACTTGAAGTATGGATAGAAAAAGTGTTTTTTATTTGGAAAATATATACAATAAAATTAAGAAAAATATTTTTAAATAAGTGGCAGAATTTTCATAAATAAAATTAAATAATTAATTGAATTATTTTAGTATTTCAACAAATATGTTATCGGTACGGCCAAAATATGCTTATATAAGTTATAACTGATTTTTTAGATTCTGGAAAATTATGAACTCGATATTTTTGAAATCCTTATGAAAATACGAGTCTAAAAGTATTAAAGATATATTTTTAATTTTTCGAACCCCAAGACACGCTTTCCAAAAACAGTATCCAATCGGGTTCGAAATAAGCCGAAAATAAACCAATCTGATATTTTTAAGAAATCAAATATTGTTACGGACTATGCTACACACTTCACTTAATTTTTGACTTCTCGGTTTACGAACATGAAATTTCCAGATCTAAACTATAGGGTTTAACTTGTGATCCGTTGACTTAAGGTTTCCGATTGACTTTCTGGCTTAGGGTTAAGGCTTAGGATTACTCTAAAAACCAAAGGCTTACAGCATGATTAAATATTTTAGGGGTGATCATGGAATTTTTAGACAATCATTCCTATACCAGATCAAATAATCATTATGAACAATTCCTGTTTCGATATACTTAAATGTAATTTCAATCATATAAGTAAAGCACATGTGTCTTCCCATTTTATCTTTTCCTAATTCTATTGCCACTAATTTAAAGAAAAAGCATAAATGCAATATGTAAGAAATAAACTCACTCGACCATTTGCGCAGGAACTTCTAGCCAAAGTAATCCTTAGGATATGGAAACTCGGTCTCCACGTCACCTATACAAAAGAAACACCCAAAATGAGTGTTTCTTAGAAGTTCTACTTAAACTTGCTAATTATATCTTGCTAAGTTCGTCAAAAATCATATAAAAGGGAAATTCCAACTTAAAATGGCAATGACTTGTTTATTTTAACTCGGAATTTCGCATATTATATACCGTTTTCTACCTATTTGAAAATATCTATTTATTTTTAAGGTATTTTTTTTGTCATAAAAAGTCTTACAAGTAATGAAAAAGGTTGGCACAGAATTACTACATAAATCCTTGCCCTAAAAACACAATTTTCAAACTTTTCTTGATTCCAAAAATCCTTTAGCAAAATAAAGATAATTATATGATTAAAAATCCTTTGAATACATATATATAATCATATTATATGCAAATTTTAATTGTGTTGTCTCAATGATTATTTTTCTTAAACCAATTTGTCTTATGGTGTTGAAACTTGAATTTTAGCAATTTTTTTTCTAAGTGTTTTGGAAAAAACTGTATAAACTCTTGGGTTATTATAAATGTGTATATTCTTATTTTTTTTTTCCAATTTCTTTTCTAAAATAAGTAAATTTTCTCTTCACTTTGGTCTTCTACAAATTTTACTTCTAGTGATAAAAAATAAAGTTTCCAAAATTGTTATTAAGTTGTTGATAACTTGTAATAATTTGAATTGTATATATTTTCCTTTTTAAAAATGGTATTGATAAACGAGTCTTTTTTTTTTTTCTTATAGTTTCATTTCGTAACTTCTTTAAAAATAAATAAATTTTATTTCTAAAACTTGTTCTTTTAAGTCTTTTACTAATTTTACTTGGAAAGAAATTATGTTTCAATATTTTCTTAAGTTGTTGATAATATCTATTTATCATGTTTATATTCCTTTTATTTCTTTGAAAATGGGTTTATCATTTAGAAGCTTGGAAACCTTTATTTTTCTAAGTGGGTTTATAAATTAGTGAGTTGATTTTATCTTAATTTTAAAAACTAGTCTAGTTCTTGATTTTTATTATAAAGATGGTAAAAATCCTACAAGTAAGCTTTATTTTAAAAAAAAAAAAAAAATTTCTTATCAAAGAACTATTAAATTTGAGTTTTAATAAACTTTATGTGATTTATCATGAAGGGATATTGTTTATTTCCTTAGCTAATTTCCTTGATAAAATCATCTTCATCGTTATTTAAGAAAAATCTTGATGAGTTTGGAAAAAAGAAAGTTGTAAAATAATTTTTCTATGTGTTTAGTAGCAAAATCTTGATTTAGTGATAATGATATATATTAAGAGAGTTTAGTTTCATTTTTTCCTTTATTAAAGGAAATTCTACTTTAAGTTTTGTTGAGACAATATCATTATGATGATGCATGTATATGAGCATGTAGTATGAAAAGATGAAAATATAAGAAAGATATAAGAAGCAAAATAATAAACAAGATAATAAAATCAAGTATTGGGAACCTTAACTTCATTAAGGTATCTCGATCAAGTATTGTGAGTCTTAGCTTGATTAAGAAAACCTGAGACTAAGAATAAACTAGTCTCAAAAAAAAAAAAGAAAGAAAAGAAAAAACAATAATAAGAGCATTAATAATAGTAAGCATGTTAGAGAGTTAGTGAGCATTTAGGCTCTAAGAAATATATGCATATACATATATAGGTAATAATATATATATATATATATATAAAGTTAAGTTAGGAGCATAATAACAATAATAACAATATAATATCATAATAATAAAATAATAAAATCGGAATTCTTGGCAAGTGTAAGAACAAAACATGAATATGTTGTTGCTTCCATAACTCACATGAGCTCTTAGGAAACAACACCATGGTCATGCTAAGTTGCATGGCATGGAAAAATAATGGTAGAAGTTTTACCTAAAAGTGTTTATGTTGAAGGGGGAAGATGATGAATGTAGGATTACTTGGTTAGGGATATGTGGTAAATGGTTTGTGTGTAGGAAGAATTTTGGAAGAAATTTGGTTGAAGAGAGTTTTGGTAGAAAGGAATTGTTTACAGAGAATTTGTGGAGAGATTTGAGGGAGTTTTGTTATGTAAAATGAAGATGTGAAAGAAGTGGAGGGAAAGATGGTATTTATAGTTGAAGATTGAGGGAAAATGTGTGTAATAAAATAAATTAAAAAATAAAAAATAATGGAGATGAGAGAAGGGGAGGGTGGCACCGGTTTTGCATGTATAAGGGGGAAGAAATTATTTTATTTTGTAATTTGTAAAGAAAAGTAAGTAAGGTATAAAATATGATTTGATATAAGATGTATTGAAAACATAAAAAGTAAGAAATCAGGTGTATAAGCAGTAAGAATAGGTAATAAAAAAAAGTAGAGATAGATGAATAGTAATAAATAGTAGAGAAGTATAATGAATAGTAAATAAGACTAATAATTTATTGGTGGTAAAGAAAATACATGTATAAATGCGATATATGTAATTTTTAGTTACCAAAAACTTATGAAACCGATATTTTTGGATTTTTTATATTATTACGAATCTAACAACGACATCACGAAATATTTTTTATTATCCGGTGTACCAAGGCATGGTTTTCGAAAGCTGATCCCGTTCGGATGTGAAAGACAATAGATATCGGTGAATATTATATTTTTAAACTTCCCTCTATTATTATGAACTATCTTCCATCATTTTCTTAATTCTGTTGTCTAGCGTTTAAGAGCGCGGAATTGCCAAAGCTAAATTATAGGGTTTTGATATAGGTTTTGTTGACTTTAGGGTTTCCGATTAACTTCCTGTTCTAGGGTTTGAATTTAAACTTGGTATAAAAATCTAAGGGTTTACATGCACACATAGCATAATACATAGAGACAATTTATATTTATTAACCAATTAAGTTTTGATATACCTATAGTTCATTGATCACATATAACGAATCATATACATAATTCCCATGATTGTCCCATATGCATACTAATTTTATCTTTTTCCTAAATTCTAGTTCCCTAATTTACAAGCATATGTGCAAATACATAAAGCTAAAGGAAAGCTCACTCGGCCATGGCAATCTCTATCAATCGAAGTAATCCTTGGGAAAGAAAAGGTCTTAGTCCTCTTCATCTAGACAAAAAGAAATACCTGAAATGAGTATTTCATCCAGGTTTTACTTGAATTTTTCTAATTCTATGTCATTTGTGTCAAAATTCGAATTTGTGGAAATTCAGACTTAAAACGGCCATAACTTGCTTATTTTAACTCGAAATTTCGCATGTTAGTAGTCGTTTTCTACCTACTTGATAACATCTATATGTTTCTAAGGTTAGTTTCAACATTTAAAGTCATTTGGGTTCCAAAATAGGTCGGTATAGAATTGACACAAAATTTCCAGGCTTCAAATTGTAATATTTCTAAATTCTATTTCATCCAAAAATTCCATAGCAAATATATAAATATTTATACAGTTGAAAAATCATTTTTGTTAGGGGTGTGCAAAAAAACCGAATGATTAGGATAACCGAACCAAAACCGAAAAATCAATCTGAAAAAAACGGTTAACCGATCCATCGGTTTAGGTTTAGGATTACCATTTTTTATTTTTTCGGTTTTCGGTTTTGGTTTCGGTTTTTATATATTAAAATCCGACGGATTTGGTTAACCGATCCATAATTATAATATATATATAATTTATAATATATCTATATAATTACTTTTTAAAAATATATCCATATAATTACTTTTTTGAACTAAAAAATAAGCAACAACTATTTAATTACAATGCGGACCAGCTGATTAATATATGTACCTGATTTTTCGAGCAAACATCATCAATCTAACTATCTGAGACTGAGACCAACATTTCAATATTTCATCCCGTGCGGCCGTGCCAAATAATTGAAGGGCATTTTCATGGTTTCACTTTCACGGTTTCACCTCTACCTATTTTTTTTAAAAAACATAAATCCCACCTATTTTTTTTTTTTTTTTTACTTTTCACGGTTTCACGGATGTTCAACTTCGTTGATTGGAAACCCTACCTATTTTTTTCTTAGCCGCACACCCCACACACACACAGCTACAGCAGTACAGCCTACACACCACGGTGACCACGCAGCCCTCCTCTTCACTCTTCGGCCTTCCCTTAACTTGAACTACGGATTTCATTTCCTCACCACAGCGGCGTGTCTCGCCCCGATCTCATCCTCCTTTTCTCCAGGTCCAATTTCGTCATTGGTAGAGCTAAACTTAGAGAGAAGGTACGCGACATTCTAAGCGTGATATATTAATATTTTTACACTAAAAATTGTTTGTTCATCATGGTGTTGCGGAATCTGTTATTAAATTTTTTCTTTAATTTAATTTGTATTAGGTCCAATTGATTTTAATTTGTCTTACCAAGTATTAGTAGTAGAGGAATCTGTTATTAGTTTTTTTTCTTTGTGAAAGTTCTTATGTATGGGTCTGAGGGATAATGTAAAGTGTCTGCCATCTACTGAACTTTAAAAATGCATATTTAAATAATTTTAAATCAAACCAAAAAAAAAACCTGAGCTTTGCGGTTCTTATCACCTCTATCAAGTTTATATGCGTTTGCATCATGATGAAATATAAAACCAGCAGTGAGCGGTAAGCAGTGTGATTGTGAGATGGGGGAGAGAGTGAGAGGCAAAGGTTAGCGTCAGATATAGTATAGGATTTACATTTAAACTTTAGAACTTTAAACGTAAATAAACTAGATGATTATCTGTCGTATGAAACTCATATAAGACAATAATTGGAGATGGTTCTAGTGTTCTCCCCAATACTGCAAGAAAGCTGATTGATGCTGTTAGACGGCAAAAGGGCCTTCCTGTGGAGGAAAAGGTTGTCCAACATGCAACAAAGAAGAGAACACTTATATTTTTTTCATTTTAAAAATATTTAATGGAGAAGCATCTGGGTTGATTGCCCATCTTTCACGCAATAGAGGCAACAGCATGTCCCCTGGAAAAATTTTTTCATACTTTTATTTTATTTTTGTATACTTATATCTTAGTTGACTATTTCAACCAAAATGAAAAGAAAATAATAGTTACTGTCTATCAAGGCAAGTGCTAGTTCTTTTTATTTTTGCCGTCCATGATTATTAGTATGGTCTAGTTCAAGAGTTCATGGTGATTATAGCTTTCATTCTAAAATTACAGATGAATATAGGGTTTAAAATAATTCTTATTTTTCAGCTATATTTATTATACAAGTTATCTTAAACGAAATGTTAGAATTACTATATATCATCTAATTAGGTAATTATCAAGAAATGAGTTCATCGGGGAATTACAATAGATGCTCTGATCGCTTAACTTTTTATGCTTCAACTTCGGTGGAGGGAACGGCAATAATACTTGTCAATATATAACTGAAGTGTTGCTGAATTTATTTGTCATAATGCTGGTTTTCATGTGTTCATCTTTTCCACATAATATAAATGGTATACATGTATTACGGTGGTACGGAGTCATATGGCAAATCGGTGAGTAACTTTTCTTTTTCCCCTTTTAGCTAGAGATGTCTTACTTTGCACCTTTGGGAGTTTCAATACACTTTTTTTCTTAAACATCTGTGGACATGTTTACCCGGATCCACTGGGTACCAAAATAGGACAATTTTAAAATATTTCATTTCATCAACCTTTTTGAGATGTTTATATAAAATTTGAAATATTATACTCAATTTTCTAAGAAAGACTTTCCTGCACATAGTAAACTAAAATTATTCTTAGCTTTTGTGATAGTATGAAGAGAAGAATAGTATGGTAGTGCGGCTGCTCTAATAGCTATGGGTTTGATTCCATGAGGTTCAATTTTTGCATAATTCAATTTTCCTAGATGATTATATATTATAAATCCTGCTGCTGATATCCTGTGATTGCTCCAATTAAATAAGACAAGCTAATTGGTATCTTTTTGTTTCACTTACTAAATTTAGTTTTACCTAATATATCTTTTTGTTTGATATTATTGTAGATGTCTAGCACTGGGGACAATGAAAAAACTACAGACTCTACTTCAAATGAGGTTCCTCAAGCTTTAGTTAATGAGAATGTGAGCTCCCAACCTTTAAGTGGTGATGAGAATGCAATAAAATATCCTCCCCCTCAACCAGCTAATTCAAAGGTGCGTAAAAGAAAGCCATCTTGGGTTTGGGAACATTTTGAGAAGAATAATGATGCCAATGATCCTAGCACAAGTTGTTTGGGTAATCATCTAAGTAGGTGTAAAAAGTATCCTTATAGTGTTGACAAGAGCCAATCAACATTAGCTTTTAAACCTACACCTAAATCTGATGAGGGGACTTGTGCAAGTCTGCTTAGTAATTGAAAGTTTGATCAAGAAGAATGTAGGAGATATCTAGCTAGGATGATCATTGTTGATGAATTATCTTTTAATTTTGTAGAACATGAGGGGTTTTGTGATTTTTGTCAAGTGATGCAACCACGTTTTCGAGTCCCTTCACGTACAACTATAGGAAGAGATTGCTACAATATTTATAAAGAGGAAATGGGAAAATTAAAAAAATATTTTAAGAAAATGTCATCAAGAATTTGTCTTACTACTGATACATGGACATCAATTCAGAATTTGGCTTATATGTGTCTTACTACACACTTCATTGATGATGATTGGAAAATGCACAAAAGAATTATTTCTTTTTGTCCAATTTTTGGTCATTCTGGGGAGGTAATTGGCATGGCTGTTGAGAGGTGTTTACTTAATTGGGGAATTGATAGGGTGTTTACTGTAACTGTTGACAATGCATCCTCAAATGATGTGGGCTTACAGTATTTGAAAAGAAGGTTAAATAGTTGGAAGGGAAGTGTCTTGGGAGGTGAGCACTTGCATGTGAGATGTGCTGCACATATTTTGAATCTAGTTGTAAAAGATGGTTTGTGTGAAATAAATGACTCTATTGTGAGAATTAGACATGCTGTAAAGTATGTGAAATCTTCTCCTTCTAGGAATCAAAAGTTTAAAAATTGTGTAGAAAAAGAGAAGATTGATAGCAAGAGTCATTTTTGCTTCGATGTGGAGACTAGATGGAACTCAACATACCTAATGTTGGAGGCAGCTTTGAAATTTCAAAAAGCTTTTGATTTGTTAGAGGTCACTGATAGTAGGTATTCTATGGATCTTACTATGAAGAAGGGCACTCCAACGTTTGATGACTGGGAATATGCTAGATCATTATTGCCTTTTCTTAAGATTTTCTATGACATCACTTTGAGTTTGTCTGGTGCATTTCATGTCACTAGTAATGAATATATGAAGAAGATTTATGGTCTTGGCATGATGATTTCTGATATGATTGAAAAGGTAGAGATCCTAGTTTGAAAGCAATGGCTCTTAGGATGAAGAAGAAGTATGACAAGTATTGGGCAAATATTGATAATATCAATGTTTTATTATTTGTTGCATTAGTTCTTGATCCTAGATGCAAATTGAAATATGTTGACTATATGGTTGGTGAATTTTATGATGTGGGTATTGCAAACAAACTAAAAGAAAAGGTGAGACTTGTTTTGGACTCTTTGTTTGAGTCTTATGGTGCTTCCAAACTTACATCTACTATCCAAATAAGAGAAGAACAACAAGATTTGCACACATCTATGGTGGTTGATGAATATCAAGATGTAGGCCAATACTTAGATGATAAGTTCATGAAGCATGGTGAGAATGAAGGAAGTGAGGATTCTAAAAGTGAATTAGAAAAATATTTGCATGATGATTGTGAGAGGAAGGTACCTTCTTTTGATATATTGGGTTGGTGGAAAACAAATTCATCTAAATACCCAACGATTGCTTTAATAGCAAGGGATGTGTTAGCTATTCCCGTGTCTACAGTTGCTAGTGAATCCGCTTTTAGTACCGGAGGTTGTGTGCTTGATTCATTTCGGAGTGCTCTTACACCTAGACTTGTGGAAGCTTTAATTTGTGGACAAAATTGGTTGAGGAATTCAAGTCAACCAATATATCTTGAGCCTATCTTGGAACAACTTGAGTCGGTATCCATAGGTAAAAGTATTTCTAATTTTCATTTTTTTTATTTTATTGATATTTTACTTCTATATATAATTCATTGAAATTCTTTGTTTTTTTCTACTTTTTTTTCTATAGAAACATCTTGCATTACGGAAGATCATCCTCTTTGCACGATTGATGATTGAGAAGAGAATGTAAGTTAATTTCTATAGTGTATTTTTTCTTGCTTTGTTTTGCTATTATATATTCAAGTCCATATTTATAAATTTTTGTTTGATTAATAAATTACAAGTGGAATGCTGATTTTTTATTTTGCTATTTTTGTTCTACAAAAAGGAAGAGAGATCTCAAGAAGAGAATCGACGAATAGTAACACAAGCAAATGAAATTGGTACTTAGAAAGTCCAGAGGATAGCTTCTTTGCAGTTGATCTTTTTCCTATTATTTTTGTTAAATGGGCACTTGTTAATGGTCAAGAGAGTTTTTGAGTGTTTGAGACATTGACCAGGATTGCAATGAGTTGTTGAATTGTTACCACTCGATTGTAATGGTTATTTCGTTATTATTAAGATTTTGTTGCTGTAGCCCGTAGATAGGCTGGTCCGCTAATTCCCTAAAACCGTAGTATTATACGAACCCATAGATATTGACTATAAAATATTATTATTAAATATAGAGTATAGAGTCGAATGATCTTTAAAGTTGATATATGGCTAGACCCAACACAAAACTTACATCATTATTTTTGAAAGAATTCACAAAATAACACTCTCTAAGGTCTAAAAGTATTTGTCTGGTGTATTAATGTATGATTTTTACTTTTTATCTAATGATCTTTAAACAACGATTTTAGAATTCTAACAATGATTTAAAATTATTAACCTATCTTTTAAAAACCATCGGAAGATAAAATCACAAGTTCAAAATTTAGAAATTATTCTAGTTTAGAAATATATTCATAATTATCATGGCCATTTTTTGAGTTTTTGGTAAATTTTTTAATGGACATATTGAAAAATATGTTTAACGGTAAATTTTGCATAACCATTATGTTAAACGGTTAAAAACCAAAAACCGAAAAAATTAACCGAAAAAAAGGTTAACCGTTAAGGCGGTTAACCGTTCATAATGGATTAATTTAGGATCAGGATATGGAAAATTCGATCATTACGGTTAGGATAAAAAAATAGAGCCACGGACCGGTTAACCGAACCGTGAACACCCCTAATTTTTGTATAACATATAAACTCACATTACATGCATGATTCTAGTGGTGTTGTCTCAACAATGATTTTTCATAAAACAATTCATTCTAGAAGTTGGAAAAGTGAAGTTTGCAAAAGCTTTCTTCAAATTATTGGAAGGAAACTAAAATTATGAGTTATTGCAAATGAGTGCTTTCCTATTATAACTATTATTTTCATCTTTTCTTAACTTCATAAAAAGATTTACTTTATATTTTAAATACTTAATTCCTTAGGTTGTTCACCAATTTTATTTCCTAAGTGGGTTCTTAACTACTGAGTTGCTTTTAAGTTTAATTTAGAAAAATTGTTTAGTTCTTAATATTTTTTTAAAGTGTTAGTATAAACCATTTAATTAAGTTTTTAGGAAAATTTTGCATAACAAAGAATTAGCAACATTAAAAATAGGTTCATTTCATCATTTAGAAAGGACGTATTTAAATCACTACCCTAAGTTCAAGTTGAAAATCTCTCCTAAGTCTTGAAAAGAATCATTCCATTTTTCCTTGGGAGTCTAATCCTATTTATGTACAAGAAAATAACTTATTTTGTTGTCTTCAAAATTTTACAGCCACATCATCCTAAGTTTTAAATGAGAATTTTTCCTAAGTGTTAAAATCATTTTTATTTGGAGTCTAGTCAAATTTTTAAGCAAAAGAAAATAACCCCTTTTATTTTCATAAAATTTTTAGTAAGATAACAATATTATGGCCGTGCATGAATATGAACATATAGTTATGTTAAAAGAAAAAAAAACTCATGTAGAAAAATAGAAGGCCTAAGAAATCAAATAAGCATGTATATATAAGAATAAGAAAAATATAGAAGTCTTAACTTTTATCAAGGCTTCTCGGACTAAGAGAAGTACTAGTCCATAAAGAAAACAAGAAAAATCATGAGAGTCTTAGATTGGTGTCAAGGATCCTCAGATTTAGATTATGGACAAGTCATATAAAAGAAAAGAAAATTGTTTTGACTTGATGAGGACAAGTATAAGACTAGAATGACTAGTCTTAATAAATTGCATGAAATAAATAAATTGCAAGAATATAAACACATAAATAAAAGGTTATATTAGTGAGCTTATAGGCTCTAAAAATATATATACATAACTATACTCAATAACATATAGGAGTTAAGCTAGAAGCAATAATAAAACAAGAATATAACAATATTATAAATAAACATGATGTTGAATAATGACATCAACAAACTATTTTTTTTCATGATCTCATCCCTAGCATAATGGTCATGGGGTTTTAGAAATCAAAATAACAAGTTGTTCATATTATGTTACCTGATGAAAAGAGAGGGGGGTTTAGAGGTTTACCTAAAGTGTATGGTGATAGGAGATGGTTGATGATGGATCAATGAAAGAAAAATTTGTAGAAATTGTGTGAGAATGGAGGATAGGGGCTCATGGTCTTCTTAGTGAAAGAGAGAGGGAGTTGAGGAACAAAATTGCTAAAGTTTTGTTATGATAAGAAAGTGTGTGTTAAGAATGAATGAGGGAGGATATACTTATAGAATTTTGGAGTGGAAATTCGAGGTAATTAAAATAATTAGAAAAAAAACAAATTAAGGGGAAGAGAGAGAAAGGATGGCCGGCCACTTTGAGAAGAGAGAGAGAAGAGTGATTAAAAATCAATTTTAGTAAAGAAAAGTAAGCAAAGTATAAGAGAAGTAATATTGGAAATATAAATGTAAGAGATAGGTTTATAGTTTGTAAGAAAAAATAGAGATGGATGAATAGTAATAAATATTAGTGAATAGGAAATGAATAGTATACTAGATAAATAAAATACCGATAGTAAGAAAAATACACGTAAATGAGCTATATTTAATATTTTTAGAAGCCGAAAAATCATAAAACTAATATTTTACGATTTCTCATCAAATTTTGATCCTAGATATGTTGTTAGAATTTTTCACCGTTTTGCGTGTCTAGACCCTGTTTTCGAAAACTAATCCTGTTCAAGTCCAAAACGAGTGAATTTTTAGCGAATCTGATCTTTTTAGTTTATAACACATTATTTCAAACTATACTCCTAGGTTATCTTATTTTTATTATTTTTGGGTTTTGTGTACGAGATTGCCGGATCTAGATTAACTAGACTTGTTATAGAGCTAGGTTGACTATAGGGTTCTGATTTAACTTTCGGTTATTAGGGTTTACTTATAATTACCGTAAAATCTAGGGGTTTACAGTACAAGTCTGAGTTAGGGTATAGAAGTTAGAGTTCTTGTTAGATTAGTGTATTGATATTATCGTTGTGTTTTAAGTTGTTTTTATATGCATTTTGCTGTTAAGATCTATTCTGGAGGTGTTAGTAATGTTCTAGAGTTGTTTTGGAGTTGCTCTTTATATTTTGTGTCGTTGCGGGTGGCCTAGTTTGCCTTCGATGTGGATCAAAGGAAGTCTTTGAGTAAGTGTCAAAGGGTAAATTTTGATAAACAGTATCTATCATGGCCTAAAGTTAAGCCCTCGACATGCCCTCGATAGACACTAAGAGTTGTCATGCTTCAAAGTTTTAAGTATTGAATGAACAATGATCGTCGCGGCCTATTGTCGAGCCCTTGACATACCCCATGAAAATTACAAAAGGGTGTTGATGATAAATTTAAATAAAGTGTTTTGAGTGCAATCTTAGTCGAGGCCCAAAGTCGAGCCTTCGATGTGCCCTCGACACAAATGTTAAAATGTTTTTAATAGTATTCGACCCCCAATTTTGTGAGACGCAACATGTTTTTCTCACACCTATATACCTCGTGACCCTTTCTAAAGTGACCTTCAACCTTTGGTTTACTTTATAATGAGCTTAGTTTAGGTAGCAATGTGAACCTCGACCCAACTTAAGTAGTAAGCGATGATAAGAACCTAAGTTAAGAAGCTTTTATTAGAAATTTAAGATGCTTAAGTTTTGGTAAGAATTTCTTCTGATTCATGTTTGTTGTTCTATAGAAGCTTTCAATCAAGATTTAGGGTTTCGCAGAGATTACTATGATCCTTGAAAGAGGATGCATAGATGAGTGACTTGAATCCTATCACAAAGATGTGCTTGTAATGTAGTTGTACTGGACTCTAATTTAACTCAATTGATTTTGTATGGAGATAGGGTCTATGTATGTTGTATGGTGCTTGTATATGTGACAAATTTGAATAACCGAAGTGATAACAGCTTCTTGATGCTGATGTGTAATGAGCCTTGATGATTGTTTGAATATTGTTTAGCCATCAATAACATGACTTAAGCCTTATCCGATCCTTAATTTAAAAATGGACATGCATTACACAATAGCACGTTGCATTCACATAGTACCTATGTTATGTGTTGATATTTCGATTCTGCAATGATGTCTTGTCACTCATGGTAGAGTTTTGAGTGGGGTCATAGTAGGGTTATCGGCCTTGTGGGAACTATGTAGGCCTTGAAGGGCATCGCCCGAGTCAGAGTTGGTTGTCTGGGTGTTGACACTGAGGGGGATTATGATGGTTCTAAGGTGAAGTGGTAGTCTTGTTGAAATATATATATATATTTATTTATAAATATAAATAAAAAATGAATTTCAAAAGAAATCCTCTCTCCTTAATATTATCTAAGAGGTAGCTTGAGGATATGTTGTTAACAAATGTATGTTTATGATGATGAGTTGAGAAAATAGCCCCTTCCTTAGTTCTTAGCCTCTTATGGGCATGATATACTTGGTTTGTCCCTTTAACCCCCAAAGGCAGGCATATATTCCCATTGGTTTGGATTCTAGTCATCTAAACTGTGCATTGCATATGACTGAGTGTATTATTGCATATGCTTGTAATTAAACTTGTTTGACATCTGTTTGAAGTGTGGTTTAATTCTGTCATCTCACTGATCCGTGGTTTGCTCACTCTCCTACAAATTTTATGTGTTTTCATGATCTCTAGAGTAGATCCAAGTTTAAGGTGAGCCAATGTAGTAGATCTCAAGGGGAAATTCAAGGCTTGAGTGAAAGAAGATATAGTTTTTCATGTATAGAACCTCTTTTGTTATTCTTGTAAGCTGTTATGAATGGATCTTATGAGTTTTAGTTTGTTAAGAGCTATTCGTAGGACGTCGTTGCAAATGTAAAGATCTTATATGTATGCAAAATTTCTTATCTTGATAACCTTACGATCCTGTTTATTTGTCCAAGCCATGGGGCATGTTAGTCATATGGTATTCATGTAACTTCTTGGAGGCATCAGTTGGTTATATGATATATTGTTACTAATCGAATACTTTATGGGGTGTGTGACAGCTAGAAAAAGGTACCATAAATGACTTTAAATTCTAATTTTAACTACTTAATCTTAAACTATATGTAATATATTCATTTTAACTTTATTTTAAGCATATGAATAGGTGTTAGAAAGCTCTTTTCATGTACTTTTTAATAATTATAAACTAAATATTTTTCTTTCTCTTTCCTTAGGAAACATAGGTGTATATACAATATATTATATATATATTTACTTGTCTAGTTATTCACATATGCTCTCATATCTTGTAAGGTTAATATCGAATTTGGTACTTGAACTTTGCTGAAAAATTCAATTAGGTACTTGAACTTTCAAAAGTTCAATTTCAATACCTAATTGAACTTTTTGAGGCTATTTTTGGTATCTCGCTTAATGGTATTAGCTCCATTGCTGACATAGATATATGAACCAATCATAAATTGATAAGTATCATCTAACATGTCACATTATCATTTTTTTATCTTATTGTATCTCTGACATGGAAATTAATTTTATCATTATTATTACCATTATTATTCTTATAAGTATAATTAATTTTAATCGATAAGAACATAAGGACAAAACACTAAGCCTCAACAAAAGCCGCCTGAACCCATTCATATCCCAAGCCCTTCACTAATTTAAAGTTTTTCAAAATAAGCTTTTGGCCTTGATCATATATAGAAGGTTTCATTTCAACACTTTGGAAATGTGGGACAAGTAAAAAAATCCTTCTCTCTTAATATATAGAAGGTTTCGATCTCTCTCTCTCTCTCTCTCACTCTCTCAATTCTCTTTCTTTCTCTAGCACACCTTCTCTCTAACTTCATTTGGATTAGGGTAATTCAAGCTGATAGCAAACTAATTGTATTTATAGCAATTTATTCTTGCATTTAAATTAAAAAGTCATTGTTATAGGTGGAAAGAAATTGAATGGCGAGATGGACATGTTTACACCTGGTTCTTTTACTATCAGATTAGAAAATCATTGTTATTCATCGCGTTGACAGCCTTTGTTGTGTTATTACGTATGGCCTATAACTAGTTCATTTTTTAACAAATTAAGCAAACCATCTCCATGAGTACAAATTTCTTACTCATCATATAAAAGTCAAGAAAACATTCGTCATAAACCAAACTACAATAAATTGTGGTCTTAATAATATATGACATATTTTATTAATACTTGTGCCAGATCAGTTAATAGTTAATAGTTAATACTTATTTAATTGCGGTGGGATTTTTTTATAGTAAATTGTGGTCTTTTTTTGTTTTTCTTTTTATTCTTGAAATAAAGCAATAGGTTTTTATTATATGAGTTAATTCCTTTTGGTTTTTCTTTAGCCATCAATACCTTTTGATTATTATGAAATTTGTGAATACATTTTATAAGCTATGGTGTCAATCAATAAATATGGTCTCCTCTCCATCTCTCTTACATCGGTAAATATGTTACTGTTGGTGAAGGCGAAAGAGCTCGGTTGGTATTACTGTTGTGGATTGCTAGGCTAAATTTTCTAAACATGTTCACGTGAATATTATTAGGGAAAGGAAACATATGAAGATGGACAAAACCTAACACCCATGGATAAAACCTAACATAATAAGAATTTTTACTACTTAAAATCCCTAAACAAACATCACAATCTCTTAAACACATAGTAACAAGACTTCGCATAAATCTTGTTAGATTGCATGAATGAAGTGTTGGATGTCAATTATCTCACCATTGCATGAATCTTCAAACAATGCAACATCCCAATACTTTGGATCATTCCTATAAAGTTAGAATGCTCCTTTTTGTGGCATTAGCTTCAGGTGTTCCTTCGGAACATTCAAATAAAGTGTTAGTATTTGTTTAGCATAGCTACTAAGAAAGTTTGTCCAAATGAACTATGGCTCATTGCACCGACTTATGTATGAGAGAGAGAGAGAGAGTTTAGGTTAGGGTTTTTGTTTGGGAGACAAAGAGGGGGAGATGGCATAGTGGGTCGCTTATCCCACGTTGAAAATTTTGCAAGAATCCTTCTTGTTTATAATGTGTAATTGAAAATTACTCGCATGAGTAAGTAGTTATGAGAGAAGTGTGGGTTTGCTCTATGTGTAGGCTTGTGTACTGTCGTTAGGCTTAAGCATATGATGGGCTTTTTCAAGTTTCTAAAATTCAAATCAGTGAAAAATAAAATAATATTAATTATAATAAATTATAATGAAAATATAAATAAAAAATAAGACTTTACTACACTAGAAATAAAATAAGATAAAAAATGATAATGTGCTACATCAGATGACACATGTCACGTTGTGGTCCGTATGTCCACATCAATAATGGAGTTAACGCCATTAAGCGAGGTACCAAAAATAGCCTCGAAAAGTTCAAATTGGTAGCTAAATATAATTTTTGAAAGTTTAGGTACCTAATGGAATTTTTCGGTCAAGTTTAGGTACCAAATTCGACATTAACCCTATCTTATGATATCAATTAAAATATATCAAACTCAATTTGTTATTTACTTCCTTATATATAATTTTTAAGTTAATATCTTCCTTATTAACTAATTAAACTTTTAATTATTCTTATCTATTTATGTGAAGTAAATGATCATAGAGTTGGCATTAAATCATTATGGATGTCTATTCTGTAAACCCCAAGATTTTCCACACTAATATATGATAATAAAATAGAAAACGTGAATTAGATAGTGAATTTAGAACCCAATAAAAATCCTAAAATAGATCTATAAGTTGTAATAAACTCATTCCTAGCTTGAAAGACCCGAATAAAAATTTCTTTGACCATAATAGATACTGAAAACGAGATTTCGTGTCTTGAACTGATAATTCAAGATATAATTAGAAGTAGCTCTAAATTTCAAAACCGATAAGATATAGTCTATTAACAGAACTTATTGGTATAAAACAATAATCCAAAGATGAATTACTAGGATTATAATCACGTAATAGATATTAATACAGATCAATAATTACAAGCCTAGATCTCAAATGAAAAATTTCAAAACCCACTGTTATGCTAGTTAGGGAATTCTGAATTTAATAAGACTTAGTTCCTAATTCGATTTATTGAACTTGAAAAATTTAATCGCATAAGTTAAAAAACAAAAAATAATTAATCGTGTAAACTCTAAACTAAAAATTTGTATGTATAAACAACCTAGAGTTGTTGTAGTAACTTAGGAAATTCTATTTCGACAAAACTCTTATCTAATTGTTATAAACATACGTTTATAAATTAAGATTTGCTAAAATATTTTAGTTAAATTAAGCAAACAACAAACAAGTAAAAAAAATTTGAAAACCGAAGTTGCATAATTTCTTCATGCTGGAATAGGGGAATCATGGTTGCAACAGGAGGATCACATTCAGCGCTTTGAGCAAATTTTAATACCTAAAATTCAACTAGAAAATGACATTTAACTCAATCAAAACACTCCACATGTGATCAACATTTAATACAAAGAATTTCAACTCAATTTAACTTGTGTTTCAGCTGCAAATGGATGCTAAAGTGGCTAACATCTACTATAGAACAGCAGCAACATTCATTCCCAATTCGAGCTTTGCTTTGACAAAAATCATAGGCCTTGCTTGAGTTGTTCTTTTTTTTTTTTTTTTACTAAATGAGCCCCAATAAGAGGCCTCTAAATCAACACTTCAAGCACCAACAATTAATTAAAAATCTGATGAAGAAATCTGTCCAATAATCTATGAAAAACTGCAATAGAAATTCCAACTTTTCAACTTCAATTTCAACTTAATTTTTTATCTGATTTTTAAGCAACTTGAGCCCCAACTTCACACATATTAATGACATTAATTAACAATTAAACAAACATAATAAATGCACTCAAATAAGTCATGAAAAATCTATCAAAACATTACAAAAATCTTCATACAACATAGCTTAATTTCTACTCGATATTTACAACTGCAAATACACATTTTTTCCAAGTCCAAAACGCCTTCCTTAGTCTCCTAACATTAACCTAACTTTAGTACATATATATAGGTTTAAGTTAACTACAAATTTAACTCACAACTCCCACAAACTCACTTTGAAAATGTACCTACAAGAGGAGTTGCGACTAGCCTCTTTTCCTTTGTATTACCTTCACTTGGATAGCTTGGAAGACCTTTTAAAACATAACACAACCTCTATTCTGCTTCCCACATTCTATCTAAATATCAAACACATTAAAAACATCAATTCCCTCCCTCCAACAACATCAAAAACCAAGCTAAATAGCCCTTGGTTTGCCATAAAACCAAGTTGGAATCTAAGCTCAACAGAGTAAGAAATCTTGGTTAGAATTAGTTAACTTCTAATATAGTTAAAACTTATCATCCAACCTTTAATATAGGTTTGATTCTTGCTAAGGAGAAGAGTTGGGAATCCTTTTCCATTTCAAGCCAAGGTAACTCCTAAACTATCAACATATTCTTGTTACATTTGTATGTAGACTTTAGGTTGAAATGTGTAGCATTGGAGAAAGGTTATGTGATTAGGAGAAATAGTTATTCCATTGATGAATTCAAGTAGATGATTTTTTGTTGTATTAGAAATGCTTAAATGTTGATGGCTAAGAAGGACATCAACTTAGAAATGTTATAAACTTAGGAATAGTAAATTCGGATCTAGGAAGGAATGAGCCAAAACTAAGCTTAAATTTCATCTAAACTGGTTTAAAATCATGTCTAATGCTCCTAGGCCCTTATATGAACATAAAACTTGATAAAACAAGCTTTAAAAGCATGATTAGGAGTTCTACATTACAAAAAAAATATTATGAATAATTCATAGAAATTACACATATTAATAATTTCAAAAGTTATGAATGAACTAAGGAAATGAATAAAGATTTAGATGATGAAATGAGATCCTAAAAAATAATTCAAATTCTAACTAAAGAAAGCAGATAAGGTTGACAAGCAAAATAAAATAAATAAAAGACTACTACTAAAAAGGACATTAAATAATGTAAGACTTGAATAGAAAACTAATAGAAAAATTTAATTAAGCTTATCTTAGATATAGAATGAATAATATTTAAATCAAAAGAAATTCGATGGAACTAAATGGTTAATATCCTTTTTCTATAAGAATCAACACCTGAGGAAATTGATATAAGTAGTAGGAATTATATCAAATACCGATATAGGACACTTAGACACTCATAGGAATTTAATATTTTATTTATAAGTATTATTGATGAATATTATCATCTCAATAGGTAATTTTGATACTGTGGAGGACGCTCCAATCGATTACCACAATTGATCAATATGAGCAGGTGAGTAACTTAGATTATTACATTCTTTGTGGTTGTAATTTAGTTGCATTATATTAGCAGAATAATAATAATGAACTCGTGTGTATATAGGTTATGGGTATTGCCTACTGTTTGGAATTACTTGATTGCTAAACAATACTGAATAAAAGTGATAATGGAATGCTTGTGAATTTGTTGAGTGCATGGCATGTTGATTGTTTGTACGAAGTTTGAGCACCTTTAACTTGACTAATAAATATTGGCATTATAAATAAAATAGACATGCATTGCATAAATTGCATATACTGCATTTTGATTGTGTGATAGCCTACTACGTGTTAGAATTTCGGTTATCTGGTAATGCTTGGTTTTTCTAGGCAAGAGGCCATTACTTCTACTCAAGATTACCTTTGTTCTGTTGGTTTCATGGCAACTAACTAGTAATGAAGGATGCCACCCATGGTATCGCTATGAAATGTCTAACACTTAGTGGAGTTTTTAAGGCTTAAAACAGGAAATGAGTGCTTTAAACAACGTTAACATACAGAGATAATTATTGAAAGGATTGTGGCTTTCCTGTGTACGTAGTTTCTCCTGGATAGGTGATTCATAGATTGATTTTCCTTCAACCCTGATGAGAGGGCGTAAATCTCCATCCTGTTTGGATTTTGGATTGTCCAAGCTTGTAATTGTTCATGTGTTTGAATGCTGCATTACATATAGTTGATAATAACTTGCTTGTTGTATGACAAGTTTTGGTTATTCACTGAGCCCGTGGTTTATGCTCACACTCCTATAGTCCTTACAGGATGACGCTAAAGCCTTGGCTGGTTGCCTCTAAGAGTTTGGAATCGGTATGTTCTAAAGCTAAAGGAGTCTTGGAAATAGGGAGAGTAGTTTTACTACGTATATGTGTTAATTGATGTTAGAACATCAATTTCATTTATTTGAGAATCTAGATATGTTTCATCGTTTATAATAGTTACTATTCAGATAGTAAGTTTTATTTATGGTATTGTAATTTTATTTTCTTTCATCATTTCTTATTACGCAACCAAAAAGATCCTGTTCTATTAAACTTATGTCATTTTCCAAGGTAGATCTAGTAATAATATGTGAATGTGATAATGTCTAGGTCATCAGGCTGTATCATAATATATGTATTACTGCTAGGGTACCCTTGGGGCATGACAGTTTTAGTTGGTATCATAGCAATGATTACAAGCATAAGAAAAGATGAAATTAAACAAAATTACAATTAGAATGCATAATAGTTGTTGTAGAACCCATTTAAGACTAGTAGGGGTAGATTTAGGTAGAATTAAGAACCTAAAATAAGATCTGTATGATTATTATTGATCATGTAAATTTTATTTATAGTGCAGGCTAATCCAACAACTTGTTATGTTAAGTGGCTGATTTTTAGTATGCTACCCTCAAAAAGTTTAACAGACTACAGGCAAAGACTGAGAGTCCTAGTGGAAGATCTAGCATTAGCAGGCAATCCTAACACATTGGATCAGATTTTGAGTAAATGGAGGCATGGATTGTTTCCAGTTTTTAGAGATTGGCTATTTCTGATGGAGAGAGCACACCTTAATCCAGGTTTTGCTATTGAATTAATATATAGGTTTGAAAGATTTGTTGGCATGAATGGTGGAGCAATAGAAATAGATAATGTAGTGTTCATAGTGTCAGTGAATTCCAGAAAGCTGACCCTTCCAGATTTTAGGATATGGGAGTATATTGGTAGAGGCTGGATATATGCTCATGATTTTAAGGAGGACCACATTGGTGTACACAGCACGGATCCATACACTGATGAGTGGATGATGTATCACCTCAGCAATTGCAATTTTCCTAAGGAAGTATTATAGGGTTGACCTACCATTATACCAACAATTAAGTCAAATGCCCTGAGTTCTCTTGGTCCCTATGACACTTTTTCCCACAGGATCCCTCAAGATACGGTATTACCAATTAGAGGATGGGGAAGGAGGCCAAACAAAAGAGGTACAGTCGGTATTGATTTGGAAGAAAATATTGAGAAGGCAAAGAAGGCTAGGATAGAAAGCGATGTGCCAGCTCCACAAGAGTCAGAACTCTTGGATTTCACACATAGTACTTTTAGCAAATATGGTGCATGGAAAGGAACACTACATGGAGGTTGGATATGTGGTGAGGATGCATTGTTTGTACATGAGGTTAAGCAAGCTCTAAAGACATAAGGAGTACAACTTGATGGATCTAAGCTTAGTTTAACTCCACTTGGACAACGTATTGAGATCCATGAGTTGAGCAGCAGCGACTCCAGTGATCATGATGAGTATCCACAGTTGGATGCCCGAGATAAGGGCAAGAGACCACTTTACCCCAATCCCTAGAGAGTTTAGTCGAGAGAGTGCTCTTTTATGTTATGTAGCTAGACCGAATATGTATGACTTATGGTGATGTTCTTTTGATGATATAGTAGTTAAATAGTTAGTGCAAATTTTGATGTTGTATATAAAGCACTAACTCTAGAAACACTAGTATGATGTGATGCATATGTATATTTTAATATCATGGTTATGTGAATATATGAGATGTTAATGACCTGGATGACATGTCATGAGAAATGTTATGTGTATTCTTAAGTTATGAAAATTACACATGTATGAATTAATGTCATAAAGGAAGTAGCAATGAGCATAATTGATGCAAATAAGAGATTACTATAAGACATAAAAACTTACCTTATTTAATATGTAATTTATGGTAGAGTGCCGATAACGAGAGGTAGAAGGGGAAGACCTACAAGAGTACAAATGAATCCGCCTAATAATGAACTGGCACCACAACCTAATTGCTTGGAGACTATTTTGCAAGCAATTCAACAACTACACACCTTAATCTTACAAGCCTTGCAAGGTAGACAAGTACCACCTGTAGCACCACCTGCTGAGGCACCACCTATGCCTCAAGCATCTGCTAGAAGAAACGAAGAATGTGTTGCATCAGTTCAACCACCTGTAGAAGAACCGAGAAATCAAGAACAACATGTTGAATCTGCAGCTGAAGTGCAAGGACCACCTCGATACGATCACGAGTTGCCACCTCCACTACCTTTGAGGCCACAAAGGAACATGTTACCTGAATTTATTAAGTGTAACAAATACTTTGAGGGAATGCTGGAAGAAGCAGAAGATTGGTTATCTCAGATTGAGCGGTCTTTTGATGTTTTTCAGATACCTGAAGCTCTAAAGGCACCATAGGGATCCTACTTGCTACGACTAAGGGGAAGAATGTGGTAGAATTCGAAGCAAAAAGGATTGCCACATTTCGTGACCTGGGAAGTTTTTAGACAGAATTTTTGAAGGAATATTTCCCAGGCAGCTTGAAAGCAAAGTATAGTACTGATTTAATGAATTTGACCCAAGCAAGTAGGACGGTTGATGAGTATGAACATGAATTCAATCGACTATTGCAGTTTGCCTTAGACGCATATAAAGATAGTGATGAATTAAAAAGGCAAACTTTTATGGTTGAATTAGAGCCCCACTTTCAGAGGAGGCTTGCTGAATTTGAGATCGTTGATTTTACTGCTATGGTGGAGAAGGCGCGAGTGATAGAACACACTAGAAAATATGAAGTGGAAAGGTATAAGAAACGGGGGCAAACACTTGGAAAAAGAATTCATGAAAATGTGGGAACGAGTACTACTCTAAAGAAAGGAGGGTTCTTTAAGCCAATTGGAAATGAAAAAAGTGGTAATACCGGGAGAAGTAATGTTATTTGATGGAAATGCAAAGGTGCTCATTACCCGAGAGATTGCCTAATCTTCAACATAGATGTTTTTATTATGGTGAAAGTGGACATAATGTCGCCAAATGTCCAAAACTAGCTAATGCGACCTGCTTTATCTATAAGAAAGTTGGTCATATATCAACCTATTGTCCCCAAAGGGGTACTGTAGTGGCTGGATCATCACAATCTAAAGGGCCGTTGGAGTAAAGGATCAAAAAGAAGGCAATGCCAATACCAGCAAAAATACTGGAACAGTTAAGATTTTTGGTACGTACGGAACTCCAACTGATGAGGAGGAGATAGAGGAGGAAGATGCTAAAAACATTTGGGATGTAGCTAATTTGGATGATACCGGACTCATTGTAGGTATGTTATTATATTTAAAGCAATAGTATGAGACATGAACACTTTAGATGCACAATAAATACTTTTATAAGTCATAAATAACATGTAATGCATAATTGATAAATAGGAACAATACAAGTGAAAGACCATTCAGTGTATGCCCTATTTGACACCGATGCGACACATTCATTTATAGACGCTGCATTAACTAGACGACAAGGTCTAGCATGTGAAGCTATGAATAAAGGAATAGGGATCAATACACCCACAGGAGGCGTGATTATGACTCGGGAGGTAGTGGGATCAATACACCCACAGGAGGCGTGATTATGACTCGGGAGGTAGTAAAAGAATGCCCAATACGGATTGGGGATTAAGGATCAATTGTTGATCTAATTGTAATAGATCTCCACAAATATGAGGTTATTTTAGGAATGATCTGGTTGACAGCCACAAAAGCTAAGATCGATTGTCGTCTCAAAATGGTATCCGTTATTAATTGTCAAGGAGAAAGAAAGGAGTACCAAGGAGAAATACTTCAAGATAGTGGAGCCAAAATAACAACTATTGAAGTTGCTAATGTTGGAATTGAGGAGTTAGGCAAAAATATTTTAGGAGCTATGGATGGAGAACTAGAGAAACTTGATATTCATACTATAAGAACTGTGTGTGAATATCCAGATGTATTTTTAGAGGAATTATTTGGTTTACCTCCACAAAGAGAAGTGGAATTCTCCATTAATTTGATGCCCGGAACAGAACCAGTATCAAAAGCTCTGTATCGAATGGCACCTGTAGAATTGAAGGAATTAAAAGTGCAATTGTAGGAATTGATGGATAAAGGATTCATTAGACCTAGTGCATCACCATGGGGAGCCTTTGTATTGTTTGTTAAAAAGAAAGATGGTTCGTTGAGACTCTGCATTGATTATAGGGAATTGAATAGGGTAACCATCAAGAACAAGTATCCATTACTGAGAATTGATGATTTATTTGATCAACTACGTGGAGCAAAAGTATTTTCCCGTATTGATCTCAAATCAAGATACCATCAAATCCGAACCAAGGTAGAAGATATACCTAAGGCTGCATTTCGAACTCGGTATGGCCATTATGAATTTTTTGTTATGCCGTTCGGACTTACTAATGCATTAGCGGTATTTATGAATTTGATGAATCGGATTTTTCAACCATTGTTGGAAATTTGTGTAATTGTGTTCATAGATGATATATTGGCATATTCACCATCAGAGGAACAACATGAAGAGCATTTGAGGAGTGTATTGCAGATTTTGAGGGATAACAAATTATATGCTAAATTGTCAAAGTGTGAGTTTTGGCTTAAGAGCATATCTTTCCTTGGAAACATTGTATTGGGAGAAGGAATTTTTGTGGATCCTGCAAAGGTTAAAGCCATTGTAGAATAAAAAAGACCTGAGACAGTTACTGAAATAAGGATTTTCTTGGGATTAGTAGGATACTATAGAAAATTTATACGAGATTTCTCAAAGATTGCGAGACCATTAACGCAATTGACGAAGAAAAAAAAATTTAAATGGAATAAGAAACGAGAGCAAAGCTTCCAGGAATTGAAAAAGAGATTAGTATCAGCACCGATATTGGTCCTACCCAATGATCAAGACCCATATGCTCTATACAGTGATGCGTCCAAAAGAGGTTTGGGATGCGTATTAATGCAAAATGGAAAAGTAATAGCATATGCTTCTAGACAATTGAAACCCCATGAGATGAATTACCCTACTCACAATTTGGAATTAGCTGCTATTGTTTTTACACTCAAAATTTGGAGACACTATTTATATGGACAAAGGTGTGAAATTTATACTGATCATAAAAGTTTGAAGTATATATTCACACAAAAAGAATTGAACATGAGGCAACGATGATGGTTAGAGCTAATAAAGGATTAAGATTTAGTATCAATTATCACCCAGGAAAAGTGAACGCTATTGCTGATGCTTTAAGCTGGAAAAACTATGAAGAAGTAGCCTCGATGCTGATTGAGCAAAAAGAACTCAATAAGGAAATTGAAAGAATAAGTTTAGGATTCACGATGCAAGGTCTTGAAGCCGAACTTGGAAATCTGATTTTGGAACCTACCTTACTTCAACAGATCAAAGATGTAAACCCCCGAAGTTTTATGATCAAATTAATGCCTAAACCCTAATCAGAAGTCAACCGGATTTTCAAAGTCAACAAAACCCTAGTTTACCGTAACCGCTTAACTCCGGCATTACCGTTTTCTTTAGCCCTAGAAAACGAAGTTGGAATGATTAGTTATAATAGTCTGTAATAACCATAGGTTATATAAAAATATCACTTTTTCGAAATTCGAGTGTCCCTTGAACCCGATCGGACACAGTTCTCGAAAAACGTGTCCCGAGGCTCCGAATAGTAAAAATATTCCGAATATACCGTTAGATTCGTAAAAATATAAGATTTCCAAAAAATCAATTTCGTAATTTTTCGGTAGCTAAAAATATTAGATATCACATTTATACGCGTATTTTCTTACTACTGGTACTTAAATTGTCATGTCTGCTTTACATTACACTATTTAACACTATTCTACACTATTCACCTATCTCTACTTTTCCTTATAAGCTATTCTTACTACCTATACACCTATTTCTTACACATTTTCATTTCTAATACAACTTCACATCTCTTATTTCTTACTTTTAATTTATTAAAAGACAAAAAAAATAATAATAATGTCCCTCCCTCTCTTCTCTCTCTTTTTACACCGGCCACCCCCTTAATATGCCCAATTTGTTTTATTTTTTATTTATTTAATTAACACAATTTATCTCCCACATTTTCCTATAAATACCCCTTCACACTTTCACTTCTTTCACACTTCTTCATTACTAAAGTTACTATACTTAAATTTCTCTCAAAATCTCTCCAAGAAGTTCTTATAAGAAAGCTCTCTCTACTTCATCTCTTTTAGGTAAAAATTCTTCAAGAAGTTCCTATGTTCATCTACTTAGTATGAACTTAGTGTGTGTTTTCTAAAACCATGAAGGTTAAGAAAGCAACAATAGGTTCATACTTTGTTTTTGTTCATAATCTCAATTCCTTTATGTTCCTTTATGTTTCTATTATGTTCCTAACTATCTAATATATCTATATAGCTATATATATTATTTAGAGCATATAAGCTCATTATCTTACAATTTATTTACCTTCCATGCAATTTATTTACTTCATTGCAATTTATTTAATTTCAAGTTGTTCTTAAGACTAGTTTTTCTAGTCTTAGACTTGTCCTCATCAAGTCAAAACATTTTCTTTTCTTTCTGAGACTAGTCTTTTCTTAGTCCCGGGGCACCTTGATGAAGCTAAGGTCCCAATACTTGATATATTTCTTTACATGCTTATTCTTTCAAGTTATTATATTCTTCTTATATGTTCATAACTTATGATTCATATTCATGCATGAACATAATGGTCTTGTCTCAACAAAACGAATGAAGGAAGTGTTTTCTTGAAATAAAGATTTTTCTCTACAAATAAAAAGTAGGAAGTTAATGTTTTCTTAAAAAGCTAAGAAGTCATCCTAGATAAACTTAGAGAAGTTTATAAGAGATTTTGTAAACATGCAAAAGACTTTTTAAAGTAAACAAGAATTTTTCAACAACTTCATATTTTTCTTTAAATAATAGAACTTATTTTCATTAAAACAAAATGATCTAAAGAAACCAAGAAATCATTTTATAGGAGTATTAATACTTTCAAAAAGTATTGAAAGCTAAGTATAGGAAATAAAAATCATTCTTTAGAAATTTAGAACAATTATAAGAAAATAAATTTAGACAAAGAAATACTAAGTTCAAGTAGCTCAAGATCTTTTCAAAGTAAAAATAATATTTCAAAAATTTCTCAAGTTCAAAATCTATCAAGACTTTACCTTTTCATAAATTGAGACAACTTCATTTACTTCATATATTTGTTATGAGTCATTACATATATGTATATACCTTTCAAAAAGTTTACAAAATGCTTGGAATATTCATCTTTTCAAATGAGCTTTATTTACAAGGAGGAACTCAAGTTTTCACAAATTCGTGGAGAATCTGGTCGCTGCTTTTTCGGGGCCCAAACGACTTAGTTTTATGAAAATAAGCTTAGAAATGCATAGATCTTTTCGAGTAGGTAGAAAACGATATATTATTTGCGAAATTTCGAGTTAAAATGAGCAAGTTATGGTCATTTTAAGTTGGAATTTCCTCTTATATGATTTTACCGCGATTTTAAGAAAAGTTTTAAATCTTCAGGAATAGAAGTTTCATGAAAGACTCATTTTGGGTATTTCATTTTGTTTAGGTAACGAAGGACCCGAGATCGTCTTTCCAGAGGACTATTTCGATTAGATCAACCGATATGGAGTGAGTTAATTCTTTTCCTAAGTTACATTTCCTTGTTTGTGCTTGTAATTAGTGGCACTAGAAATTTAGGAAAAGATAAATGAACAATTATTATGAATTATTTGTTGAATGAAAATTAAGTATATCAAAGGACGATATGTTAAGTAAAAGTGTGATTCTTGTATTGATGTGATGAAATTATGGTTGATCATCTTTAATATGAATTCAACTTATTTGGTTAAACGTATAATTGAATTTATTCATGCATATCATACTTGTGAGTCACATTTATTTCACTACTATTCTTCGTATGGGGAAACGAGGAAGTAGTAGTGGTGGCTGGTAAGAGCCGAAAAGTCTACATAGGCTAGTAGGAGCCAGGAAGTCTACAAGGCAAGCAGGAGCCGGTAAATCTGCAAATATTGATGGTCGTATAGGCCTGTAACCTCCCAACCCTTTTCATGGAGGGCGTTAAATCCATGTTGCACTTGATTTCCGGTTAATCTTGTGTATTTTGTTTGCTCATGTGATTGTTGCATTGCATATGCTTGAACTTAGTGACTTGTTTGTTATATGGAAATGTTATGTAGTTAGGAATTATCTCACTAAGCTAGATTTGCTTATATCCTTATAGTTTTCTATTACAGTATGAATATCTATGGTTGGCCCCAAGGAGCCCCGTGTGCTAGGTACGAGTTTAAGCTACTAGGAGTTTTTGGAGGAAGTTTATGTGTTTTTAGTCTTGGAGGAAAAATCTCTATAGTAGGCTTATGTGGTAGTTATGTTTATTTTGTTATTAGTATAGTTGAACAAAAACTTTAAGGTGGGGAAATGCCCCTAAGATGATGTACGAACTTGTTATTAAATGAAGATCTTATGTTTATCTATTTAAGTTCATGCTTGGTTTTGCTATCTATTTAAATGTAATACCCCTATGAGTCTCTTACTATCTTAGAAGCACGCCTTGCATGTGATATCGAAGCTCCTGCGTGACTAAGGTTGTCATTCATTTGCTTTAATATTATGTGCGGCGGACTGCCATGTTTAGGGTACCCTCTGGGACGTGACAAAAGAAGCTCAAAAAGAAGATTTAGAATTTCAAAAGATCATCCAAGAAATATCACAAGATAAATATAGGGATTTCCAAGTAGATGATGAAGGAATCCTTAAAATGGGTAATAGATTGTGTGTACCCCATAAATTAGATTTATAGCCTAAGTTAATGCAGGAGGCATATAATTCTGGATATACTGTTCGTCCTGGAGAAATGAAGACATATCAAGAGTTAAAAAGTGCATGTTGGTGGAACGAGATTAAAAAGGATCTAGCGGAATTTGTGGCTAAATGTGATGTATGTCAAAGGGTTAAAGCTGAACACTAGAAGCCAGGAGGATTATTGAAGCCATTACCAATCCCTAAATGGAAATGGGATTAGATCTCTATGGACTTTGTATGTTCATTACCTAAGACAAATAGTGGACATGACGCTGTATGGGTCGTTGTGGATCAACTCACTAAATCAGCACATTTTATACCAATCAATATGGCATATCCACTGGAAAAGTTAGCATGGATATTTCTTAAAGAAATCGTTCGATTACATGGAATACCAGCTAGCATAGTATCGGATAAAAATTGACGCTTTATTTCTAGATTTTGGAATGGGTAACAGAAAGCGTTAAGGACACAATTACAATTTAGTACTACTTACCATCCCCAAACTGATGGACAGATGGAGAGGACTATACAGACTTTGGAAGACATGCTAAGGTCTTGTATATTGGAATTTAAGGGAAATTGGGATTAACACTTACCTTTGGTGGAATTCATGTATGATAACAGCTATCATTCTAGTAGTGGAATGCCACCATACGAAGCGCTTTATGGTCGGAAGTATAGGTCACCAATATTTTGGGACAATTTGGAGAGAATGGCTGTTGGACATGAATTGGTACAAGAAACAATAGATAAGGTAGTAGTAATAAAACAAAAGATGAAAGAAGCTCAAGATCGACTAAAGAGCTTGGCAGATCTGAAGAGAATGGAATTGGAATTCAAAGAAAGAGATCATGTGTACCTTAAAGTGAATCCGATCAAGAGTCTTCATCGTGGATGAAATCAAGGAAAATTGAGTCCTCGATATATTGGAACTTTTGAGATCTTGGATAAAGTGAGAGATTTAGCCTATCGATTGGCGTTACCTCTAAATCTGTCTGGTATACATAACATGTTCCATGTATCCGTTCTAAGGAAATATGTATCTGATCCAGATAAAGTGGTTGAGTTGGAGCCGATCCCAGTGAAGGAGAACTTGACATATGAGAAACAACCTGTTCAAATAATAGACAACAAAGTACAGACTCTTAGAAACAAGGAGATCCGATATGTTAAGATTCTATGGGACCCCCGGACGGAAGAGGTTACTTGGGAATTAGAAGATGAAGTTTGGAAGAATTATCCCAATTGTTTGAGAAACCAGGTACGTATCAAGCTTTGAGGACAAAGCTTATTTTAAAGGGGAGAGGATGTAAACCTCGAGATTTTCCCACTAATATATGATAATAAAATAGAAAATATGAATTAGATAGTGAATTTAGAACCCGATAAACTTCCTAGAATAGATCGATGAGTTGTAATAAACTCATTCCTAGTTTGAAAAACTTGAATACAAATTTCTTTGACCTTAATAGATACCAAAAACGAGATTTCGTATCTTGAACTGATAATTCAAGATATAATTAGAAGTAGCTATAAATTTCAAAACCAATAAGATATAGTCTATTAACATAACTTATTGGTATAAAACAATAATCCAAAGACGAATTACTAGGATTATAATCACCAAATAGATATTAATACAAATCAATAATTACAAGTCTAGATTTCAAATGAAAAGTTCAAAACCCACTGTTATACTTGTTAGGGAATTTTGAATTCATTAAGACATAGTTCCTAATTCGATTTATTGAACTTGAAAAATTTAATCGCATAAGTTAAAATACTAAAAATCTAAACTAAAAATTTGTATGTATAAACAACCTAGAGTTATTATAGTAGCTTAGGAAATTCCATATCGATAAAACTCTGATCTAACTGTTATAAACATATGTTTATAAATTAATATTTGCTAAATAATTTTAGTTAATTATTAAGCAAAAAATAAACAAGTCAAAAAAAATTTTGAAAACCGAAGCTGCATAATTTCTTCACACTGGAACAGGGGAATCACGGTTGCAGCAAGAGGATCATGTCCAACACTTTGAGCAAATTTTAAAACCCAAAATTCAACTTGAAAATGGCATTTAACTCAATCAAAACACTCTACATGTGATCAAAATTTAATACCAAGAATTTCAGCTCAATTCAACTTGCGTTTCGGCTGCAAATGGATGCTAAAGTGGCCAACATCTACCGTGGAACAACTGCAACATTCACTGCCAATTCCAGCTTTGTTTTGACAAAAATCATAGGCTTTGCTTGAGTTTTTTTTTTTTTTTTTACTAAATGAGCACAAATAAGAGGCCTCTAAATGGAAACTTCAAGCACCAACAATTAATTAAAAATTTGATGAAGAAATCTGTCAAAAAATCCATAAAAAACTGCAGTAGAAATTCAAACATTTCAACTTCAATTTCAGCCCCATTTTTTATCCGAATTTTAAGCAACTTGAGCCCCAAATTTACACATATTAATGACATTAATAACTACCAAACAAACATAATAAATGCACTCAAATAAGTCATGAAAAATCTGCCAAAACATTACAAAAATCGTCATCCAACATAGTTCAATTTCTACCCGAAATTTACAACTGCAAATACACATTTTTTCCAAGTCCAAAACACCTTCCTTAGCCTCCTAACTTTAGCCTAACCTTAGTACATATATATAGGCTTAAGTTAGCTACAAATTCAGCTCACAACTCCCACAAACTCACTTTGAAAATGTACCTACAAGAGGAGTTGCGACTAGCCTCTTTTCCTTTGTATTATCTTCACTTGGATAGCTTGGAAGACCTTTTAAAACATAACACAACCTCTGTTTTGCTTCCCATATTCTTTCTAAATATCAAACACATTAAGAACATCAATTCCCTCCCTCCAACAACATCAAAAACCAAGCTAAATAGCCCTTGGTCATCCAAATGCTATGAATGAGTTCTGGCATTCCATTTCCACCAAAGGACCTTATAATTCCTCAGCATCACGAAGAACTCATCTTCGCCGGACTAGTGCACGCATACTTCATTGGATACTTGTCCGCTCTATGAATGGTAGAATTCACAGCACTAGTGTGATAAACCAACAAGATTTGTTTGCCTTGCATAGCATGATGACTGGTACTAGAGTCAATGTGGCAATTCAACTTGCTTTTGCTATTCGCCACCAAGCTAAATCATCTAACCATGGTGTATTCTGTGGAGCTTTTATCACCAGAATCTTAAAGAACATGGGTATTTTCCCATCTCAGGAACCAGGTGATTTTGCTTGCATCTCCGTTTCCATGACTAATCGTACCATGATTCAATGGCGCATTCCTAAAGTCTCTACTTGTGAAGACGATCCCACTCATTCAACTGGCCATGACGACAATACTCCAGCTGTATCTCTCCAACAGTTGAATGTGGAGATGAAGATATTGAAGAAGCAACAAGATAAAATTTTGAGAAGACAGCGAGGACTTAAACAATTCATGATCTCAAGTTTTAAAGCAATAGCTGAAAAGCTCAAAGCTCTTTACCTGACTGTATCAGCTCATCCAGTAGTGATGAACAAGATGAGATAGAGAGATCCTCTCCTATCCATGACTCTAGGACATCTGGAGTTAATGAAGTTGCTGATGATGATGTGGATGACATTGATAGGCAGATTGATGCCTATGTATATGATCGAAGAGAAGAGGAAGGAGAAGGGGGCACGGAGATATTTGAGCATGGGTCCGAATCTGATGATGCTGGAACAGGCACTCCTGTGTTAAATTTTGATGACCCCACTGCACCATGGAGTGGATGACTTGATGTTTGATCCCTTTGGCTGATGCCATTTCTTTTTAGCTTTGGTTCCTTTTCTGCTTTTTGATGTCTTAATGCGCGCAAGAGAGAGAGAGATCTTAATTTGTACTTAACTATCTACTCTTACTCTAGCTCTAACTCTTTTTGTTCTGGCTAACCTTTGTTGCCTTTGTTTCTCTCTGTTTTTCTTTGAAAGAATCATGATACAGGGCACCCTTAACTGGATCTTTGCATTGTTCGTGCTGCAAATCTACCCTTCAGGGCGGTACCAGTTCTCCTCCTTCTTAATTGAACATTAAATTTATTAATTCTTGTTTTCGTTGAACTGAAATTTGGCCATTGAGGACAATGCCTCACTTAAGTGTGGGGGAGGAGAAACAAATTACATGAGCATCAAACAAAACAAAGGAAGAGAACTAAGGGTGTTAGAATGACTTGATGATCTTTAATGCATTAAAAATGAGAAAATTTTTCAAATTTTTCCCAACTCTTTGCTTGCGAATCGGACTTTGAAATCATGAAGTTCTATTTGAATGAATGAAATCCCTCTTGACTTTACTTTGGACTTTCACCCTACTTGCTTTGAATCACTTATACTTGGTCAAGGTTATAAGAAAGAATCTAAGTGAAATAAGCTTACTTGCCTTTTAACTATGGAATCTAGAGTTGGAATTAGACTTGGGTCCTTAGTAAAACGTTAATGGGTTTAATTTCTAAACTCACTAGAATTATATTCTTTCATCAAAAGTTTTGAGAGCTCTTTAATCTTTAGTGAAAGGGCAAATGAGATTTCTCACTTGGAATTCTCTCCTTAATGTTTCTTCTTGGATATATATATAAAAAAAAAAAAAAAATTGCTTTACTCCGCTGACTCAGGTAAGTGAGTCAAGAGTATGAAAATCTAAATGTTAGAGTGAGTAAGAGTTCGTTGGGGTCCTTTTAAACCTGGTCACTTGGGTGATGAACCCGGGATGTACCGACTCAATTCTCACTATAACAAGAAGGTTGATAAAGCAAATAAGGCTGAAAAGAGCGGGCAACACCCCGACCAGAGGAAATAGAAAAGATGGAGGTAATAACCCTCTCCCTCTGAAGGCCAATAGATAAACAGAGCTCAATTGACAAAAATTCAGTTAATATGGGCGGGTCTTGGTCCCTCAGAAGAGCAAGATTTGACCCCGCTGTTAACTTGAATCAAAGAAAACGGGAAGATAACTTAATGGAATTCCATTGAAGATTACAAAGAAAAGGAGAGAAGTCCAGGGGAGATTGTTGATGCAACATACTTTCACTCTTAGATTCTTGTGCTTAGAGAGATGATTGATGGGATTATATACTCCCAAGTGAGCAGATGAAGTGGACCAAGTTTCTTTTTGCTCTGTTTGACCTTAGATTTAATTTTAACTTTGGAAGTTGTCTTTAAAAGACAAGGGTAAAGCTTGGTTTACTTGGATTAATTTTAGAAGGTTGATTAAAGTATTTTTGATACAATATTTCATGATAGGGTGAGAATCAAAATCGATAGATGGAGGGATTGTTGAATGTGAAAGAATGAATTAAGTGAAATTAAAGTTCTTAACTAATTTTGTTGAGAATTCAATCATGATTTATGATGAGTCCGGTTATTGTTTGTGATTCCTCAGTTGTGTAATTGACTTGATTGTATTTGCTTGAGGACAAGCAAAGATTTAAGTGTGGGGGAAATTTGATAATTGACATAAACACCCTTATTTCTAAGATGATTTTGACTCAATTGGTTGATACTCTAAGCAAAAATCATCTAGAAATGTCTCTTAATGGTTCAATTTGTTAATTTCAGGCATATTTGATCCTTTCACGAAGAAACAAAACAAATACGACAAGAATGGAATGGAACAGTGATGTTTTGAGAAGGTTAGCAGGCGCTACACCCCGCGCTACACCCTGTTGTGGAGGGTGTTTGCACCCAGGGAGTTTGGAAGAAAGTCAGTAGGCGCTACACCCCTGGCAACACCGTGTTGTGGAGGGTGTTGTAGCCCAGTTTTTACCCTCAGCAAGCGCTACACCCCTGGCAACACCCTGTTGCGCAGGGTGTTGTAGCCCAGTTTTTACCTACAGTAAGCACAACACCCCGCGCTACACCCTGTTTCGAGGGCTGTTGGGACAAGCGCGTCTTTGGCTGATATTTTCTTATTTTGGGGATTTTTTGGGAGGCCTATAAATAGTCCTTTTTGCAGAGAGAAAAGGGAGAGACCTATATTCTAAATTTTAACCTACATAGTTTCTCTAGAATTTTCCTAAGTCTTAGAGAGATTGAGAGCTTAGAGCAAGACATTGAAGAATTCAATTCAAGATTAAATCCGGATTGGAGATCCACTTTTCATCACATTTGAGATCCATTTGACAGGGTTGTATTCATGAATTCATCTCTTTCCACTAAATTTAATTTGTTTCTTATTATCTTGATGGAGGAGTAAATCGTAGATCTAGATTTTGTTTGGATTTTATTTTCATCATGTGTTGAGAATCCGATTTTAATGAATCCTAATCGATGTTCTTATGTTCAAATTGCATGTTCCTCATCGTTCCTAGATTTGTAAATCCGGATTACAAGTTTACATCTGATTTCCATTTTAGTTGATTGAGAAATCGCTTTCATGGATAGATCTATGCAATTTGAAGGGATTTGATTGTGATTCTAGAGATAGGTTACAAGGATCTCCCATTTCCCTATGTTTTCAACGAGTTCTTGATCTTAATGCGGTCTTAGATTGTAATTAATTGAGGAGAGATTCTAAATTAATCGATTTAAGACTAGATAAATTGATATATTCGAGAGGATTGTTGATTTGTATAAGGAACTCAATGGTGTAAGAACTCAATTCGGGATTATCTTTAATGTTCTGTGATTCACATAATGAAAGTAAATGAAAAATAAGATCTAGATCGTGTTGTTTCTGATTCTAAAACTCGCTCTGTGTTCAACGGTGTTCTTGCTGCTAGTTTTGTTAAAATTAATAGTTTTTAGTCTATAATTCCACAATCGATTCTCTTATCGCTGAATAGTAGAAATTGAGCAATTACTAGTACTTATTCCCTTCCCCGTGGACGACCTCGACTTAACACTATACTACGATTCGATAGGTTCGCTGCCTAGTTGTCTTTCGTAGTAGTTGAGAATGAGTTTTTACAAATTTAAACTACATTGACAAGGATTTTTCCACCAAAACTTTTGGTGGAAAAATCCTTGTCAATGTAGTTTAAATTTGTAAAAACTCGTTCTCAACTACTACTAAACTATCATCATATTCTTGTTACATTTGTATATAGATAGTAGGTTGAAATGTGTAACATTGGAGAAAGGTTTATGTGATTGGGAGAAATGGTTATTCCATTGATGAATTCAAGTAGATGAGTTTTGTTTGTACTAGAAATGCTTAAATGTTGATGGCTAAGAAGGACATCAACTTAGAAATGTTACAAACTTAGGAATAGTAAATTCGGATCTAGGAAGGAATGAGCCATAACCATGCTCAAATTTCATCTAAACTAGTTTAAAATCATGTCTAATGCTTCTAGGACCTTATATGAACATAAAACTTGAAAAAACAAGCTTTAAAAGCATAATTAGGAGTTCTACATTACAAGAAAAATATTATGAACAATTCATAGAAATTACACATATTAATAATTTCAGAAGTTATAAATAAGCTAAGGAAATGAATAAAGATTTAGATGATGAAATGAGATCCTAAAAAAGAATACAAATTCTAACTAAAGAGAGCAGATAAGGTTGATAAGCAAAGTAAAATAAATAAAAGACTACTACTAACAAGGACATTAAACAATGTAAGACTTGAATAGAAAACTAATAGAAAAATTAATTAAGCTTATCTTAGATATAGAATGAATAATATTTAAATCAAAAGAAATTCGATGGAACTAAATGGTAAATATCCTTTTTCTATAAGAATCAACACCTTAAGAAAGTGGTAGGAATAATATCAAATACCGACATAGGACACTTAGACACTCATAGAAATTTAATATTTTATTTATAAGTATTATTGATGAATATTATTATCTCAACAGGTAATTTTGATACTATTGAGAACTTTTATGATCGATTACTACAATTGATCAATATGAGCAGGTGACTAACTTAGACTTATTATATTGTTTGTGGTTGTAGTTTAGCTGCATTACAATACAAGAATAATAATAATGAACTCGTGTGTATATGGGTAATGGGTATTGCCTGTTGTCCGGAATTACTTGATTGCTAAACAATACTAAATAAAAGTGATAATGGAATGCTTGTGAGTTTGCTGAGTGCATGGCATGTTGATTGTTTGTGTGAAGTCCGAGCACCTTTAACTTGACTAATTAATATTGGCAATATAAGTGAAATAGACATGCATTGCATATACTGCATTATAATTGTGTGATAGCTTACGACGTGTTAGAATTTCGGTTCTCTAGTAATGCTTGGTTTTTCTAGGCAAGAGGCTATTAGTTTTACTCAACATTACCTTTGTTCCGTTGGTTTCATGGGAACTAACTGGTAATGAAGGACGCCGCCCATGGTATCTGTCATGCCCCGAGTGGTACCCTAAATGAGGCAGTCTATCGTATATAGTACTAAAGCCTAAGAATGACTACCTCGGTCACGCAGAGGCTTCTATATCATGTACAAGGCGTACATCACAGCCAAGGGAATGCATTGGAGTAGCGCAATTTTTATTGATAATAATTAAGTAACAAGATGAGGAAAATACTTATCATAAACATAGACATGGTAAATTACAATTCTTAGGGGCATATCCCTCTATTGTCTTCAAGTCAAAATAAATACACTTCTTAGAAATTTCCGAAACACTAACATAGCATACATTACATATAAGGAACCTTACAAAATAACTTCATCTTATGTTTCCATTGCCTTCACAAAAGTTTAACATCCTTCCATGACTTCCTTAACGTCATAATCCTCGTTTTAAGCCACGAGTATACTTGTTTCAACAAAATCTATAGCGGTATTCGCAGCATGGTTTCAAACAAGTTCATTTGAATTTTCACACATATGCTATGCATACAATGACGTGATTACTCAAATAAATATTGTTATTTGAAAACTATATATAGAACGGATTTACCCCTTCGTATCGAAGGTTAGGGATTCGATGATGAAGATCTTCGACCTTCTACTGCTAGTCCTCAGGTCCCCACCCAAAGCGTTCGGTTGACTCAGCTCCGAATCTAGAGTCGCATTCCCCAAGCGATTTGGATTCTCCAGGAAGGAATATGGCCTATGACCTACCATGGTAACAGCCAATCCAACTCTACGCGTAAGAGTAGCAGTCTTCCGAAAGAGATGTGACTCGATGGATGCTATGCATGAGCATTTTATTTTTCTTAAGCCAAACCTTATTAAGTTTTATTAGGGGCGATCAATCAATTTGGCAAGAAATAAGCAATCATATAAGTAAGTAAACAAAATACTTAAACAGGCAATTTGAAGTTGCGATATTCTTAATTCTCATTTCACACATAAGCATAGGATCACATATATATACATATCCGTGAATTCCCTATACATATCCATTTATATATTTTCTTAGTATACTAATGCCACTACTTTACAAGCACAAGCACGGTAACGAAATTAAGAGGAATAACTCACTCGTCCATTTCGCAATCTTCTTAGTCGTAGCAATCCTCAGGAAAGGTAATCTCATATCCTTCGTAACCTAGACAAAAGAAATACCCAGGATGAGTATTTCGTAGAAATTCTACTTAAACTTTCTAATTCTATTTCACTATGTTCGTCAAAATCGTGTAGAATGAAATTCCAATTTAAAATGGACATAACTTGCTCATTTCAACTTGGAATTTCGCATATAATATACCGTTTCTACCTATTCGAAAAGATCTATCCATTTCTAAGGTTATCTTTGTTATATAAGGTCATTTGAGTTCCGAAACCGTAGGATACAGATTCAAAATAAATATTTCTAAATTTTGCGACACAATTTTCTAACTCAACTTTATTCAAAATTCCTTTAGTAAAATATATATATATATATATATATATGATTGATAAATCCTTTGAGTATATAGATAAGCTCACTTTATGTGCAAAAATTCTAATGGTAGTGTCTCAATAATTTATTTCATAAAACAATTTATTTTAAGGTGTTAAAACTTAACTTGACAAATTTATTTTCAAATATTTTGAAGAAACTTTATATTTTCCTAGGTTATTATAAATGAGTACATTCTTTTTTATTTTCCTCATTCCTTTTTCCAAAACAAGTAAATTTTCCTTTAACTTTGGTATTTTATAATTTTTACTTCTAGTGATAAAAGATCAAAGTTATCAAAAGTGTATTAAGTTATCGAAAACCTATTTATAAATTTGTATTTATAATGGTTTTAGAAAATTGGTATTTTCTTCTTATATTGTTTAAAACATAAGTTCTTATTTTCTAAAACTTGATATTTCATTTCCTCTACAAATTTTATTTGAAAAGAATCTTTTTTTATTAATAAAATTCTTTGTTTTTGATTTTATCATACTTGTATTCTTTGAAAATATGTTCTTTATTTAGAAACTTGAAAATCATTATTTTTCTAAGTGGGTTTATAACTTTATGAGTTGATTTTATCTTAACTTTGAAAACTAGTTTGTTTCTTGGTTTTGTTATGGAGTTGAAAAGAGTTTAATCTTAAGCTTTTTGTGAAAACTTTGTTTACTAAAACTTAGGTTACCATATTATAAAAAGAAAGTGTTTATTTCTTATATTTCTTTGGTAAAGCTATCTTTGTTATTTAAGAAAACTTTGACAAAACTTGTATTATCCTATTTCTATGTTGTTAACAATAATCTCCATTATTTAATAACAAGTCACATAGTGGAAAATTTAGTTTCAAGTTCCTTTAATAAAGTAAAATTATATTTTTAATTTTAGTTGAGACAATATCATTACGTAGATGCGTGTATTATGAGCATATAAAATAATAAGAATATGAGGAAAAAAAATACTAGAAGCAAATAATAATAAGCAAGATAATAAAAATATCAAGTATTGGGAACCTTAGCTTCATCAAGGTATCACAATCAAGTATTGTGAGCCTTAGCTTTATCAAGGCATCCCAAGACTAAGAATAGACTAGTCCCAAAAGAATAAAGAAAATAAAGAAAAAGTTGTTTTGACTTGATATGGATAAGTATAAGACTAGTCTTATGAAATAAATAAATTACAAAGTATGAAATTCAATAAATAACAAGTGAGCCTATGTGCTCTAAAGATTATATATAAATACATAAATATATTTAGTTAGATATGAATAAGAAATTAGCATAATAACAACATTAAAATCAACATAATAATAACATAATAAAATTTGGATTTCATGTACAAGAACAAAACATGAACATGTTGTTACTTTTAATACTCATATGAGTTTCCAAACAACACCATAGTCATGTTAAGTTACATGACATAGGTAAACTAAATGGTTGGAAGAAATTTTACCTAAAGTGTTTATGTGGTATGAAGATGGTAGTGAATGTATGGTTATGTGGTTATTGAGAAATGGTAGTTGGATTATGTATAGAGAAAAATTTTGTGAGTATTTGGTGAAAGAGAGTTTCGATAGAGGAAATTTTTGTGGAGAGTGTTTGTGTAGTGAATTTGAGAGAGTTTTGGTAGTAGAATGAGTTGTGTAAAAGAATGAAGGAGGAATGGGGTATTTATGGAATTTTGGAGTGAAAATTAGATGTAATTAAATAAATTAAAAAAGAAAATAATTGGAGAGTGAAGAGAGAGAGAAGTGGACGGCAACAATGGGAGGAGAGAGAAAGGAGTGATTAAAAAATAATTTTGGAAGAAAAGTGTAAGAGAAGTTTAGTAATATGTGGTGTAGAATTTTTATGAGAAAAGAAAATTGTAAGAAATAGGTATGTAGGTATAAGAATAGATAGTAAAAAAAAGTAGAGATAGAGGAATAGTAGTGAATAGTAGAAAAGTACTATGAATAGTAAACTAGACATATAAAATATCGGTAGTAATAAAAATACGCGTATAAAGGCGATATCTGTAATTTTTTACTACCGAAAAATTCTAAAACTGATATTTTTGGATTCCTTATATTTTTATGAGTCTATTGGTATTATCGAAATATTTTTTCCATCCAGTGTACTAGGGCACAATTTTCGAAAATTGATCTCATTCGGATCCGAAAGTCACTAGAAATTCGCGAATCTAATATTTTTAAGCTTCCCTATATTATTACGAACTATCATCAACAATTATTTTCATTTCGTTGTTTAAGGTTTAAGAGCACGGGATTGCTGGATCTTAAACACTAGGGTTTGTTATAAGCTTTGCTGGTTTTTAGGGTTCCGATTTGACTTCTGGTTTTGTTGAGTTGTTCGTAAGATCATGAAATTTTGGGATTTTGTCCATAATATATTTTTAGTTCAATGTCTGTAGTTTAACCCATTTTATTTGTGATTATTTAATATTTTTCAGTTCTCAGGATCGTTTAACAAAGCCTAGAGTTATAGGTTAACTCAGTTTGACTTTTGATGAAAATTGAAACTTTTGATTCTAAAATTCACCGAAGGATCTAAGATCTTAATATTTCGTTGTCGAGCGTTATTTGGATATATTGTCTTGATTTGCGTGTTAGGAATCGGATAGATGATTTGATTTGTGTACGGATGTTGAATCAACTGATAGTTGGATATTCTATTTTGTTTTGAGGGTTCTCTTTTTTCTCAACATTAAGAATTCTCGCGTTTGACCTTATTTAGAATTTTTGGTTTTAACTTGGTTTGATTTTCACAGTTTCGGTTTTTAGTTTCCAACTTTTATGATTATTTTCTAAAAATTATGAAAATTTTCAGGGGTTTACAATATCACTATGAAATGTCTAACACTTAATGTTGTTTTTAAGGCTTAAAACAAGAAATGAGTGCTTTAAACAACGTTAACATATAAAGATAATTATTGAGAGGATTGTGGCTTTCCTATGTACTTAATTTCTCCTAGGTAGGTAATTCATAGATCAGCTTTCCTTCAATCCCGATGAGAAGACGTAAATCTCCATCCTATTTGGATTCTGGATTGCCAAAGCTTGTAATTGTTCATGTGTTTGAATACTGCTTGATAATAACTTGCTTGTTGTGTGATAAATTATAGTTATTCACTAAGCCCGTGGTTTATGCTCACACTCCTATAGTCCTTACAGGATGACGCTAAAGCCTTGGTTGGTTGCCTCTAAGAGTTTAGAATCGGTATGTTTCTAAAGCTGGAGGAGTCCTGGAAATAGGGAGAATAGTTTTACTATGTATATTTGTTAATTGATGTTAGAACATCAATTTCATTTTTCTAAGAATCTAGATACGTTTCATGGTTTGTAATAGTTACTATTTAGACAGTAAGTTTTATTTATAGTATTGTAATTTTATTTTCTTTCATCATTTCTTATAACGCAACCAAAAAGATCCTATTATGTTAAACCTATGTCATTTTCCAAGGTAGATCTAGTAATAATATCTATATGTGATATTGTCTGGGTCATCAGACTGTATCATAATATATGTATTACTACTAAGGTACCCTTGGGGCGTGACATGTTCTCTTCTTCTTAGCCTAAACATAAATATAAGCATGTATCCTTGGTTTGATTCTCATTTCTTTGTTTAAATTTAACAATCATCACTTATTAATTACTTTACTAAACTCAACATATCTTTTATAATTAATATTATAGCCCGTTCATTTTGGTTAGGTTGAACATATAAGTTATCAATTTAGGTTTTCTACTTTGATTCTTTCATGGCTACGTTTATGATCTTATTTTACTCTAGCATTATGATACATAAAAATAAATTGAATTTCCATTGTGATATCGCTTTTTCTTCATATAGCTGAAACTTTAAGGCTATCATTCATAGTGTTATGTCTTGATTTTTGTCTTGTCATCTACTATGATCATAGGGTTAAATTAAGTTACCTTAACTTTGTAGAGAATAGGAGTTGAATTGCCTTCCTATTTTTCCAATTGTCACTTTTAGGAAGAAAAGAAAGGTGGTTAAGTTTAAGACTTGGATAATCTCATATTGATAGTAAGAGTTAGAAAGATTTACTTACATTTTACATTTGATTGTCTTTTAGTAGACAATATTCCTAATGGCTTTTATGATATATTCTATAAGGATGATTAAGGAGTCTAGAAAGTGGTGTGTCTTTTATTTTGAAAGTGAAAGGAAAAAGAAGATGAATGGGTTAAGGGATGGGGCTCATAGCATTCAAAAGAGAGAAAGTTGTGAGTTGTGGTCTTAGTTTGACTTGTTGTAAAGTGTTTTATTTATATTAAATATAGAATAAGAAAATTGGATGATGGGGATGGGATGTTTAGAGAACAAAAGAAGAAGGGAAGCAAGTTAAAAAAGACTAAGATGACTTTATGGCCCTATGATGTCATCTTCAAGACTTATACCATTTATTGATAGTTACTGCTGAGTTGATATAATAAAGGATTATCAAACTACTTGACTCTTGGTTGGAGTGTAAAAAAGAGAGTAATTTTTTAAGAAATTTGGATAAGCTTCAAGTCTCTTCATGCATTAATGCATAAATTCCCTATGATTTTATCTAAATCTTGCAATGATAACCCTATTTTCTTGCTTCCCACAGTCATTCATGTAGAAGGAGAAAAATTATTTTTGATATTATCTTATCTTATCTAAATTTGTGCAATGATGACCCTATCTATGCTTCACATGGTTATACATGCATGAGGAGGAATAATTTTTTTAATTTCCTTAATGAGTAAAAGACAAAAACAATGATGAGTTTGTTAGGAAATTTACAAAGTATTCATGAATTTTGGTGCATTTGGCCGAAAACTTAATCTTTCAATATAATATTTTATTTGCCATTTTAATTCAATATATTAGACTTTAAGGTTACGTGATTAAAAATTTTTAGGGTTTGGATTTACTCAATTAAGGTTTTATATGACTTAAAAGATTATATTTAATCTTTATAAATAAAAGTGAAAATATTCATTTTGAAAATTAAGCTTTTAAATTATTTATAATACCTCATTTATAGTTTTAAATTATTGTATAATGCTTTAATCTTACACGATTGAATAAGATTTAGTTTTGAGCTTACACGATTATATAATATTAAAATTCAAGCGTATGCGATTTAAAGTTAAGTTCATATAGTTAAATTTTATGATTTAAGCTTATGCGATTAAATAATATTAAAGTTTGAACTTACGTGATTAAATCATATTTTAAACCTACGTAATCAAAGTTTTAGGGCCTTAAAGATTAAATTATATTTTATCCCTAATGTTGCCTTTTACTTTATAATTACAATATTGAAATATTGATTCTAGTCATATCTTTAGTTATAGACCTATCATGTGATATTATAAAAGTTCATTTCTATTACTAAAGTTTTTATTTCTATGATATCGTTTATGAACCATTAGGCTTTATAATTACATGTGACTACCATATTCACAAGTTATTATTTCTAATTGAAAATTCTAAACTATGGAATTTCCATGGGGTTTCCAAACTACATATAAAACAATTATACAAGTGAGTAGATCATATATAGTATGTGTATAACTTATAAAGTATTGAGTTTGTATATCATATGAATTACATATAACACAAATCGCATAGATATACATAGTATAATTAATATATATATCACAGAACATATATAACATATATTTAGACAATATATGTATATATATAACACATATATAGATATATGAAATCAAAAGGTTATTAAGACGTTATAATTGATTTGTTACATAAAATAAATATGCTTTTATATGTTTTCTACGTGACATAAAATATAGATTACATATAATGTAATATATAAATTTATATTGATGTATAGATTATATATTAATATTAGACTAAATGTTATATATATAACATTTAAAGATCGTCAAAAATTATATAAATATGTATGTATAACTTATAGAGTATATGTAAAATATATATCATGTAGTGGTGGTATTATATGGTAGGATGATGTGAAATGAGAAAAAGAAACATAATAATATTACATTGAACAAATTTGCAAATCAAACTTAACTTGTTTATGAGGCCTCTTTAATAAACAGATTTATAAAAAAGTTTGGATGCAAAATGAATATGATTTATATGTTATAATCAAACTTGACCTATTTATGTTATAATTGATTTGTTACACAGAATATGCTTTATATGCTTTGTGTGTGCCATAAAATATAGATTACATATAATGTAATATATAAATATGTACTGATATATAGAATATATATCTATATTAGACTACATGTTATGTAGATAATAGTTAAAGATCGTAAAAAATTATATAAATATGTTTGTATGACCTATAGAGTATCTGTAAAACGTATATCATGTAGTGATGATATGGCATGGTAGGATAATGTGAAATGAGAAAAAGAAACATAATAATATTATGTTGAACAAATTTGCACATCAAACTTGACTTGTTTATGAAGTTTGTTTAATAAACATATTTATAAAAAAGTTTGGATGCAAAACTTATAACTTATACATGAATTTAACAATGTCATATCCGATTTTGACTTGTTCATTATCTATCTTGATTTTTATTGAAATAAGCCTATTTATAATTGTGATATGTTCAAATTCATGCAATGAGTCCCAAATAACTAACACTAGTCATTCCTTGGCAACTAGGGTTATGTCTTAGAAGGGTTGGTTCGTTTTTCTCTTTTACCATTAGGGTTGTTACGTTAGACCTCTTTGATGATATCACTTCTTTTTCTTTCTTTCCTTTACTTTGTTTTGTTTTTCTAAAGTACAAAACATGTGATATGGTGTCACAACTCCAAATAGGACCCAGTAGACTTTACCAGAAGCTATCATGTCATGTATGTACTCGTTATATCATAGCCGTCTTATGTGTCAGAGTTCACACGACTCTATTAAGCATTTAATTACTAAAGCTGTTTATGATATATGAATATATTTTTTACACAAAAATAATTATGGAATTTCAACATTCCACTGATTGATGGGATTGTAAAGAATCGGTATCCCCCACTAAACTACCATAAGTAACTTACATTTATATAAACCTGAATGGCAAAGGAAATCTTATTAATGCTTTAAAATTTATATATGTATCTTTGATTTAACTTTTCAAGTGATTATAATCATTATCTTGGGGGTAGGATGACTTTCATTCACACCAATCTTATCTCGTTTCGCTCTTATGGAGTTACTTGCAAAACAATTTGTTAGAGGGCAAGCAAAACCATGGCTCAATGAGATGGGAATACAATTTCCTCTTTACTTCCTCAAGTATAAGTTATCAATCATACGCTATGCATGAACACTCATATACAATGCAAACATCAGATGTGGTGTTCTGGTAACTAATGTGAAGTAGGGCTATAAACGAGCCGAGTCGAGCTGAGCCAAGCTAAGTTGAGCTTTTAAAGGCTTAGGCTCAGCTCGTTAAAATTTAGTAAGCTCGAGCTGAGCTTTTTAATGAGTCTAAAATTGAGGCTCCATCTTGGCTCATTTAATTGAATGAGCTTAAGTTTCAGCTTGAGCTCAGCTCGTTTATGAAACAAGCTTAAGCTGAGTCGAGCTTTTTGTGAAGCCTAATGAGCTTTTAATTGAGGTTGAAATTTAAGTTCAAGCCCGAATCATTTAGATAGTCTGTATTTCATTGTTTAAACCTAAAATATAACGTATAAGTGTTGCTATAAAATGTATACAAAAATTATTAAATAGAAATTAGTTTTTATTGTTTTTAGTATGTAGTTATAAATAATATATTATGTATAAAAAATTCATATATCTACTAATGAGCTTATTAACAAGCTTGTTAACGAGCCTAGTTGTGATCTTGTTCAAGAGCATAAATGAGGCTGAATCAAAGTTTGAGCTTGGATCATTTAGATACACGAGCTTTACTTTGGGCTTGGGCTTGGCTTGTTTACTAATGGAGCTCGAGCTGAGCCTAACTTGAGTAGCTCTCGAATAGCTTGGCTCATATATAGCCCTAGTGTGAAGTCTAGGAATTAACCTTTCCTTCACCTAACGTTTGGGGAATGCTTAGTTCCGTTAGTATCCAGGTCATTTACCCTTAAACTCACTTATCACAAGTCCTTCGGCAGCCTTAAGGTGCTCAATCTAAGGGTAGCTTACAATAAGATTGGAGACGATGGGGAGACATGGCTTCATAATCCTAGACTTGCCCAGATCATTTAGTTCATCTTACGAAACTAGAACTTAACTTAACTTAGTTTTTCCTCACGAAGGCCTTAAAGTGCTTAATCTAGAGGTAGCTTAGCTTAAATGAAATGAATATATCCATAACTTAGATTTTCCTATCATTCCATCGACGGATGATGACGACAAGTAAGAATGAAATGTTTTGCAATGGATGTTCGGTTTTAGTTATAGTCTAGTAGCAGTTAATATTTTAAGGATCACCAATCAATATGCATTTCACTCCAAACAAACAAGATGTTAGGGAAAATAGCAATTTCACACAAGAATAAATACAAACAGTTCATTCTCGATTATCAATGTACTTTTACTTGTTAGACCTTTCACTTATGGTTCGTAAGCTTAAACAAATATACTTATTATCGATGATTAGTCGATTCATCTCTTACTTTGTACTTCTCATTTCTTACTTTTGTCGCTACAATGACTTAAGTAAATTCAAATGACACATACAACTTATTCGAACATGCATTTGAATTCTTAATGGTATAAGTAACAATCCCACACAAAAACCAATTCTAGCAGTTCATTCATTAACATTAGTACAATCTTCCTCGTTAGCTCCTTCACATATATTTTATGAACCTAAGTATATTTTCTTAGCATTAAGGTTTAATTTCACATCTTAAAGTGTTTAGTTAGGCTAAAAGGATGAGATAAGTGAGTTACAAAAGTTATGGTAAGAATTTCTTAAAAGCGGATAATTAACAACATACACAAGTAGGCTACACAGCTTGTGTAGAAGGCTTCTTGATAGCAAAAGTGCCTTACATGGCTTGAAATTACAAAAAGAATAGGTTCGAGTGACTCTACATGACCATTTATGCACTGGTCGTGCTTGGAGGAGGTGTAGGCTAGGTTTGACGTCCATATTACTTTGTTTCGCCCAGATATACATGTACATAACCATTCTACACAACCATGTAGATTAGTCGTGTAGAACATCTTTTACATCTAGAATGTAAGTTTTAGAAAATTTACACCTACACAACCTTCATACACGAGCCATGTACGGGGGGTCGTTACATCTAGAATGTAAGTTTAAGCGATTTTTACACATACATAACCATTTTATACGGTCGTCTAGGATGATTGTGTAGGATGACTTTTGTCCTAAAGCTTTTATTGATGTTCCAGTTTGTATTTTCAGGACTTATAACACCTCTATAAAGTCTTTATAACTTATTTTATCACCAACACAACATAGAATAGTAATATAAGAGTAGTAAAACACACAATCAAGTAGTAAATCACCAATAATCCCACTCACCTTAGTTGTATTTGGAATTTAGTTGATATAATCCTCGAATGGATTTGTTCATTTATTGTTCTTGCCTAGAACATATAGAAAGAAGTTCCTCTAATCTCGATAAACTTAAATATATAAGTTAGGATCAAGGATTAATATTGAAATTTGAGAATCTTACGATATCTTTATAGTTTATGGCTTTGTCGAACTCTTTTTCATGTCATAGGGTTGGATAAAACATTATAGAGCTTAGTCTTGAATTAGAGTGTACATTGCTATGATCATAGCACAACTTGCGGATTTAGAAAAGGAGGTGTATTTTGCAAGTTATGAATTTTGGAAGTTTCGAAGTTTGGTCAATCTGTAATTTATAAGTTTCACAGGTTGGAGAAATTGAAAATGAAAGGAAAAAGGAAAAGGAAGCGGCTGACAAGTGAATGGAGGTGTATATATATTTATATATATAATTGAGGTGGTGATTGTGAATGAAAACATAATGAATAATTTTCAATATGGGTCCAATTTCTACACGGTTCGGTATCCTATCACATCTACATATGTTATGTCGTTTGAATGCAAAAACTTATGTACCTACAAATTTGGATATCATAATCACAACCATAAATTTAGGGTTTTAGGTTCTAGAATTAGGCTTTTGGGTATGTTTGAGGTCCAACCACCACTTGAGTTGCCAATCAATTATTAAATCCCATATTCTAGATAAGGTAAAATTATGGGACATGACAAATAGGTTAAGGTCTTTATCCCCATATAAATCCTAAACCTATTTGATTCTCTCTAAATTGAACTGCAAATCAAGCAAATTGCATTTCATAGTTCAATTCCATTTGTTTTAGTTCTCAATTCAATTTGCTTATATGGACAACCATACCTAAAACCATCTATTTTTCTTTTCTCTTTATTTTTATGTTAGTGAACTTAATTTTCTTTCATCAGAGCATACTAAAATGTAACCATACTAACTAATAAAATGATCAAAAGAAATAAACAAGAATCTAAAAATTCAATATGAAAAAAGAACATATTTAATAAATGATATTCACCAAAAAGGAAAATAAATTCCTGCACAATCAAAGAACGAAGCCTATCTATCTAGCTGAAAAAGCTCACATAATGGAATGGTAAACACAATAAAAAAAATTTAAAAAATCTAAATAACCTTGATTTAAAAAAAAAATAAGATAATTACATAAAATTTATTCATTCATGGAGGAATGGCTATAAACATTCATATCTCAATCAAGATAACCCCTTACATAGGGTAAATATCGATTGCATTTGAAACTATCAAAATTTAATGGTTACATAAGAAAGCCTAGAAAGGGAGAAAAAATGTCAACTTTAAATCTTTTCTTCATGAACAAATATACATGTAATAAATATATAAAACTATTACCTATAAATATGAAATACCACCAAGATCACAAAATTAATTATAAAGATCATTGATAACAACCTTGGTACGAGATCTATTGCAAAATAAGTCATTACTTCAAAATTTATGGCAACATCCTTCCCTTTTTATAGATACACAACATAAAAACTCCAACAAGGGGAGGAAGTTGCTATAAATTATGAAATCTTGACTTTTCTTTATAACCTACTGAATTCAATGTAGAAGATTATTGAATGGTGTCAACCTCCATTCTTGAAGGAAAATTATATGGGCCAGATGAACATTTACGGTAAGATTGAATAGGAATCAATGTTTAAGGTGATATAGAAAAAGGATAAGCATTATAGAAAGTGATTCATAAAATGGTAACTTACATAATTTAGTTATGATGCCATTTAAAATATCTTAACAAGTGATAACTAATATCTTTTATTAACGACTTTATGTATTTATCCCTTCTTTTAATCAATTACATGATTAATCTTTTATTTAAATTAACAACAAATATTGATTCGATTGGTTAATTTCTTTTTTGACTTTTTTCTTTAAAAGAAATGCACTTTTATGATATTCCAAATTTTCGATTGTATGTATCAAAGTTATCCAAATCTCTAATAGTTACTCTAGTTTTATTAAAGAATAAACATGTTTGATGTATTTATTCTACGGTATTTTATAATTATATTATTTTACACCAATTCATTATATATAGGATAAATTGTGTGAACACTTCTTGAAAATTTTTATAAAATTTGCATGGACTTCCTACTTTCAAAATTATTTGTGGGTCTTACTTTTTAATGTATTGACAGTTGAGGTATGTGATCTTACCGACATAGAATTAAAAATAATAACATTAAATAACACATCATATTTAATTGCTGATGTAGCAAATTTTAACCAATTTTTTAGTTAATATACTAGATACAAATAAAATACCTATCGAGATCCATTAAAAAAGAAGTAACTCTATATTTCTTTTCCACTACTCTTGGAAGAACTCTAACCTTAACACACAAAAAATTGTAATTTCAATCCTTAGTGAAATCTCACAAATTGAATCCCTAATTTCCTCACAAGTGGAAAGGAACATCTTGTTAATAGATTATGGATCATAACATCTTTCTTTATCTTCTGTTTATTACATGCTTTAAAGTTTTATTTTTATTCTCCTCCATTGTTTTATGTTCTATTTTATCAGAAGATTGTATCTCTTTCTACTTGCTTATACTTTAAAACACGACTATAGAATAAAATACTGTTTATTAAAAGAATGGAAAGTTGAATATGTATAGAAACAATATCCTGTGATATGATTTCTTCATCTAAAACTTATTTTGCAATTTTTTTCATTATATTTATTATAACCAAAATTGAATGTGCAAATGATAGAAATTTATAATGGTTCAAACACTTCTTTTCCTCCATCATTTATCTCATTTGCTTCTAAATTAATTGACTTAACACTCAAACTAGCTGCTCCATCACATGCACATAGCTCTACATCTCAAAAATGCTCATGATCATAGTTGGAAACAATAAAGAAAATTCTTTTGAAATTTGAATTAATTTTTGAATTTCTTTATTCTATTTTCCATTATATTCTAAATGATAAATAATGTTTTTTTTCCATTGTTTTCTTGGGCCATAATCTATTGATTATATTTGACCTTTTTCTTTCTATAAAAGTAGTGTCTAATGTAATTACTTTCCTTTTTTTTTGCTATGCTTTGGTATCCTCCTCATGCCTTATTGTCTCTCAATTGTAGATATAGGCAAGGAATAATTCAAGATATCAGTTGGCATCTCCACATATTTGCAAATATGTTTCTACTACATTACATGTTCGATTTCCTTAAAGACATAGCAAAACAGTGCAGTTACAAGATGTTTCCTATTCTACTTGTGAGAAAAATTGGGGATTCAATTTATAAGATTTCATGGGGTATTGAAATTACAATTTTTATGGATTAAGATTAGGGTTCTTCCAAGAGTGGCAAAGAAATACAAAGCTACTTCTTTTTTAATTGGATCCAGGTGCGTATTTTATTTGTATCCAATATATTGACTAAAAAATTGGTTAAATTTCCTACGTCAACAATTAAAATAATGTGGTATTTAATGTAACTATTTTTTATTTCATATCAGCAAGATCACATACGTCAATTGCTAACACATTAAAAAGTAAGACCCATAAATAATTTTAAGGAGTGTAAGGACTGATTTTTTAAAAATTAAGAAGTCATGCAATTATAAAAAATTTCAAGAATGTTGACGCAATTTACCTTATATATATATATATATATATATATATCTTGCGATACCCTGATTTTCATAGAATACAAGAATTAAACATAAAATAATATAAGAATGTTTATATGAACTACGTAAGATAATAGTTAGAATTGAATAAATAAGCGGAAAGGAAAAACGATATTAAGAATATGATTCTTCTAAAAATCAAAAGAAATTATCAAAAATTAGAAGTAATATAAGAATTTTAAACCCAAATAAAAATAAATGAACAAAATTCCTTAACTAAATAAATAATAACAAAGGTAAATAGTAAATAATCAAGGTTAATAGTAAATGGTAAAATAAACAGTAAATAGTAAATTATAAAATAGTAAATTGTAATTAAGTAATAGTAAGAATGAAAAGTAAATTAAGGTAAATTAGATATAGTTAAATCAATGAATAGTGTAAAATTTGGCTAAATTTATCAAATTAAGCCAAAATTAAAGTAGTAAAAAGACTAAAATACCCTTAAATTAACCTAAATATCTCTAAATTCCCCTATAAAACACCAAAAATGGGAGACAAAGATTATCAAGCCCCTATAAATGTCATAATCATTTTAAAAACCTAGCACTCTAAATTTTGGAAAAATTGAAGGAAAATTCCCAAAAAACAACAAAATTACTTAAAAAGGAGCAAATTAACTAAACAATTACCAAATAGAGACATAAACATTAATCAAAACTCTACAAAAATCAGGAAAAATTGGGAAATTTCGTGAAAACAGATGGCACATTTTTTTTTACATAATAACAAATTTAAAATAATTATGCATGCATGCAAATTAAGTGTCCAAATTTAGGAAAATTACCTAACATTTGTCAAAAATCACGGTAGCTACCAATATGAACGTGTAAAATATAAGGATTACGTCGTAATTTTTGCATGAAAAAAATTTGACACCTGGTAATTTTTATCGAATTAACAAACTCTGGAATTTCGCTATAAATACCGCCCAGAACTTGTAAAATTCACCAAACCCACATTCGAAATCAGAAAATCACCAAATTTGGAAGTTAAGAGTCTAAAGAGTAAATCTGCCATCTTGAGGTGGCGCCGGTGAAGCTTAGCCAATCTCCGACGAGGATTAATAGCAATATCAAAACTTGTTCGTTCGGCTACAAAATTTTATAGTAAGTACAATATAATATTAGTTACAACATATAAAATTTTCAGAATTTTTCATGAAATTTTGATATTTTTAAAAATTACATGATTATAGTTGCGAATAAACTAGGAATAATGAAATCCAAACTTCTAGTATAAAATACCTAAACGATTTCTAAAAATAAAAAAATATTATATTATTACTCCAAGATATTCATACTAACATTATTGGCACTAACAATTTTTTTCACATTTTTTTTGAATATTTACACCAATTTATCAATTATAGCTAGTAAATAAAGAAATTATGAAAATTATATTAAATATTCATAACCATCTTAAAACTTTACTTAACTAAATATACTAGTACCAATAATGACATGCATGCCCCAATAAAAGGATTACCAAATATTAATGTAATAATTAGTTATAAAGTTTAAAGGTTAGCAACTCTTAGAAACAATAACTTTGAAATTATAAATTAAACAACTATATCATATGTTATATAAATTAGAATAACTTTTCTAAGCATTTCAAGCTATACCCACTTATCGAACTATTTCGAATTCTTTTAAACAAAATTATAACTTTTCAAAATTAATTAAGTACTTGAAGTGCTTAATTTCACAATGCTTTTTAATAAAAACAAATTAAGCTCATTATTTCCTTATATACTAACTTATAAATATGGTGAATCTTCTAATAAAGTTATGTTATTCCTTAAATAAACCTTATAGTATAATCATACTACAACTAAAACAAAATCTTGCATCATAATACTAATTTATTTTATCAAAATCATTCTTTTAGGTAATACTCCATAGCAATCTATTCCACACACGAAACCCATTTTGGTAAAGTGGTCCAGCTTCACAGCTATTCTTAAAGAATCTTTATATCAATACATTATGTGTGAATGGTAACCTAGAAAATAAATGCATGTGATTGATTAAATGTTTGTTTGTCTTGTAATTGCCTGATCGGATTTGATGAATTAGGTGATCATCTAAAGTAAACCAGGTATTATAAGAATCTATTCGAACCTTAATAAAATGACTCACATTACACGAGACATCAAACATCCTACGTCTATGAAATGACCTAAAGTTAATTTATAACTAATATATGTAGATTGATTGTTACATGTGTATATGTGTTTGAGTGAATTAGTATATTTGTAATGTGAATGTGATTTAATGTATGTGAATATATAATAAGCTATGATAATATATTTTAGCATTATAATTTAGTTATGTTATTAATTATTGTGTTAATGCAAGTGGTTGTCGTAGTAATTAATGTTTGATAAATTAAGTGTATTTTGAGCTAAGTTTATAGCCTTTAATCTTAGTAGATTTTTGGTCCAATACAAGCCCAAACTTAAGCCCAAATCTAAGCCTAAATAAAGCCTAAGCCTTTCCAAATTTGTCCTCCCCAAAAGTCAACATTATTAGGATAAACATCAAAGTCTAATTTCATAATTAGACAGTCCAAAATAGAACAAAGGAGAGGAAAATTCGAAATTCCTTCAAAGCCCAAAATTTCAAGACCCAAATCAAGTTTTCTTGGACTCAACACACCACAAATCCTTCCCCAAGTCTTATATATACATTGAGGTAAGTTCATTTGATGTTTGAGATGTCTTATTTTCCTCTTACTCCATGAAATAAGCATGTGTAGTATAATACTAGTAGTTAATGTGCTAAATCCTTGTTGAGATGTTGTAAAGTGGTTAAGAAAGCTTTAGAATGCTTAACATGTTATAGATAGGTTGTAGTAGGCTTTCATGTAGTTTGGAATGAGTTGGAAGAGGTAAAATGTAAAAATTTTTTAGTTTGGAAAACAGAGGAAATCTACAATGCAAATTGCAGTGTACATCGCCTGGTACGCCACCGACATACATACCGGCATTAAAGTTTTTAATTATGATCTTTTTGGAAATTTTCTCAAACACCATCGGCGTTAAAGATAGAATTTGTCGACATTAGAACCCTGATTTCTGACCTTTTGAAATTTTTTTAAACGCCACCGGTGTTGACGTTGACATTACCGACGTAAAGACTTCAAGTTTGTGCAAAATAAATACTTCTTAACGCCGCCTTATATGCCGCCGGCGTATGGTCCTACACTGCTGGTGTTAAGGTTTGCATTGCTGGCGTTAATGGCCGGCGTGGACTTGTAAATTTCAAGTTTTTCTAACTTCTTCCAACTTCTTCTAATACATAATATAAGACTTTTTAATCAAAGATTTGCTTTGTACGATGTTGTATATATGTTATGTGTGGACTTTGAATTGTTTTTACTTAAGATTCAATAATTTTCCTAAGTTCTAATACAATGAATATAAGATTGACTTAGGATAGTAATGCGATATAATTGATTTATGTGGAATAGAGATAGATACTCAGTTGGAGATTCTCGTCAATACTCAAATCAAACTAGGTACACAATACTTTGATTGATTATTGTTTAGGATGGGCATATACCAATTTAACCTTAATCAAAGATTAATGAAATATATTGAAATTGGTTATGCTTTCCGTCGTTGAATCCGGAATCGGGAGCGACAACCTTGTCATGATGCAATGGCACAGTAGTTTAGGCACTTAGCCCAATCCTTTATCATGATGCAATGGTTCACCATGATGAAATGGTGATTTCTTTTATTGGCTAAGTGGGTAGCTAATAGGTTTAACTGTATCGGTATATTCTCTACATAGGCTAGGAAGGAAATAATATGTTTTAGTTCACAGGTTTGGGACCGTTAAACTAATTGATGTTATAGATCGGAATAAGTGGAATATATAAAGGAGTGTGAACCCTAAATAATGTTATTATATTCTTTATCGATTAGATATAGGAGATATAGATATCTGGTCTATCTATATTAATCCCCTGAGTAGCTGCTGTTACTGAGGACCCCTAGAATTCCCAAGCTTGAATCGGAGTTTGAATACTCCAGTGTTGTTCTATTCAATTAACTATAAGATAATGAAGTTGTGGTGATTTATTGCATTGCATTTAGTTAAGTGAGCATTGCATATGTATTTATTTAAATTATTGTGTACTAGGCCTTTAGCTCATGCTACTATCTTGCAGGTGACTTTAATGATGAGCTCTATGACGATATGGGTTATGAGATTGACTGGGAGGATTCTATGTACGACTGAGAGAGGGATGCCTAGTATATGCTTAGGATTCCTTTTGATGTAAAATTTTGTGAAGCGTTTAGGCTTAATTGTTAAGCCTTGGAATGTATTTTGAGTTGAATTGTATTTGTAATATAGTTGGGTTGTAAGTAAGATTTATATGTTTGTATGATCCTTGGGAAGTAGTAATGTATAAATATATGATGTATGACTTGTATATAGTTAATGACCCACTACCTATGTAATGGTAATGTTTCTAATTCAAAGCATATGAATGTTATATCTGTTTTAAACAGGTAGCCATTACAAACATCTCTTTTTAAGACAACCTTATGTATAATACTTTAATATTGTTCCTAATATTTGGGTTTTATGTGTGGTTAAGAGATTTGACACACTTAAAAATTAGGTTAAGTGGGTCGGGTCTTTACAGTCTATTAAACTGACCATTCATGTGAGAATGGATTTTTTCTTCTGACATTTATTAAACTAAGTGACAAGAGAGGAGGTCACAATAAAGGTTACAAGCTGTCTAGGGGTTTGTCCTAAGCGGTTTTTAGGAGGACAGCGGTCCATTGCACATTCCTGGTTTAATGGAAGATGAATCTATGTTCAAATTCCTCGAAACCCATATTAGAGTGGGGTTAATTTCTCTAACCTCGTGATGAACCGGTCTCCATCATGTGGATGGCATAGTATTTGATCATGCATACATTTAATAAACATGTTTGCTAAATGCTTTGTAAGGTCTTGTAAGATTCTGACCACTTATTGAGTAGGTGGAATTATGCTCACCACCCTACAACTTCTTTTGTAGGAAATCCATAAGAACAACACAAAATGCCTGGAATAATACCCGTTAATATCAAAAACTTAATCCTAGTCTCCATTTCTATAGATATCTTTTAAGTACGTCATTATTTAGTGAGCCTAGTAATTATTAGATGTTTATGGACCATGAGTTAGTCAAACTCCATAAACCTTTGATAATTACGGTGGGACTGTACGGATTAATTTTTCAGGATGTGACAGTCTTAAAGTGGTATCAGAGCCATCACTTAAAAGATATTAAAAAAACGATGATCATAAAAAGAACAAAAGAAAATATATATATATATATATGTATATACCAACAACAATAAAAAAATCATCCATTAACCCATGTAGACTCATGATTGTAGGGACGAAGAGAATTTTTTATTGAACAGTGGGAAGAATTTCGATATTTACATGAGGTAGCTTCGATGGACTATAGGATCAGGCTTCAGCATCTGATATACCAACTAGCTGATCATGGTGTCTACTTTTCCCCTGATGAAATCAACCGTAAGTACATCGATAACATAAACCCCCGCTAGGCATCTTGGTGGGACGATATGATCGAAAGAAACAGAGATGCACTAAGCTGGTATTTGGTTATTCCTGCATTTAAACACTATGTAGTCTAGAGAGCAGTTGATGGACATGGTTATACCAATAGTCCACTTTGTAACAAAGCCTAATCCCCAATACCTGTACCCCAATGACATATTTTTTATTCCTGATTGGTATAGGAGAGCCATGCTGAACTTATCTGAAGGCGTAATTAACTAGTTCCCCTTTCATGAGGGGTTTCCTTACATTTCTATTGCTTCAGCTACCCCAGCAAATGCTACAATCGCTCTACCCATAAGTGTGGAAGTAGCAGCTTTAGACATTAATTATCAAACTATGTACGAAAGTTTGAACACCAGTACTTCAGTGGCTGCCACACCTCTTAATGTTGTATACCCTGATGACATTACTACCTCCTCTTCTGATGCCACGACTAACACAAGTATGACTCCACCACCTCCCACCGAACATTATGGGAACGGGCATTACACTCCTTCTTCCACTGAACCTTACGGAAACGGACATTACACCTCAACTCTCCTGCACATTCTAGAAGAACATACTTGGGAGATTGAAATTAGTCGTCTGAATCTTAACTTCCCTCTGTTTAATAACTAAGTTACTTAAGAGATGCATGGAAAGTGAATCAATAAAAGGCTTGTAGTACCTATGTTTCGTTTCTGTTTGAGTGTTAAAAATTGTATGATAAACGTCGTTGTTGTAACCTTTTTATATGAATATCAAAAATGAAAGATGATGTTTTTATTTTCTTATTTTCTTACATATATGTGTCTTTCTAGGAAGAAAATTTTGAAAAATGGCTAATGATAATAATAAAACTAGGCAACCAAATAAAAACAATTATGTAGCTTAAATTTTAGCTACCATGCAAAATATGTTGCAACAACAAGGTGACGTACTACAACACCTACTAAATCAAAGGAATCAAGCCTAGCCCGCTCCCGAACAAGAAAACCGAGCTCCATGTGCAGCCAAGTTATCTGAGTTCATTAAAGCGAACAAATACTTCAGCGGAGATACCTAAAATCCTGCAGAAGTAGATTATTGGCTTTCTGCAGTAGAACGGTGTTTTGAGGCTTTTGAAATACCAAACCACCAAAAAGTCCCATATGGGACATTTATGCTACAACTTCGAGCATGCAATTTGTGGGATTCCAAAGCCAAGGTATTAGGTAATAATATCACCTAGGAAACATTTCGAGAAGAATTCCGAAAAGAATATTTCCCTCGGAGCGTCAAGATGAAAATGGTAGTAGACTTATTCTCCATGAAAAAGGGGAACAAAACTGTTACGCAATATGAAACTGAATTCTTCAAACTATTGTAGTATGCCCCGGCTTCATATAGAGATGATGAAACCCTAAAGAAAACTTTGTTTATTAGAGGTTTCGACCCTTTCATGCAATGCAAGCAAAAAGACTATGACTTGCCCACCTACTCAGCGATAGTAGAAAAAGTAAGGCAGCGGGAAGCCAATCGGGATCGTATGCAAGAGCATAAAGGAAAGATTAGAGGAAGTTCCTTTAGGAGATTTATCCCTAAAAATAGGACCTGATGTGTGTATGATCAACAAGTCTAAAATTTATAATCCAATTAATTCAGATCCGCACAAGGCAGTGCACCTATCTTGTAGTATGGAAATTAACTCGGATGTCGTCCTAAAGATCTATAGGCAATTACTAGTAATACCCTTTCACCACTATCTAGTCTAAATTATCAAAAGATTGCATTAACCCTAATGATTAATTATGCTAATAATTGACAAAACCTAATTATAGAATATGAGAGCTTTTCTTAATTTAATTCAATTCACAACAATGCCTCTAGTTTTGATCCATCCTAACCCTTAGTACTTATGATAAATTTAACTGATGAAAAATCAAATCTTGAACTGCAGGGTTTCTAAATTAAACCAATTACTTTCTTCAAGTCAATTGATTCCTAATTTTACATGAGAAAATGGGAATCTCTTCCTTCACTCACGCCAATGTAAAATTGCATAAAACTCACAAACCCTAAATAAAGATTTAATCTTTATGACAAAAATTCGAAGTCTCCCTATATCTAGGTGAAACATGCAAATTTATCATTCATGCAAGATCAATCTATCCTATTAGTTGAAATCTCTTTCTAACTAATAAGAATCAAACAAGCAATAATCCTGGCTAGAAAATTATTATAAGACAATTAAACTACATGAATGAATTCAAGATCAAAACTTTTCATCAATTGATAACAATTCAGGACAGGAGTTAGGGTTTCACAAAACCTAGGGCATATAAATCTACTCTTCCATATGATAAACAATAGAAACAATAGATCTAGAAGAGTTTAAATAAATCATAATAACAAAAACCCCCTTTGAAACAATTGTTGTGACTCCGGATGTTTGTGCGCCAATTCCTCTTGAAAAGCTCTCCAACAGACAACCTTTAGGGTTAGGAATGATATCTGACTCTCTCCTTTTCTTAAACAATGAAAGAAGGCCGTATTTATACAAAAATTGCTCATACACGGGCACCCTACACGACCCGTGTAGGTCGGGGCGTGTACAACATAATTCCAGCGCATTTTCCCTTATTGTCATGTGTATACTACTCATCCTACACTACCCGTATAGCTCGGGTCGTGTACATTGAAAATGCTGATTTTTCTTCAAGTTTATCCTCCAAATCTACACTAGTAGTGTATAATTACTAGTGTATGACTAGCAACTTCATCTAGGCTCCATAATTCTTCAATAACTTGGTTTCTTTCATGATAAATCTCTTGAAAAGCTCCATTGTTCCATAATTATCCCTGAAACAAGTAATTAACCCAATAAAAGTTCTTTCCTTTGATGAATTACTCAAATAACATATAAAATATGCTAAATAATGCACAAATAATGGGGGTCTTAAGACACTTATCAGGACCATAAGTGATAATTCCACTAAACCGAAAATAATTGCTGGAAGTAGTTCTACAATCAAATGTTGGAAATGCGGAAAGGAGCATCTCCGCAGTAGATGTGATCAACTACAAGAGAAATGTTACATTGGCGGGAATGAACATCACAGGGCAAAGGATTGCCCAAGAGTTAAGTGCAAGTGTTACGGGAAAAGGGGACATATGGAGAGGGATTGAAGAAGTAAGAAGCTGAAAGAAAACCCTGCTTTGACTGCTGCCAGAATTTGTGTAATGGAGAACCTAGAAGAAATTCCTGAACAAGACTGGATGCAAATAGCCACGGAGGAAGAAGAAGCAATCATTGATGAGGATCCTGTAAGTGAGGGTGATTCTCATGAGATGATAACAGGTGAGTTTCAGGATAGAATTTAAGAAAAGATTTAGACAAATCATGATCTTATGTAAAGACTATTAAATCAAGAATTACTATTATGCAGGAAATATTCTTGTACATGGGAATTCTGCATATACGCTTTTTGATACGGGTGCATCTCATTCATTTCTTAGCACTCAATTCCAGCAAAGGAATGGTTGTAAGCCCCGGAAAATTTCAATAAATAATTCCAAGACGAACTTCGAAAATAAACCCTAAAAATCACTCCAGATTAAAACCGAACTTTGACTAATCCTAAATCACGAACGAATTTGGAATTTCTCAATCTTGAGGAAAATGAGAATCCTTAAAAACAAAATAAGAACTCAACATACTTCAATTCCAAAACCACTACGTACGACAAATTCCATACATAACTCCGACTTATAAAATCGGGTAGTATAAAACCCAAAAACAAATTATTAAAAAGTAAAGAACTATTAACTTTCGGAAATGAAACCTAATTCAAGAATTCCGGAAACGTTAAAAGATATTAAATACATACAAAAATGAAATGTAAACTAAATTTTTCAAATTAAATATATTGTATAAACATAAACTATCAGTTTCAAAATTGGTAAAGATCTAAACCGGAAAATCACTCAGAAACTCTAAGTGGAATACAATAGTTTAAGTTCGGCAATCTAGCGCTCCTAACCCCAGAGGCCGAGATGTAGTTTAAGTGTGTAGAATAGCTCGTAGTAATATAAGTTTTCTTAAAAATATCATATTGGTAAATTTTTGACCTATTTTGAACCCGTTTAGATACAGACTTCGAAAAGCGTGTCCCGGGGCTCGAGATATAAAAAATATACCATTAGTACCGTTAGACTCATAATTTCCTAAAATTTCCAAATATATCAATTATGTAATTTTTCGGATTATAAAAATTACAGTTATAACTTTTTTATCGTATTTTCATTACTACTGGTAATTAATTAGTCTTTTGCACTATTCACTTTTATTTCATTACACAATTTTATTATTTTTATGAAGCCTCATATTATTAGATAAATATTTTATATATTATAGAAAATTTTTTTTCTAAAATTTAGTTAGTTCGGGCTTTTACGGGATTAGAATCTATTTAAGATCTGATAATAAAAATAAAATAAATTAATTTAATAATTGAAAAATATTTTAAAAATATTTTTATTTTTCATAAAATAATTTTTTAGAATTTTTCGGGTTATAAAAATATCATTTATAGCCCATATTTGCGTATTTTGATCATACCGGTAACATAATTGTTAAAATACTAAAATAATTCAAATAATTATTTAATTTTAATTATTAAAAATCTGCTACAAATATTTGGAATAAATTTTCTAATTTTATTTTATTTTATTTTATCAAGAAAGTACTTTTACAACCCATACCTTCAAATACACCTTACACATATCACTTCCTTTTCACTTCAATCTTTTTACACTTTATTATATCTATTCATGGTATATTTTGACTCCTTTATGGCTGCCATTGTCCTTTATTTACTCCTATTTTGACTAAATTAATTATATTTCACTCCTTCTTAAAGAAGCTACATTATACATTTATTACATAATTTAATTTCAAGTCAAATTTCAACAAAATTCCCTCTCTCTCCTCCCCCAATATTCACTTGTAGCATGCCTAATATTGGCTTCCCTTGTTTTATTTTTTTTCTTTCCTTTTTTTAATTAATACACTCATTTTCTCTCTCTCCTTCATTTACTCCTTCTTTCCTTTTGCATTCCTTAGCTTTTCTCTCTCTTTTTCCTCTCTTTTCTTCTTCATTTTTGCTCTTGTTCTTCGAGGAACCAAGCTTCCCCCACTTCTTTTGTTAGCTTCCACCCATATTTCTTGAAGATTTTTAAGCAAATCTTCTTCTCAAAGCTTCCATAGGTGATATAGGTAAAGTGTAATGAAGGTTTTATGCATCAAATGACCTTCTATAAGCTTAAAAGCTTAGGATGATGATGCCAAAAATGAAACACTCCTCTTCTCCATTATTATTATCTTGTATCATAATTTTTTTCTTGTTTAAAGTTGTTATATTTTTTAGATCTAACTTTTTGTAGCTTTGATTTTTGTTTATGCCATAGATCTTGCTATTTGAGTTATTATTTTTGTTATTGCTTATGATTTATGCATATATTCCTCATTCACATGTGTTCATGCATTTAAAACTAGTATAGAAAACTAGATCTAGTGTTTTGGAGTTCATAAATGCATTAGACTTTTATTTTATGTTCATAAACAACTTGTAGTAGCATGATGATAGTAGGAATATTTTAGAAAACTCAAGATCTATTTTATTTTCAACAAAAATAATTTTTGAAAATTCGGATGAAAATGAAATCATATTTAGAAAAGTTGTTTTTCAACTTCAAAATGTGTATTTTTCATTTAAAATGAAGGGCTTAGGATATAGATACTATAAATGAAAGAATTTGATGAGTAAAGTTTAGATCTATGAGTTTATAGTTTACTACCATGGGTTTCTTTTAGATCTATGTTCATATTAAGAGTAGATCTTGGTTTTGAACTAAAACAAAAATTGTGAAATTCGTATTTTGGCAAGACCCCTATTTAATAACCACTTTCTAAGTGTCAAAATGTAATTTTTACTTAAGATGATGAAGGCTTAATATATGTATATCATCAAGACTTCTTTTTACAAGAATCAAAGGTGATTTTCAAAATAAAAATCTCATTTTCGGATTTTGGCCAAGGCATATTTTTAAAACATGTTTTCAGACTCAAAAATAAAGTTTTTATTCAAGATATGAAAGGCTCTTAAGATAGGATATGTAAGGAATGGATTTTCATAAGTATAGATAGATTTTATCAAAAGATATAACCAAAAATGAATTTTGTAAATTCGGATCCCAACCAAGACTAATTTTGAAAACCCACATATCAACTCAAAAACTCATGTTTTATGTGAAAAATGAAGGGTATAGGTAATAGGTATCATTAAGTGGTGATTTTTACAAGTTGAAATGAGTTTGGATATGAGTAATATATAAAACAAAAAGTAGAATCAAGATGGAAAATTTTGAGTTAGTAGTCAATTTGTGAAATTCGTAATTTTGAATGAAGGCCATAAGAACACCTATTATCCAAGCTCAAAATGAAAGTTTTATGTAATGAATGGAGTCTTAAGTAATAGGTATCATAAAGTCTTAAATTTTAATGCATTAAACAAGTTTTTCCCAAAGGAATCATCCAAAAAGTGGATTTTCTAAAATTAGGATTTTTGAGTAAATCCTATTTGAAAACATATTTGCAAAGTGTAAAATGCAAATTTTTATGAAAAAGTGAAGTCCTTAGTGGTTATGTATGATTGAGCCCTAAATTTCTAAATATCAAATGATTTTTACTTGAAGAAATTACTCAAAAACTAATTTCTATAAAATTCGGATTTTGAAATCAACCCCACTTGAAAACATGTTTACGAAGTGCAAAATGGAAATTTTTATGTAGAAATGAAGGTCATAAGTAATGGATATAATGAAGACTCAATTTTAACAAAAATAACTATATTTTCTTAAGTAATAAATCTAAAACAAATGGAAATGATCAAAGTTAGAAAACTGCATTTTTCATAAGTAGTTGTTATTATGGTCTTGCAAAATAAAAAGTTATAAAATTTTCTTTTAGCAAAAATCATCAGGATCATGCATACATTAAGCTCATCTCATGTCATTCATGTTAGGAAATCATTCATATTGCATGTATAATTGAATTGGCAAGTAGAAATATTTCAAGCATTTACAAAACTATTTTTCGGAATTGAAATTTGCTACTGCCCTAATCTGATCCGACCTTTTCAAAGCTTCAAAGTTTTCAAAACTTAAATATAATATTGGAATTAGATAGATCTTTCGAATTAGATAGAAATAGATATATAATTTGCTAGATTCCGAGTTAAAATGACCAAGTTATGGCCGTTTTAAGTTAGAATTCCCGCTTAGGACGAGAATTACGAATTTGATAGTTTGTATAAAATCGTTTGGATTAGTTTGAGTTGAAATACTTATTAGAGTATTTCTTCCTTTTTATGTGATCCCGAATTCGACAATTCCCTACCACCGAATTACTATTACTAAGAGACCGGTGATCCAATGGTCGAGTGAGTTTTCTCCTTATTTTGTTACCTTGTTTGTGCTTGTAGCTAGTTGCATTAGAATTACAGGAACACGATAAAAATCGATATGAATGGGGATGGGATATATGATGAGACTGTGATGAATGTATGCCAAAGAATACTAAAGCATATCGAAACCACGATTTGATTGGATAACTGCACTGTTCATAGTATTTCTGTTATATGTATGATATTGGTTGGTCACTCTAAAGAATGTATGAATATTTTGACCTAAGAAAAATTTAAATTGGTCATGCATTACATCGAACATATTGCATTTGGTAGCATGCTACTCCTATGCAGGTCAATCGGTATGGTCCGATGACTCGTTGGGAAAACGAGGCCGGTATCAAAGCTCATTCATGGGAACTAAGGCACATCGGGGATGCATTCCATGTGTGAGCCTAGCGGAGGCGAGTGCTATGAGCCGAGGGCTTGGGGACTAGCATCAGTCGTGTAGACTTCAATACCATCCCTAACCCAAGATACAGAGGGCATAAATCCATTCTATGTGTGGGTTCCGGATACCCATACATAATTGTGTTGCTCATGTGTTTGTTCATGCATAGCATATGGTTGATTATAACTTGCTTGTTATGGTATGGAATTAAGGGAATTCTCACTAAGCTAGTGTAGCTTATACCCCAATAGATGTTTGAATGAGCAGGTTATCGCAAGAATGCAAAGTGGGGATCGAGATGGTTGGAGCCGAACATGACTTCGGGAGTTCGGAAAAGAATAAGAATGTTTGAAGTTATTAACTAGGTTTTATGATTTTCCTTGTAATAGTTTATGTAGGGAAGTCAGTGGATGAATGTAATTGAAGTATAACGATTTGTATATAAAGTATAGCGATTTGTATATGAAGTATAGTGATTTGTTTCTGGAGTATAGTGAATTGTATTTCCTTTACATTGTTACTTAAGTGTACCAATATAAAATGTATCTCTCCAATGTGTCTTCTCTATGTGTTAGACGCCTTGTCCATAGTATAGAAGCCTTCACGTGACTGAGGTGTTCATTTTTAGGCTTTAATATTGTGTACGGTAGACTGCCACGTTTAGGGTACCCTTTAGGACGTGACAATAGTATTCCGACTGGAAAGACTCGAGTTATTTATAATATCACCACACCCACTGGAGATAGAGTATGCACTCGTGAAATTATAATCAATGAGGTTATTCAAATCCAGAATCGAAAGTTCCCTATAAATCTTATCTTGATCCCAATTATAGGATACGACTTAATCCTAGGCATCGATTGGTTATCCAAGTTCCAAGCTGAGATTGACTGCGAAAGAAAATACATAATGCTCCAAGGACGAAGAATCAAGCTACCTGATGTACAACGGGAGATTACACCAACAGTTACCAGGATTGAAGCCATTTCAAGTATTGATAAAGAATCCATTCTTAATTTAAAGGATAAAGAGAAGATTTCGAGAATTGAGGATATTCTGGTTATACGAGAATTTCCTGACGTATTCCTTGACGAGTTGCCAGGATTAGCACCTCATCGTGAAATTGATTTCTCTATAGAATTATGCCCTAATACATAACCTATTTCCAAAGCTCCTTATCGAATGGCATCAGCAAGAATTAAAGGAACTTAAGATACAACTGCAAGAACTACTCACCAAAAGATTTATTCAACCCAGTGTATCTCCATGGGGAGCCCCAGTACTATTCATGAAAAATAAGGATAGGACGCTTCAACTTTGTATTGATTATCGAGAACTCAACAGGGTTACCATAAAGAATAAATACCCTCTTCCAAGGATTGATGACTTATTCGATCAATTAAATGGGCTACAGTTTTCTCTAGAATTGATTTGCGTTCAGGATATCATCAGCTTCGAATCAAGCCTGAAGATATTCCAAAAATGGCATTTCGAACCCACTATGGTCACTATGAATTTCTAGTAATGCCTTTTGGCCTGACTAATTCGCCGGCTATGTTCATGGATTTAATGAATCGGCTTTATCAGCCCTACTTAGACCAATTCATTGTGGTATTCATTGATGACATCCTAATCTTCTCTAAAGATAGGAAAACACATGCCACCCACTTGCGATTGACTTTACAGAAGCTGCAAAAATCTCAACTATACGCTAAGCTTTCGAAATGTGAATTTTGGCTGGACAGGATCTCATTCCTTGGTCATATTATTTCAGGAGATGGAATATTAGTAGATCCAGAAAAAATACAAGCAATACTGGAATGGAAGCGTCCTAAAAATATTACAGAAATACGCAGTTTCCTTGGATTAGCCGGTTACTACAGACAATTTGTCAAAGATTTTGCAAAAATTTCCAAACCCATGAACGAGCTCACTCAAAAAGGAGTAAAATTTTAGTGGAACACAGAATGTGAAACCAGTTTCTAGAAGCTGAAGAAAAGATTGACATCCGCACCTATATTAAGGTTATCTGATCCCAATAAACCTTATGTAGTCTACAAAGATGCATCTAAGAATGGGTTGGGATGTGTATTAATGCAAGAAGATCGGCTTATGCCTCTCGACAATTGAGACCGCATGAACGGAACTATTCGACTCATGATTTGGAATTAGCGGCAGTCATATTTGCGCTAAAAATATGGATATATTACCTATATGGACAACATTGTGATATTTATATTGATCACAAGAGCTAGAAATACATCTTCACACAAAAGGAACTCAACTTAAGACAGCATTGGTGGTTGGAATTAATTAAAGACTATGACTTGGACATCCATCACCACCTTGGAAAAGCCAACACAATCACTGATGCTTTGAGCCGAAAAAACTACAGCGAGGTAGCTACTTTAGTTACTTCTCAAAAAGAGTTAGTTAAAGCTCTTGAACAATTAAGAATAGAATTTGTACTCCCAAGGTGTCAAGGTGAAATAATGAATTTGGAGATACAACCTACCCTAATCTATGACAACAGGGCAAAACAACAAGAGGACAGCTCCTTAACACAATTTCGCCAACGTATGCAGGAAGGAGATGAAGATTTCTCGCAAAACATTCATGGAGTTCTTTGTTTTCGAAACCGGATATATGTTCCAAGTAATAAGGAAATCAAACTCAAGATGTTAGAAGAAGCACACTGTTCAGGATACACAAGTCATCCTACTATGACCAAGATGTATCATGACTTGAAGAAACACTTTTGGTGGCCAAGAATGAAGAACGAAATTTCTGAATTTATAGCTGGATGTGCAATTTGTTAGCAAATCAAAGCAGAACACCAATGCCCAATTGGTTTATTAAAACCTTTGTCTATTTCCCAATGGAAATGGGATCACATCACGATGGATTTTATTACAACACTACCTAGGACGAGAAATGGTCATGATATGATTTGGGTTGTTTTTAATCGTTTGACCAAGAGCACTCACTTTTTGCCATTGCGAAAAGGGTATTCTATTGATAAACTAGCAAAGATTTATATATGAGAGATTGTACGATTGCATGGCATTCCTCTTAGTATAATTTCAGACAGAGACACATGATTCACTTCGAGATTTTGGGAAAGTTTACATCAAGCCATAGGCACCAAGCTCATTTAGCTCAGCATATCACCCCTAAACTGATGGTCAGTCTGAGCATACCATATAGACACTGGAAGATATGTTACGTGCTTGCTCAATAGAATTCTCGGGAGATTGGGATAATCAATTGCCTCTGATCGAATTTGCATATAATAATAGCTACCAAGCTACGATCTAGATGGCCCCCTATGAAGCATTATATGGAAGAAAATGCCGATTGTCATTATATTGGGAACGTGAAGAGTAAATAACAATTGGACCAGAGATGCTGCAGTAGATGAATAACATGGTTCAAATAATTCGACAGAAGATGAAAGAAGCTCAGGACTGCCATAAAAGTTGGTACAATCAGAAAACCAATTGAGTTTAACATAAGAGACCATGCATATGTCAAAATCATGCCATTCAAGGGTTTGCACCGCTTTGGAGTTAGAGGGAAACTGACCCCACGATATATAGGGCCATTTGAAGTATTGGAACGGGTAGATAGCCTGTCGTATAGATTGGCGCTACCACCTAATCTTTCCAACTATCATAATGTTTTTCATATGTCAATGCTAAAGAAGTTCGTAGCAAATCCTCATAAGATCACTAAGCTGGAACCTATAAAGCTACAAGATAATTATACTTATGAAGAAAAGCCTGTACATTTTGTGGATACACGTACCTAGAAAACTAAGAGGCAAGAAACTAGAATATGTTAAGGTGTAATGGCGAAGCAACGATAGTGAAACCCTGACCTGGGAACCCAGACTTGTTATGGAGGAAAGATATCCCTGGTTGTTTCACTAAAATTTACATAGATAAATTATGAATTTCAAAGGTTTTGAGGACGAAACCTAATCTAAGGAGGGTAGAAATGTGATACCCCAATTTTCATAGAATACAAGAATTAAACCTAAAATAATATAAGAATATTTATATGAACTAAGTAAGATAATAGATAGAATTGAATAAATAAGCGGAAAGGAAAAGCGATATTAAGAATATGATTCTTCTAAAAATCAAAAGAAATTATCAAAAATTAGAAAAGTAATATAAGAACTTAAAACCCAAATAAAAATAAATGAACAAAATTCCTTGACTAAATAAATAATAACAAAGGTAAATAGTAAATAGTAAATTATGAAATATTAAATTGTAATTAAGTAATAGTAAGAATGAAAAGTAAATTAAGTTAAATTAGATATAGTCAAATCAATGAATAGTGTAAAATTTGGCTGAATTTATCAAATAAAGCCAGTAAAAAGACTAAAATATCCTTAAATTATCCTAAATATCTTAAATTCCCCTATAAAAACACCAAAAATGGGAGACAAAGATTGTCAAGCCCCTAGAAATGTCATAATCATTCTAAAAACCTAGAACTCTAAATTTTGAAAAAATTGAAGGAAAATTCTCAAAAAACAACAAATTTACTTAAAAATGAGCAAATTAACTAAACAATTACCAAATGAAGACATAATCATCAATCAAAACTCTGCAAAAATCAGGAAAAGATGGGAAATTTCGTGAAAACATATGGCATATTTTTTTTACATAAGAACAAATTTAAAATAATTATGCATGCATGCAAATTAAGTGTCCAAATTTAGGAAAATTACCTAACATTTTTCAAAAATCACTGTAGCTACCAATATGAACATGTAAAGTGTAAGGATTATGTGGTCATTTTGGATGAAAAAAATTTGACACCTGGTAATTTTTATCGAATTAACAAACTCCAGAATTTTGCTATAAGTACTACCCAGAACTTGTAAAATTCACCAAACCCACATCCGAAATTAGAAAATCACCAAATTTGGAAGTTAAGAGTCTAAAATTAGGGGAAGTTCATCTGATAACCGTGGAGGAAGTAAATCCACCATCTTAAGGTGACGTTAGTGAAGCTTAGCCGATCTCCGACGAGGATTAATTGCAACATCAAAACTTGTTCGTTCGGCTCCAAAATTTTACAGTAAGTACAATATAATATTAGTTACAACATATAAAATTTTCAGAATTTTTCATGAAATTTTGATATTTTTAAAAATTACATGATTATAGTTGCGAATAAACTAGGAATAATGAAATCCAAACTTCTAGTATAAAATACCTAAACGATTTCTAAAAAAAAAAAAAATTATATTATTACTTCAAGATATTCATACTAACATTATTGACACTGACAATTTTTTTCACATTTTTTTTGAATATTTACACCAATTTATCAATCATAGCTAGTAAATATCAATTATAGCTAGTAAATAAAGAAATTATGAAAATTATATTAAATATTCATAACCACCTTAAAACTTTACTTAACTAAATATACTAGTACCAATAATGACATGCATGCCCCAATAAAAGGATTACCAAATATAAATGTAATAATTAGTTACAAAGTTTAAAGCTTTGCAACTCTTAGAAACAATAACTTTGAAATTATAAATTAAACAACTATATCATATGTTATATAAATTAGAATAACTTTTCTAAGCATTTCAAGCTATACGCACTTATTGAACTATTTAGAATTCTTTCAAACAAGATTATAACTTTTCAAAATTAATTAAGTACCTAAAGTGCTTAATTTCACAATGCTTTTTAATAAAAGCAAATTAAGCTCATTAGTTCCTTATATACTTACTTATAAATATGGTGAATCTTCTAATAAAGTTATTTTATTCCTTGAATAAATCTTATAGTATAATCATACTACAACTAAAACAAAATCTTGCATCATAATACTAATTCATCTTATCAAAATCATTCTTTTAGGTAATACTCCACAGCAATCTATTCCACACACGAAACCCATTTTGGTAAGTGGTCCAGCTTCATAGCTATTCTTAAAAAATCTTTATATCAATACATTGTGTGTGAATGGTAACCTAGAAAATAAATGCATGTGATTGATTAAATGTTTGTTTGTCTTGTAATTGCCCGATCGGATCTAATGAATTGGGTGATCATCTAAACTAAATCAGGTATTATAAGAATCTATTTGGACCTTAATAAAACGACTCGCATTATACAAGACATCAAACATCCTGCGTCTGTTAAACCGACCGTTCAGGTGAGAATGAATTTCTTCTTCTAACCTTTATTGAACTAAGTGACAAGAGAGGAGGTCGCAATAAAGGTCCCAAGCTGTTTAGGGGATAGTCCTAAGCGGTTTTTGGGAGGACAGCGGTCCATTACACATTCCTGGTTTAATAGAAGATGAATCTATGTTCAAACTCCTTGAAACCCATATTAGAGTGGGTTAATTTCTCTAATCTCGTGATGAACCGATCTCCATCATGTAGATGGCATAGTATTTGATCATGCATACACTTAATAAACATGTTTGCTAAATGCTTTGTAAGGTATTGTAAGATTCTGACCACTTACTGAGCATGTGGAATTATGCTCACCACCCTACAGCTTCTTTTGCAGGAAATTCGTAAGAAATAGTACAAAATGCCTAGAATAATACCCATAAGTACCAAAAACTTAATCTTAGTCTCCATTTCTGTAATTATCTTTTAAGTGCGGCATTATTTAGTGAGCCTAGTAATTATCAGATGTTTATGGACCATGAGTTGGTCAAACTCCATAAACTTTTGATAACTACGACGGGACTGTACGGATTAATTTTTCGAGATGTGACATATATATATATTATATCTTGTAAGAAATTGTCAAAGTACTGTGTAACTAAATATAATATAGTAGGTGCTATAATTGGGAAAAGGATACATAAGTAATAAAAATTTTCAAAATTCTAAGATTTTAAAAAATAATTAAAAGAATATGACACATGGGATCGTGAGTCTTTAACTAACAATTCTATTTTGCTATAGGCATCATGAATTAGACTTATGGTATTATAAATTTACATGAAAAACCATCAGTTAAATTCACGATTCTTTCATGATTCATAGTTGCAATAAAAAATCATAAATTCAACTGATGATTCCACCACAGATCCATATAAACATCATCATGGTTTCATAATCGAACGAAACAGGAATCAATCACCAGTTCCGGATCTTGAAAATAAGGAACCGAAACCGGAAACCATCTCCCACCGTTCCGGTCCGGTTCTATGGAATCAGCAGTTCCTGATTCTAGTTTTAGAACCATGGAACCGTTTTTTTTTTAAGTAAAAAAATAAATTTTATATTTTTATAAAATAAATTTTAAACTTAAAATAATTAATTATTGGGTCTAAAAGTATTAAATTATTTAACCAAAATTTATAACAATTTTTTTAGAATGCACATTTATTCATACATGAACATAACTAATATCAATTATAATTAGTAATATGAGATCACAAAATACTCTAGAGGATAACAAGAAAATTATAATACACAAAATAGTCCCACGTTATTAAAAAATAAACTTTGCTTTTAGGAGAAGTTTATATAACTAAATTATTTATAATTTTAAGTTATATTTATTTGTATCATTGATAATAAAACATTAAATATTGTAAATAGGTAATAAATTTTACTATTCAAATGAAATAGTATAAATATTAATAATTATATATTTAATATAATTTTTAATTTTTTGACATGATTTTTTTTTTTAATGGAACCGGTTGAAACTGCCGATTCCACACAATTCTAGGCCTAGAACCGTCTAACCGATCCGATTTCGGTTCTACAAACTATCAATGACGATTTCAGTTCGGTTTTTTATTCGAAACCGAACCGTGTCTATGTCTAGATCCATACTAGAAAAAATGTTTGCTGATGACCCACTTCGTGAAAAATTATGTCCACAGTCCGATGGAGAAAACAAAATAACAGCTACTTGCCACACACCTATGTATATGAGAAACACAATAACATACACTAGGAAAGTTTAATAGCAAAAGTTATACATCAAGTATCTCTCAATAAACACTTGGAACCCAGAAATGGCTCCAAAAGCTAATTTTTTCACTTGAAAAAAATCTTTCTAAAGGAAGACAAAAAAAAAAAACAAAAATCAGAAAAAAGAAAAGCTCGAAAATTGAGCTTCCTCTCAAAACCCATACCTAGTCTATCATTTAATTCAACATCTTTAATGAGTATTTTTCTTTTCTTTTTTCTTTCCGTCTCATATTTGTTTCTTCTCCTGTGGATTGTAACATTGAATATCGGAAGGTGGGAAGACTATGAGACAGCTATAGGAGAGAGTGTGTGCTGTGTACGGGTGACTACGGTGGCGGGAGAGACCACTACAATCACAAAAAAATGAATGTGGCGCTTGATGATTGGAACCATGAAAGCAGAAATGATATGAAACGTGAGTCCAACTCACGAACCGTATAGGGAAATAGAATTGTGAGTTGTACTTACCATTCTAGGTGCCATGTCTATAAGATTATTTTTGAAAAGTTCAGATTTTTAGAGGATTTCTATTAATTTTGCATTTTTTTTCCTTTTCCCCTATTACATTATTATAAAACAAAATCTAAAATATAGAACAACCAAATAGTTATTCTTAGAAATTTTCTACAGATAAGAATGTTTTAGTCTAAACTTTTTATGATGAATTTATTTTTCTTTGTTACTCCTAAAAATATGTAATCTATTGTTGTAATTTCTTCATATTAATTTCTCAGTAAAATTAAAAATCAGCATGAACTTTGTATGATATTAAATTATGGGAAAATGCCCATTTGGTACATTAAGTTTGATGAAAACTTCAATTAAATACTTGAACTTTAAAAAGATTAATTTCAAACTCAATTGAACATTTTGTATTCCTAAACACTATTTCACTCAATTGTTGCTTGAAACACGTTCATTATTTCAAGGAATAATAAAAGAGCTGGCTAGTATTTAGAGGCACGGAAAATACACTTAGATATGAAATTAGATTTTTGAAAGTTCATGTACCTTATTGACCTTTTCATCAAAGTTTATGTGCGAAAATAAAGCATTATCTTTTAAATTATTAATAGCTTGCGACTAATGGGATGGAGAATCATTACAAACAAGAGAAAAATGTCTTTTCTATATTTATATTCTAAAGGGTGAATTTTAATATTATTTTTTATGTAACTAAGAAGTCTAAGTATGTGGCCAGTGGCCTTGCCAACCTGGTGCTTTGGGTTTAATATTATCAATTTATTTATTTTTATATTGTATTTATTATATGGTTTTTAAGAAATTTTTTTTTTCCAAAGAATCACTAATGATTTAGTCTTTGCTTATATTGATTTTTTTTCCCTATAACATAACTAAGGACATAATTTCATGTATTCGTGTTGATGATCATATATTATTCATTGGTTAACTTAAGGCTTAATCCAAACAGTAGTTTCTTTAATATTATGAATTACGAAGGTAGATCAATTATTATAAGATGCAAATGCAAATTACTTGATGTTGACATGCAAACAAATTCAATACTTACTATGCTATGTTTAGTGACATGCATTTAATATTTAGAAGGAAAATCATGGTTATAACATTAAACTTGATCGAGCCAAATCGTGTCCGATGGTTAAAATATATCTCAAACCACACCTTATTATGCTTTGATTCACAATAATATTTTCAAAAATTATAATTGAGTTTTCTGGTTTGATTTCTCTGTTTCAACATTGTCAATATGCCAACGCATTTCAATTGCTTCTAAGGATCTTCCGCTTCAAACTTTCACTGGCATTGGCAAGCAATAATGGTCTTTCTCTTTTTTTTTTTTTTTTCCTTCCCAAGTCATCTTGGCATTAAAGGAAGTTATATTATATGATCTAAAGTAGGGCTATCAATTAGACAAGAAATATTCGTGAGCTATTAGATTCGATTCAATATTTATTTAAATTTGATTTAATAACAATTAAGCTAAGTGTATACTCAATTTACACTAATAGTGTATCAAATCCAATTTAAGCAATATATGTAGTTAATTGTGTAAAACTTGAACTTTACAATATTTTATTTGATTAACTCAAACTTTTGGTTCGGTATAAATGTTAATAGACATTTTATCAAATTCAAATAAACAATATTATTTCAATTAGAATAAAAAATATTTTAAAATAGATCGAACTACCTAAATCAAAACGAGCTCAAGTTCTTTAAATATCACTTTAAGTTGACTTGGGCTTAAATAAAATTCAAAATATAATATTATTGGCATTTCATTTTCAACGTACGCAATGGAAGTAACGACGCAAACAATAGGACTACTAACATTATGGAGACAAGTTATCTCAAAAACTTAGCTACATAATTCGATTTCGGTCGTTATGGAAAGGTAATAAATTGATTAAGTAATTCATTTCCTCTTCCTTAATTGATTAATAACAAAATGGATTCTTCTTATGTATAAAATGAAAATTCAGAATAGGGGAATAACCTGGTAAAGAGACTCAATCTCGAGCGAAATATAGGATAAAATGGCATAAGCATTTTCCCATTTGGTCTCACTCATTAGTGTAAGAAGACGGTCATTATCGTCGTCATCATCCATTAATATTACATTTCATCTGAAAATAGTTACCTTCAAAGTAACGTCCTCCCTACTGATTATTTCAAAGATGCAAATATTACCCACTTTCAGATTGTTATTCCTCACAAACTGAGCCCATCTATCAGACAATATACAGCTCTTGCGATGCACGTTAAATCATTTTGCTATCCATGTTTTGTTGGATGATTGAAGCTTAACAATTTGATGATTCTCGAAATATTGTCTTAAACAAATTGGTACATGCTGCACATAAATTATGTGCATACGCAGCCAAATATTTCAACATAAATAACAAAGATAGTATCATACTAGCATGTGCACGACATCTGCACGCTTTTGTTGATGTGAACATGCGGTTTGTCTATGAAAATTGATCAATTTAGAGGTACCTTTATATAGTCTTGTAACATATATTAGGACAGCTTACAGATACAAGCTATCTCCCCGAATAGTTACAAAAATATATAAATAAATAAATAAAACTTGAAACAATTTATAATCATTCTAGTGATAAAGGCTTCAATAGTAATACATATCACGTGCAATGTACATGTGGAGAGTCTGTACCAATTATATGAAGAAATCCTCTTGTAACATCCACAAAACAGTAAACAGAGATGCAAGATAAGAGCATAAGTAGTTCAAGTTAGGAAGAAAATGATTTTATGTGTTAGTTTGTTGAAAGCATGACTTGCTATTTATACAGACTATGTGAACTAAAAGTGAGAAAATGTTTACAAGACATTATAAATTCACTATGTACATTAATTGCATACTAATAACTAGTTTAACAACATTATTGTTTGACCCGCTACTGTATCTGTAAACCCCTGAAAATTTCATAATTCTTAGAAAATAATCTTAAGAGTCAAACACTGGAATCGAAACCCTGAAATATCGAACCAAGTTAAAACTTAATTCTAAATAAAAATAAAAAATGAAATTCTTAATCTGAGAAAAAGAGAACCCTCAAAAACAAAATAGAAAATCCAACTATCAGTTGAATCAACATCCGTACGTCAATCAAATCAAGACAATATATCCAAATGATGCTCGACAACGAAATGCTAAGATCTTAAATCCTTCGGCAAATTTCAGAATCGGAAATTTCAATTTTCACCAAAAGTCAAATTGAATCAACTCATAACCCTAGACTCGGCTGAGCGATCCCGAGAACTAAAAACTATTAAATAATCACAAATGAAATAAGATAAACCATACATATCGAGCTAAAAATATAAAACGGACAAAACCCCAAAATTATATTATCTTACGAATAACTCAACAAAACTGGAAGTCAAACCGGAACCCTAAAAGTCAACAAAGCTTATAACAAACCCTAGTCTTTAAGATCCGACAATCCCGCGCTCTTAAACCCTAAACAACAAAATGAAAATAATTGTTGATAATATTTCGTAATAATATAAGGAAGCTTAAAAATATCATATTCGCAAATTTTTAGTGTCCTTCGGATTCAAACGGGATCAATTTCCAAAAATCGTGCCGTGGTACGCTGGATGGCAAAAATATTCCGTTAATACCAATAGACTCGTAAAAATATAAGGTTTTTAAAAATATCTGTTTTAGAATTTTTCGGCAGCTAAAAATTATAGATATCGCATTATTAATCGTATTTTTATTACTACTAGTACTTTAATTGTCTAGTCTGCTATTCATAGTATTTTTCTACTATTCATTATTATTCATCTATTTCTACTTTTTCTTATACTCTATTCTTATACTCTACCATACCGTACCTATAACTTACAATTTACCTTCCGCATACAACTTTAATCACATTACACTTTACAAATTACTTCTTTTATTACAAAACAAACAAAATAAATCAATTTTCCCCCCCTTACATAAGGCAAAACCGGCGCCTTCCCCTCTCTCATCAATCCCATTTTATTTTCTTTTCCAATTTATTTTATTACATCTAATTTCCACTCCAAAATTCTATAAATACCCCATTCCTCCTTCATTCTTTCACACAATTCATTTCACTACCAAAACTCTCTCAAAATCTCTCCACAAATCCTCTCTTCAAGAATTCTCTCTACCTAAACTCTCTTAAACCAATTCTTCAAAAAAATCATTCCTTATACATCAACTTTTTACCACATATCACTACTCACATAATACCTTTTTCATCTACCATCTTCATACCACATAAACACTTTAGGTAAACTTCTTCCAATCATTTATTTACCCATGTCATGTAACTTAACATGACTATGGTGTTGTTTTGAAACTCATATGAGTAGTAAAAGCAATAACATGTTCATGTTTTGTTCTTGCACATGAACTTCCTATTTTATTATGTGGTTATGTTTATTTTATTATTCATATCTAACTAAATATATTTATGTATTTATATATAATCTTTAGAGCATATAAACTCACTTATTATTTATTTAATTTGATGCTTTTGCAATTTATTTATTTCATGTTATTTCTTTAATACTAGTCTTTCTAGTCTTAGACTTGTCCATATCAAGTCAAAACAATCTTTTCTTTAATTTCTTTATTTTGGGACTAGTCTATTTTTAGTCCCGGGATGCCTTGATGAAGCTAAGGTTCCCAATACTTAATATTTTATTATCTTGCTTATTATTATTTGTTTCTAGTATTATCTCATGTCCTTATTATTTTATATGCTCATAATACTTACATCTACATATTCATATTGTCTCAACTAATTCAAAAGTAGAATTTTACTTTATTAAAGGAACTTAAAACTAAATTTTCTATTATGTGACTTATCACAAAATAATGGAGTTAATATCAATAATATAGAAATAGAGTTTTCTTAAATAACAAAGATAGTTTATCAAGGAAACATAAAAAATAAATATTTTTTTTGTATATTATGGTAACCTAAATTTTAGCAAAATAATTTGTTAATATTAAAAGTTTTTACAAAAAGCTTAAGATTTAAACTCTTTTTCACTCCATAACAAAACTAAGAAACAAACAAGTTTTCAAAGTTAAGATGAATTTAACCCATAAAGTTATAAACCCACTTGGGAAAAATAATGATTTTCAAATTTCTAAAGAAGGAACTTATTTTCAAATAATATAAATAAGATAAGATTAAAAATAATGGATTTTATCAACAAAGAGAATTCTTTTCAAAGGAAATAAAAGAACAAGTTTTAGAAAACAAAAACTTATATTTTAAATAATGAATATAAAGAGACAAGACTCATTTTCTAAAATCATTCTAAATACAAATTTATAAAAAAGGGTTCCAATAACTTAATACACTTTTGATAAATTTGATCTTTTATCACTAGGAGTAAAATTTATGAAAGACTAAGGTTAAAGGAAAATTTACTTGATTTTGGAAAAAGATTGAAGAAAATAAAATAAGAATATACTCATTTATAATAACCTATGAAAATATAAAGTTTCTTCAAAAGACTTGAAAAGAAATTATCAAAGTTAAAGTTTTAACAACTCAAAAATGAATTGTTTTATGAAATAAATTGTTGAGATACTACCATTAGAAATTTTGCATATAAAGTGAGCTTATCTATATACTCAAAGGATTTATCAATTATATATACATATATATATGTCTATATATTTTTTTACTAAAGGATTTTTGAATGAAGTTGAGTTAGAAAATGGATTTGTAAAAGTTTAGAAATATTCATTTTAAATATGTACCCAACGTTTTCGGAACCTAAATGACCTTATATGACAAAGATAACCTCAGAAATGGATAGATCTTTTCAGATAGGTAGAAAACGGTATATTATATGCGAAATTCCAAGTTAAAATGAGCAAGTTATTGCCATTTTAAATTGGAATTTCATTCTATACGAATTTGACGATCATAGTGAAATAGAATTAGAAAGTTTAAGTAGAATTTCTATGAAATACTCATCCAGGGAATTTCTTTTGTCCAGGTGACGAAAGATACGAGATTACCCTTCCTGAAGATTACTACGACTAAGAAGATCGCGAAATGGACGAGTGAGTTATTCCTCTTAGTTTCGTTACCTTGCTTGTGCTTGTAAAGTAGTAGCATTAGTATACTAAGAAAAGATAAAAATGGATATATATTTGGGGAATTCGGGATTATGTGTGATTCTATGTTTACGCATGAAATGAGAATTAAGGATATCGCAACTTCAAACTGCCTGTTTAAGTAATTTTGTTTACTTACTTGTATGACTGCTTATTATTTACTAAATTGATTGATCGCTCCCTAATAAACCTTAATAAGGTTTGGCTTAAGAAAAATAAAACGCTCACACATAGCATCCATCGAGTCACATCTCTTTCGGAAGGCTACTACTCCTACGCGTAGAGTTGGATTGGCTGTGATCGTACTGTGACACGGGCTATGTTCCTTCCTAGAGAATCCAAATTGCCTGGGGAATGCGAATCTAGGTTCGGAGCAAAGCCAACCAAACGCTTTGGGTAGGGACCTGGGGACTAGCAGTAGAAGATCAAGGATTTTCAACACCAATTTCCTAACCTTTGATACGGGGAGGGGGTAAATCCGTTCTATATATGGTTTCCGGATAACTATATATATATATTTGTGTAATCATGTGATTGTTGCATTGTATGCATAGCATATGTGTGAAAAATCTAAATGAACTTGTTTGAAAACATGGTGCGAATGAAAAGGAATATCTCACTAAGCTAGTTGTAGCTTATACCCTTATAGATTTTGTTGAAACAGGTATACTTGTGGCTTAAATTGAGGATCATGACATTAAGGAAGTCATGGAAGGATGTTAAGCTTCTATGAAGGAAATGGAAACATAAGATGAAGTAATATTATAAGGTTCTTTATATGTAATGACTTATATGATTAGTGATGTATGTTTATTTGAAGACAATATAGGGATATGCCCCTAAGAATTGTAATTTAATATGTTTATATTTTATGATAAGTATTCTCTTTGCCTTGTTACTTATTTATTATCAATATAAATTACGTTACTCCGATGCGTTCCCTTGATTGTGATGTACGCCTTGTACATGATATGGAAGCCTTTACGTGACTGAGGTAGTCATTCCTAGGCTTTAGTATTACGTGTGGCGGACTGCCACGTTTAGGGTACCCCTCGAGGTGTAACAGTATCTTTAAATCTCAAACAGTAGTTATTTTGGAAACTATTCACTATCTTTTACATCTCATCTTTTTCACATGTCGTGTCTTTCACCTGTTAAAATATGATTGGTAGTAACCACCACATATGCATACACATGTGTGTATTACCTATAGAATATTTATCCCATTTTAGTATTGGTTTTGGAGGTTTAACAACAGTTTAAGATAGCATCAAATCCATTTCAAAAGATCATGTGTAGCAAGTTTTCAATTTGTTGTTGTACATTGCAAGTTAATTTTGGAAAATCAATTCAAGATGAATGAAGATCATCATGAATACTGACATTAGTTGCATTTTGCTCCACATCAACATCAATTACTTCACATCTCTGGAAATTGGTTCCACGAACTCCTCTTATATTACGAGAGGATCCAACCTCCTTTTAATAGCAACTTTTCTCGTGTATATGAACAAGCAGTTCTAAAGAGCCTTAGCATGTGAAAACTAGGAAGTCTCCCATCTCCAGAGAATTATCTCCCACAAACTCTTTACATCCATTTTGAAAAATCAGCATTTTATTGAGTTTGTTTACCACAACACTCTAACATCTACCCATGGAATTGCTTATTGAGCATCTTTGAGGAAACACTCCCTCCAGTCCACCAAGATTTTTCACAAAATCTAATGGGATTTTCTGATGCGATAATAGCAAAGTACGATAGTTACTTACCTAAGCACATGGTGTGTTGGTATGAATAAATCATTTTTTCCTAAAATTACAAGTACATTTGAAGAAAGAATGGCCAAACATAATCACACAAAATGTCTAATCCTAGAGTAGCTTACTGAAAAACACAAGCTCCAAGCACTTAAGAATAATACCATAACATTTTACAACCATGATTGTTAGAATCTCAATTTTATTATTAATTGAAATGTCGCACAAGATTGCACAAAATAGGTAAAATTGTAAACCTATATATACATATTTTTATCTAAAGTTTGCAACTAAATGATTTTACACCAATTAATTGACTCACGATTTTAACAACCATTGTTTATAATATTACTACTTTATTTAAAACAAAAACATCTAATATTGGATGAACTTCCTTACTAAAGAATTATTAAAATTGCATAAGAATTGTGTGTAGGAAAACATCAATATATGAAAAAAAAAAATGAATGTACACATTTGACAACTTAGAAAAGTAATAAGATAGTGTGAATATATGCTCTAAAGTGAATACATAATTATTAACCAAACAAAACCCATGCAAGTTTGAGAAAATAAAACCCCGACAAGGAAAATTGAAAAGAAGTGAAAATAGGTAGGGATTACCAATTGGGTGGTAAAGTCACCCATCAAGACCTTGAAAAAGGAAGGTTTGTTTCTTAGAAATGAAGGCTCTTCCATCTCTACTGGGGTTGATGGGCTTTAAGAAAACCAAGGTTTTCTTAGTAGCAGGTGCACAATTTCATGCCTCAAAAAGTGGTCTAGTAGGATTATTCTAAAGTTATCATACCACGTGTGCATCCGTAATATGAGAACCATCTTACAAGCCAGAGATTACAAGATTCTATCTTATTTATTTACTTAATATAATTTAATTACATAGATATAATATATTTATTTAAACTCATTATGAAATCCGATTTTTCATAGTCTGCTAAGACCATAGAGAATTGGTATCCCCTATCTATAATAAAAATTGGGTAACAACTAACAAAACACAAAATCTTACTCATTTATATAAGTTATCTAATTTTTATTCTAAGTTCACTACTACCTATCTTTCTAACTTCAATTGGGTCTGATGGGGGAGCTCTCTTCACACGTTCCAAGCCCAATCCCAGCTAGCGTTATTCTTATACAAAAACTATTAGGGGGGTGAGTGAACCATGGGCTCAGTGAGATTACCTAATCAGACCACACATCAAGCAATAACAAACAAGTTTAATTAGTAAGCATATGCCATGAAATAATCAACCATATGTGCAAGTATAAGTTTGGAGATCCGAAATCCAAACAGGATGAAGATTTATACCCTTTCATCGGGATTGGAAGGAAGCCATGAAAAGCGATATACCGTGCCCAAGAGAATTAGAGAACTAAGGAAGAATGGGTACCACAAACACTCATAAACTATTTTAAAATATTTCACTCTTATCTTTAGAACAAAGAAACACCATTAAGTATTAGCCATTTCATATCAATACTACAAGCGGTGCTCCTTTAATACTAGGTAGCTCCTATGGAATAGAACAGAACAAAGGTGCTCCTGAAAGAACTAAGGAATTTACATCTAGAAAAACTAGGCGCATCACCAAAAAACCAAAATACTAATACACGCGGGGTCATCACTTATTTTTTATGTAGTATATGCAATTGATACAATGCATGTCCATTTTTATTTATGGTATCAATAGTTTTTAGTCAGGTTTAATGTGATCATACAATTCACAGACAATATCAACATACTTCATACATTAATTATCATACAATAGAATTATCACTTATAATAGAATAATTTGGCAATCATGCATACACCAAACATCATGCAATATACCCAATCTGTAATCCCCTTAATTTTACATAATATGATTATAATAAATATTATAAATAAAATGTAGAATCATAAAAGAACTATAATAAAAATATAAAAAATACTCTAAATTTTTTACGATTTAAATTTTAAAGTAGAAACTAATTAGAATAAGAATCTTTATCAATAAGACTCTAAATATATATATATATATATATATATAGAATGTTCGAAATAAAGTAAATGAAAGAATAAAGAAAACTTTTTATTATTTAAGAACCTAAATTTTTTAATATTCGAAACATATCAATACCTTTAAGTTAAATAATTCTGAGTCTATAGAAACTAAAGTTCTGATCTAGCCTAGTAATTTATAATTAGTAAAAAGGACAAAGTAACAAATATAGAATAAATATTAAATTTCTAATATAATAAAAACTCTATAATAAAGCTATAAATAGTAATGAATTCATATGTAATTTCAAGCCTTATACAGTTATAATAAAGTCAAATTAAGGGTAATACAATTATTAATTTATCAAAATACCACCAAACAAAATTTTTAAACAGATAAAATATAATTTGCGATAGCAGGTATAAAAGCTGAAAAGTAAAAGCCTTAAACTAAAGATTCTATATATACCATAGTGATCAGAATATTTAATATCGATAATATGTAAATTTTCACCTCAAAATGTTATTGAATAAGTATTTATCATACATATTACTTGGACCCGTAAAATTGACTTTTTACACAAGTTCATATTTTTGCCCACTCCTTACATAGTTGTTGGTTATAAATTCGTCATCTTCTCTTTGTTTTTGCATTTCCATTCATCCTATCTTCCTCACATTTTTTTTTTATTTCTTTTCACGTTTTGTCTTTCTCCTTATTTTTAAATCTTCCCTGTACGCAACCAACACCTACACAATAACACACTTACATATGTCTTTAATAAAAAGTTTTAAATAAATTTTTGGAAATAAAAATCTTGAATAATTGTCATATTTACACTCGTTTAACTTAATAAACTATCCTAAAACTAAGATAAATAATTAAATAAATAATATTATAATAATAAAGATGCAAATTGGGTGGTTTGACCTTGGGTTTTACGGCTGGAAATTTTTGGATTTGTAGCAGCTGAAATCCAACAACAACTTACCCCAAAATTCTCCAACAAAGTCCAAAATTTAACGACCAACACCAATCAACACTCCCCAACTCAGCAACAACATTTAATGCATTAGAATTCATGCAAGACAGGATAGAATTTCGGTAGAGCAAGTCTTTCTTCTTGGCTAGATGCATCTTTGCAAGTTGCTGCCCCATTTGTCTATAAAACACTCAACGATTAACAACCAAACAATAGCCAAAACCATACCAAAATAACAGTCAAATTCGTTCACCAAAACACACTCAGATATGACATAAACAAGCCCCATTAAAAGACAAAACAAAGCTTAGGAAGATAACAAGAGAAGGTAAGTGCCAATTCGTTTTGAACTAATTTATGTATTAAAACACTAGTTTAAATCATGTTCTATTAACTTAGGATTTGTTCCAAGCTTTAGTTTAAATCATGTTCTATTAACTTAGGATTCGTTCCAAGCTTGAAGAAGCATCTACCAACATCATAGTAACTCAAACAAGGTAAATCTAGTCTTAAAACTTCATGTATGTATTATGATATGTAGAAGCTAGGAAATCATAGAGTATGGTAATTATAAGGTATTATATGTATTGTTATATCACGTGTGATACATGTAAAGTATAGAAAAACACTTAAAAGAAGTTTAAACACAAGTATAATATATAAATAAATTAAGAAAAGTACGTTCGAAACAAAGGAAAAATGGGGAAGATGATGAATAGTGACAACCCTGGCCCTACATCGGTCGTGTATGTGCTTAGCACCGATGGCCTAAAGGGATAAATCGGTGGTGTTGAGGCAGCGTTCTCTGGAACAGAAGCTACGTAATTCTTGAAAACATGTGGAATTGAAAGAATGCCGACATCTGGAGTTCAACGCCGATGGTGTTGAAGCCGGCATACATTGTAACACTAGCAGCCCTTGAAGCTAATGTTCCTTGGAGCTCAAAGCATATAAAATTTACATGAATACCCGCAATTCAAGATTCAATGTTGGTAGCATTGGAGTCGGCGTACATGCCAAATCTCTCCTGGAACGAATTTGTTCGTTATAATAATCATAGAAGCTAAAATTAGACAAATAATTAGATTATAATAAATTATTCAATAATTATTTCATATGGATAAATTTATAATAATGAAAAATTAGAAATAGTGTGGTTTCCACAAATAACAGATAAAAACTTGAAAGCAAATCAAGAAAAGCAAAACGAAAATAAATAATAAAAAATAAACACTAGTTATCCTAATGAGTAAACTAAAAGAATGATATAAAAATAGCAATAATAATAATGATAAAAATATCAATCTACTGAATACAACTATTACGATTAACCAATAAAAATATATATAAATATCTAACAAGATCAAGATAAGCAAAATGAAAATAAAATATTAAATAATAATTGTTATCATAAGACCATGAAAGGACCAATATAGGTAATAGAAATTAAAATAAATATCAAGATAGAACACTTAGATAATCATAAGAAGTTTAGTTGCGTTATTTACATTATGTTAATAAGTATTTTGTTTTAATAAGTGACAATGAATTATAAATAATATAAATAGAACTAATATATCTGAAATGAATTATTCTACTAAGTAAAATCATATGAGGTTGATTAAGCTAATTAAAGTAGATTTAATAATTGAGTTAGGTGATTAGTTTCAATCAACTCGGTTAGATTAATACATTAGGTAAAACCATAAAAAGGAAGGAGTACGTAATTTCTAAAATACGCCTAATTTAGAATTAGTGTAAATTATAGCATAAGTTAACCATAATTAATATAGTGAATATGTTGTTTCAACATCTTATTTTCGGAACTAATAAAAGGATAGATTGGTTAAATAATAAAATTAGACAACCATTACAAATAGGAAGACTTCTCTTATAAATCCCATAACTTTGATCATAAGAAAATAATATATATATATATATATCTAAAGATAAAATTCATAGTTAAATAAGTAGAAAATATACCAAAATTGATAATTAAGACCTGAAAGAATACCATCAATATCATTATATAAATAACAAAATAATGATAAGTATCTATTATTTCATTTTCATAGGAAAAATAGATCAATTTTTGGATTTCCGATAGCATATTCCGATAGTTTAGCAAGGACTATAGTTGAGTAACTTTGACCTTATCACATTGTTTGTGTGTTTATAGTATAGCTGCACTTGTAATAATATAATAAACTGACATGCATGTGGAATTGGGTATACTGCATGCTTCTTAGTGTATGTTTGGCTATCAAAACACTATATTGTAAGTGAAAACTCATTACATGATGTTTAATGTATAAAGCATGTTGATGTTTGTCTGTAAATTGTATGATCACCTTAAACTTATTAACAACTACTGGAACCATAAAGGAAATGATCACGCATCGCATACATCACATAAATTGCATATATTACATAAAGTTTGGCCACCTACTCGTGTTAGTATTCTAGACCTATGGTAATGCTTGGTAAGTCTAGGCCTATAAGGCTAATAGTCATACACAAGGTTACCTTAGAGTTTGTTGGTACCATAGGAACTAAAACGTAAACGAAGGAATGCCACTTATGGTATTGCTTGGAATGACTAACACTTAGTAGAGGAGTCTAAGGTAGAAAATAGGAAATGAGAGAGTTAATATATAGTTAATTTAAAGAGCTAATTAAAGAGAAGATTGATATATTCATGTATGCTTAGTCACCCTTGGGTAGATGAACCACATAGTCACGTGATTCCTTCAACCCCCAAGAGAGGGCTTAAATCTCCATTGGTTTAGATTCCGATCATCCAAACTACGCATGCTTCATATGGTTTCTTGTTGCATTTCATATGTTCTGTAATTATACTTGTTTGCTATTGTTTGATTTGTAGTCTAGTTAGGTTATTTCATTGAGCCCGTGGTTCACTCACCCTCCCAATAGTTTTTTTTATGCAGGATAAATACTAACTAGGATTGGGTTAGGAATGTGTGAAGAGAGCTTCTCCAATAGACTTCATTGAAGATAGAAATATAGGATATGGTAAACTTAGAATGTAAATTAAATAAATTTTATAATAATTAAGATTTGTAAGTTATAAGTTTGATACCCATTTTCACTATTGTATGGGGATACCGATTCTCTGTGGTCTTGGTAGAAAATGGAAAATCGAATTCCATAATTGAAATCCAAATATATAATTATATGCAAATATATCATTTAGATGATAGACATTAGTAAAAAGATAGAGTCTTGCCACTCTAACTTACAAGACGATTCTCATAATAGGGGTACACACGTGGTGTAATAACTTTAGATTAATCCTACTAGGCCCCCTTTTAAGGCGTGACACAATCCCTCATGCATATCAATTGAAAATATTATTATAAGTGTAGTTATGCTACAAACATAAACAATGTGATAAGGTCAAAGTTAGTCACCTGTTGTCCTCGCTAATTTCGTTGTAATAGACTACTAGAAGTCCAAGAATTGATCTACTTTTCCTATGAAATAAGATAACAGGTATCTATTACTATTCTGTTATTTTAAATATTGATATTGACGGAATTCTTTCAAGTCAAAATTATCAATTCTAATATATTTTCAGTTATTTGGTTAGCATCTTTAATTTTATATAAATTATATTCATCTAGTAAAGTTATAGAATTTATATTTATATAAGGGAAATCCTCCTAAATTATAAAATAATTGTAATTGATAATTTTGTTATTAAGCTTGTTCTATTTATATGATCTTTGTAGTATATTTACCTTAAGGTAATTGATATTTCCTATATTTTATTTATTTTCATTTTGCTTTTCTTGATTTTAAATTATATCTATATTTTATTTAGAGTGTTTTCTTTATTCTAAATTTACTCAAGTTCCTTTTTCATTAGTGTTCGTGTTAATTGTGACTTTTATTTTTTTCTTTGTTTGTCAACCTTATCTATCTTATTGAAAATTTCTATTTATATTGTCACGCCCCGAAAGGTATCCTAAACGTGACAGTCCGCCACATACGGTATTAAAACTTAAGAATGACTTCCCGAAGTCATGCGAAAGTTTTCAACACCATATGTAAGGCGTCTATCACAATAATAGGAGACATCGGTGGGATGTATAGTTTGAGATAGTGAATACAGTATACAAGAATCTAAATAAAATAATTTATCTTAAGAGAATATATCCTTACATCATCTTAGGGGTGTTTCCTTATAATTCTCAAACAATCATAATAACAACTTGATCTTTCCCACAACCAATATAATACTAACACAAGAAATATTAAAGGATAATTAACTTATGATCTTCAAAAGATTTCCATAAGCTTTACTAGGACATCATCCCACTCGAGTATATGAAGTCTTCGGGCACAAAAGATATTGTCTTGTTACAATAAAGGTCTATCGGAGTATAAGTATAACTAGCTTAATGAGAATATTCCTAAATCAACGTACTTATATAAATAATTTTCAAACAAGTTATTAAACAAGCATATGAATGCATCAAGTAAGTGATCAAGCAATACATATGATCTATCGGAAATCATATGTTTGAATGGATTTACCCCTCCATTCCGGGTTAGCTGTTCCAGGCTTTTTAAAACCTAACTTAAAATCCAACTCATGTAGTTTATTTCAGGCTCTTACTAGCCATCACAAAATAGTTCTTTCAGGCTCCTATCGCCCATCTCAAAATAGTTCTTTCAGGCTCCTATCGCCCATCTTGCAGATTTCTGGCTACTACACACCCGGCTACTAAACTCTTGTCCCATCGAGAATAGCAGCTCATGCAATGAAACTAACTATGTGATATGCATGAATCGATTAATATAATTTTCAGTATATGTTTATAGTAATTTAAAAGTGATCACAGAATTTTGCACACACTCCAACAGAATAAAAGTAAAACATAAGTTAATTAACAACGATTCATGCCTCGGTATGCTTAACATTCTTTCAACCAATATTATCATACATAATTCATTTTCATCTTTTCCTACTTCTAGTGTCTCTAGTTACAAGCACAACCAAGTACGAAAAAGGTAGGAAATAAACTCACTTGGCCATGAGGATCTATCTTTCTTACGGATGAGTCGATCGATAAATCCACTAATCAAAATAATCCTTCGGATATGAATACTCCTCCTCGGGTTCACCTAATCAAGAAAAATATCCATTATGAGTATTTCTTGTTGATTCTATGGTACTTATCAAAACTATATCATAAGATCGTCAAAATTCGTATAGAAGGTAATTCCAACTTAAAATGGCCATAAATTGGTCATCTTAACTCGGAATTGCGCTTATAATATATCGTTTTCTACCTACTCAAAAAGATCTATCCATTTCTAAGGTTATTTTTGTCATAAAAAGCCATTTGGGTTGGAAAATACCATGGTACAGAATAGTTATGAATTTATAGTTTTACAAAATATGATTTTTTTTTTCCAAACTTCTCTTCACTAAAAATCCTTAAGCAAAATATACGGACATATATATATATATATATCTATATATGGTTGAAAAATCTTTGAACATATATAGACACTTATATTGTATGCATGATCTTTGTAGTATTGTCCCAATATTGATATTTCATAAACAATTTGTCTTTAAGGATTTAAAAGACAAGTCTTTTGAAAATTTCTCCTTTTTGAATTGTTAGAAGGAAAAATATATTTGAGTTATTATGAGTAAATGCTTTATTATTATTTCATTTTCTTATTTTTCAAAAGTAAATTCATTTTCAAAAATTTTGGTTCCTTAAGTTATCTACCAACTTTATTTCTAGTGATTGAAAATAAGCTTTTCAAAATATTCTTTAAGTTTCAATATTTGAAGTTGTGTTAAATGTATGTTTTCCTCTCATTGTTATATCGTTTTCCTTCTTTAGAAAATAAGTTTATCTTTAAACTTTACTTGCTTGGTAAATTTTATTTTTCTAAGTTGGTTTTCAAAATAGTGAGTTGATTTTTATCTTGGTTTGAAAAACTTGTTTTATTCTTAATATTTGTTAAATGGTAGAATAATTCTTCTAGACAAGTTTATAAGAAAAGCTTTCTTAATAAAGAATTGTTAACTTTAGAACTTAGTAAAACTTCATTTTAATTTGAAAAGATAATAACAATATAAAATTCAAGTTTTGAAGTTACTTTCATAATATGTGATTTTCGAAGCCTAGAGTGATCCTTTTAAAAGATATAGTTGAGTTCAAGTTTTTAGTTCAAGACTAAAAATTCTTATGTTGATGGAGTATTTAGCTTTTAAAAGAAATGAGTTCCTTTTTATTGTTTTGAAGAAATCTTTATTACTAATTCTTCTAGAATTTATGATTAGCTTATCCTTTTGAAAAGAGTTTATTAAAAAGGAAACTTGGATCTTTTGTTGAAAATTCCTTTTGTTAAGAAATCTAATTTACTTTTCTTTATTTAAGAAAGAACCCATTTTTATTTTTATTTAAGACAACAACATTCTTAATCATGCATGAATATGATTATGTAGTAATGTAAAAGTAAAGATAATACATAATAAGATAAAAAGAATTACTTGTAAGTAAATAAACATAATAAAATTATAAAGTATTGGGAACCTTAGCTTCATCAAGGTATCCCGGTCATGTATTGGGAGCCTTAGCTTCATCAAGGCAACCCGGGACTAAGAATGGACTAGTCCTCAAAGAAAAGAAAAGAAAATTGTTTTGACTTGATATGAACAAGTCTAAGACTAGAAAGACTAGTTTTAATGTATTGCATAAAACAAATAAATAAATAAATTTCAAGACTTGGAAATAAATAAATAACAAATGAGCTTATATGCTCTAAATAAATATATATACATAGTATACATAATATTATATAAGTTAGATTAGAGCAAAAATAATAACAATAATAACAACATAATAACATAATGTAAAGTGGGAACATAAACAAAAACAAAACATGAACATATTGTTACTTCTTTAACTCATATGAGTCCAAGAAACATACACTAAGCTCATGCTAAGTTGTATGAATATGATGAAGAAATAGAAGTAGGATTTTTACCTAAGGTTTAATGGAAGGTTTGAAAAGAGATGAATGGGTTTTGTTATTTTTCTTGAAGAGTAGAAATGGGTAGAGAGCATTTTAAGAGGGAATGGTTGGAGAGAGTATTTTGGTAGAGTTTTGTTATATAAAATGAGTATGTGAAAGAATGAAAGAGGAAAGGGGTATTTATAGAATTTTTGGAGTGAATTTTGGATGTAATAAAATAAATTGAAAAAGAAAAATAATATATAGGAAAGAGAGGGGGCCGGCGCATGTAGTAAGGAGAGAGAGAGGATTTTTATTTGTTTTGTGATTTTTTGTAAAGAAAAGTGTCGAGCTTGGATTTTTCCACTATCTGGTTCATTTCTCCTAACCCGATTCACATTAAACCCGAACCCATTTAACATGAATCCTCGACTAGGGGTTAAGAGAAATTTTAATTTTTGAAAATGATTTAGAGTCGCCACCCGATATAAATCGGGAAAAAATAAAATCTAGGATCAATGGGTTGGTTGATCCTAACTTAGCTACTAGTTTGCGAAAATTTGATTTGAAAAATCAAACTTTTAAAACCAGATATCATGGATTCGGGGGCTAACCTATTAAAACCAAATTGGTTACCACTTTCGGAATTTTAAATTTATAATCTATCCTCTATATGCTCAAAAATTCAAATAAAAATATTTATAAGTCACATTTTTTGTTTTTTTTTTATATTTTTATATTTTTTATTGCTAAAAAATTTCACAAAAATAACCAAAATGATAAACAAAAAATATTTTTTCATTTTTTATTCGAGATCAGACAAAACGTAGTTCTTTTGAAAAGAACTTTAATTTGTTGATCAATTTTTAATTTTTGAACTCTTTTCCACTTTAAATTCATTAAATTTTTAAATTTTTGTGAAAACCATTTTTGATGATCCTATGATCTAATCAATTGATTTTCATTTCATGAAAATGTAATTTTTCTAAGTCCAAAATCATTTTTCCAAAATCATTTTATGATAATTCATGGCTAATTTAATACTACATGAAAATCAATTTTGATGAAACTTGATTGAATATTTTCATAGCTAATTTAATGCTATATGAAAATAATTTAGATTGAAAACTTTTGGATGACTATTTTATAGCTAATTTATAAAAATAATTTGATGAAAACTTTGATTATTTTCATAGCGAATTTATGCTATATGAAAATATTTTAGATTGAAAAATTTAATCCAAACTCACCTGGACCATTGGATCGTTCGGATCAGATCTGGAACGCTGATCTGGATGTGGACCGTTGACTGTTGACCGGAGGCGGGTTGGACTTCGGATCTCGGCCGGACTTCGGGTCGGATCTCCCTGGTCGGGCGAAGAAGACGATGGCGTGACCTTCAAAGGCTTCGTCGGCCGCCTGTGGTGGTATTTGAGGCTCCTGGGTTTGTCGGCGGTTGAGATTCGAAAATTTGCAGAGCTTAAATCTGGATCCTTTGAGCAATCTAAAAACACTAGATCACTAAGAACAACTTCCTAAAGCTCTCTAAACACTCAATTTGGATTGAGTTTGATAAAAAAAACTTCGAATTTGTGATTTTCTCTCTCTAAATCCTAACTTCGAAAATTTTTGAATGCTTTGAATCTCTAAGTAATCCTTGCAACTGTTGTGTGCCTTTTGTTCATGGATCATTCCTATTTATAGATCCATGGTCTGATTTCAGTTACGAATTGCATTTAATGTTTTCCAATTTTTCGCAAAAAATTTAACTCTAAAATTGGAATATGACTCGTTCATAACTGATGAAATTGATGATCAGTTACGAATTGCATTTAATGACTTCCCAATTTCTCGAAAATTTGAATTTGATTCGTTCGTAACTGATGAAATTGATGATTAGTTACGAATTGCATTTAATGACTTCCCAATTTCCCGAAAATTGGAATTTGATTCGTTCGTAACTAATGAAATTGATGATCAGTTACGAATTGCATTTAATGACTTCCCAATTTCCTGAAAATTGAATTTGATTCGTTCGTAACTGATGAAATTGATGATCAAATCCTCGAATATTCGATCCTATCTTTGTATAGGATCAATTGAATCGTTCAAATTCATTGAATTTGATCAACCGCCATTGATGATTCTTCAATTTTTCCAGATTTTCGAAAATTTTCCCAATTTTCAACTGAAAAATTAGGGCTGTTCGAGGCTTGATTTTCGCACACATTTAATACAAATCCAATCTATCCCATGCCGACATTGAATCCTTATCCTCAAAATAAACAAAACAAAGATTATCCATTCAAATCATGATCCAAAGTGGATGAGTCGGGTTGATTTCGAGCAAAAAAAATGAGGACAAAAGGCCAAAAATTTATGCCTCAAAGCTGGTTCGAACCCATGACCTGTGGCTTGGGCTTGGGTTAGGTTCGACATAAGAAATATTTAAGGCTCTTAAAAATTGCATTTAATTAAACAAAATAATTTTGAAAAATTGTTTAATTAACTTTAAAAATAATTTATAACAAAAATATGTATTATATCAAGCTCGAATAATTTTTTTTTTTAAATTTACTTTTCTTTACTACTCTCATTTTTCTCTCATTTTTTTTTATTTTTCTTACTACTTCTACATCTTATCTTACTTTTGCTGTTTTTGATTCTTTTGTGCTATTTTGTTTTTTTTTATTTTTTCTATTTTTTACTTTTTTTTTTTGTGAGCTCGACATAATACTAATTTTTATCATAAATTTGAGCCTTAAATTGAGCAAAAATTGGGTGTCTACAAAAAGAAATAATGTGTAAGGTTTGATGTGAATAATGTTGTATTGGTAATGTAAAAAGTAAGAAAATAAGTATGTAGGCAGTAAGAAATAGATGTAAGAAAAAGTAAAGATAGTGAAATAGTAATGAATAGTAGGAATAGTACTATGAATAGTAGACTAGACATATAAAATACCGGTAGTAATAAAAATACGCGTAAAGTAGCTATATTTGTTATTTTTAGTTACCGAAATATTCTAAAATTGATATTTTTGAAATCCTTGTTTAATTACAAGTCTTTTGGTGTTAATGAAATATTTTTAATATTCCAAGCTCTAGGACACGCTTTTCAAGAACTGATCCCGTTTGAGTCCGAAGGACACTCGAAATTCGCAAATCTGATATTTTTATGTGACCCTATATTATTACAAACTATTTTAAGCCATTAACTTAATTTTGTTTTCTAGGGTTTGAGAACGCGGGATTGCCGGAGTTGAACTTGCTTGATTGTCTTGGTTTGTGTTGACTTTTGTAACTCCGGTTTGACTAGGGTTAGGGTTTAATCCAACTTTACCCTAGAAATTTGAGGGGTTTATATCCGGAATCGGATAGGTGGTCTTTCTCATGTTCGGGTTTTCAAATTAACGATTATTGAACTTTCTATTTTTGTTTTTGAAAATTCTCTTATGAAATATCGTGATCGAAATTGTTTAAGGTTCGGTTTCAACTTAGGTTAGACTTTAGAGTTTCGATTTGGTATTCCAAAACCATTATCGAAAAATTCGGGGGCTTACATATATAGTCACATTTAGTATTTAGTTCTTTAATTATTTTTTTAACACATTCATAGTTTTCTTAGAGCTTGAATATATATTAAGTATTTACTAAACTTAAATTTTATTTCTTTAAGTAATTATAGAGTTTGTGTTTAATAGTTTAGTAATTTATTATCATCATCATTATTATTTTTATACCATTTGTTAGTGTGATCACCTTATGGTAACTAATATTTATTTTCTAACATTTAGTTTCATAGTGTTTGTCTTGATTCTATTTCAAGTTATTATCTGTTATTTTTAAGAATCACATTATTCATAATTTTTAGTTATAAATGGTTATTAAAATATAGTACTTAACAAATATTTAAGCTTCTTAATTTTAAAATTAGTCATGTTTACTTATTTATAATTTTTTTACCTTCTATTATTATTATTATTATTATTATTATTATTATTATTATTATTATCATCATCATCTGTTACAACGAAAAGATTTTGCTTTAGGGAAATTTTTGTGCGTACACCAGCAGCGTTCAAGTTTGCTTGTGTTCATTGTAATTTTCATGTCTTAGCTTCAGGGAATGTTGGCTTCGAAAGCTACCAGTGTTACAATGTACGTCGGAATCAATGCCACTAGCATTGATTTCTAATTTGCCTGCGTTTTTTTATATCTCGTAAAAAATTAACTTACGTTTCTTCTTTTTCGTGTACGCCGACTCGAAGGCTACCGGCCTATCATTATACACCATCGGTGTTGGGACTTTCCATATATATGTATATTAATTACAAATACTAAAAGATCTTTCCATATATATTTTTAAAATCACAACCAAATATATAAAAACAAATGCCATTTTTAAGAAAATATTGCGAATGAAAAAAACATTTTTATTTGATAAGAGACTTTACTTAAGTGAAAGAGGGTCTTAAATTCCATGATGTATACTTGATAAATCTATTTTCTTTTTTAATTTTACAAAAATAGTATAACCTCTCATCCTTTCCCTAATATTTGATTTATTTTGCAAATTTTGAAAACCTGACAATTTTTTCTTTTAATGAATTGTTAGTTGACGAGTAAAAAGTTCTAATAAAATTCATGTAAATGGAAAAGATTGTGCATGACTCATAAGGTCAAGGACAGTTCACGAGGCAGCAACAAAGCTTCAGCCTCGCAAGATTGGGGAAAAGAAAAATAGAAGGGAAAAAAATGCAATGATCTCTTAAACTTAAATCTATGTATAACCACATCCCCAAACTTTTGAATGTTGTATTCAAACCTTAAAAACCGGATAATCCCAAATATTAAAAATGACCCTCATGAACTCTTAAATTTGCCCCCAAATATTATAATATAGATCATATTTAGCAAATGAAATATATATATATATATATAACTTACATATTATTGATTTATTTGCCATATATATATATATATATAACTTGTATACATATACATACATAGAATATGTATAAATCATATAGTATGTAAACCAAAAGTCTATATCAAATATATATAACATATATATAATCTATAGATAGATTACACCAAAATGTATTAACGTTTGTGTATAGAGTTATTTAAGATATCAGTGTGTTGAGCAGTAAAAAAAAAAAAAAAAAAAAGAAAAAAACACAGTTAACATTTCACAAAGAGAGTTAAATGAAGTATGCATAATGATCCATTATGGAAAATCAATAAAAAATTATTTAAACTTTGATACCTTAAATGTTAATACTAATTTATAGTATAATTTACCCGATGACCTATATGTGATAAATACACTATCTGTGTTAGGTAAAAATTATGCAAATCACATGCGATATAAATACCTATATTAAAAAATAGATTACATATAGAACAGTCATTTAACACATGCACATACATATTTAGCACATATGTTATACAAATGAATGATCCTTAGGGGAAAAAACAATATATATGTATAACATAAAATAAATTATACGTAGAAAGTACATACAATATAAATCATATTTAGCAAATAATATACATAATGCATATATTAATATAGAATTAAAAAATACCAATTCTCTTTCTTTCTACCCTTTATTTTGCTTTATTATTTTATGTAAGAAGCTATTTAACTTGTGTTATGGTAGTTTGATATAATCCTACATTTCCTAATCCCAAGATAAATCGTGAACCATTTGCATTGAAATACCCAAAATCCTTAGCTAAGTTAGAAATTGAATTTAGGTAGATTAAATGAATCAAATAAATTATAGGATGCAATTATACAAGTTGACATAATTAAATTAGTAATTGATTAAGTTGAAATTTGAGATTTTGAATTCTTAAACCCCTAAATATGTTGTTTAAATGTTTAGTAGATTCCTAAATCTTTAAGCTTTAACCTAAGATTTCATATCCTTAATCCCTGTCAATTTTTGAAATCACCAGCCTGTCCAAAATATTAGTTATTAAGCCTAAGCTCAAGTTAAATATCAATTTGGTATAAACCAATCTACTAAACTAAATCCCTATTTCAGGTTATTCATTTCTTTTATATAGATTTTCAAATAATTTTCTAGATACTTTCAAAACTAAAAAATATTGATATGAAAAATTTAAACCCAATACCTCTATCCTAAAATATCCTAAAAGTTCTTATCATTTCCTTTTCCTTTTCTTATCCCTGCCTTCCTGTTCTTTCCCTTTCCTTCTACAGTTCCTCCTCCTCCTCCTCCTCCTCCCTCTTCTTCTTCTCCTACTCGTCCTCCTCAATTAATCACTCCAAATCTCAATTTCAAGAAGGTTAGAGAAGAAATCCAAGTTTAGAAATGGGATAGGAGAAGGAAAACAAGTTTGTAGTAGGTCAAAATTAAGAAGGAAGTAGTTATGGTAGACAAATAGCAAATGGTTAATAAACAAGTAAGCTATTTTTTCTTATTTGAATTCTTGCTTATACATGTATATGATAAATTAGTGTTAAATAATAATAGAAATTATGATAAATTTGATAAAAAATGAATATATGAACATATAAGTTAGAATCTAAGTTAGTGTACACATGCATAGATTAGATGATTCATGACATAATTTGAAGTTATATGAAATAAAAATACATATTTGAAAGTGTTTAAGTAAAGATATAAGTTGTATGTGGCTGTTAAAATGTTAGATGTGGAGTTGTGGTTCAAAACAGGTAGTTAAAAAAGTGAAGCCTTCAAAATATAAACAAAGAAAGGGCACAAGGGAAACATTGGAAGTTATATATGGTTGTGTGAAATTTTAACCCATAAGAAAAAACACAGCTCGACCTATCCAACCATGCTTCTCTTTGATTCGTTTTACTTACAATTCCAGAACAACACGACTAAAGCATGGCCTCCTTAGCTTGTCATGTTTCTCTTTTGTTAAGGAAGACGACTAGTACACGATCTCACCTATCTCCTCATTTTTTTTATTCTCGCATATAGAATATGTCAAGTGAAATACGAATAAAAGACAACCAAATGTATCAAGTTGTGCTTCTCTCTAACCTTTGTGTGCTTGGCTTTTTGATGAAATACAGGGGAAGTACGACTTGTTTATCATGTTGTGTTTCTCATATATTGTGTTATGTTTCTCAATTGTTTCAACTCAAGGAGAAGGATGACTAAAACACGGCCAAATGTATCACGTCATGCTTCTCTTTGAGCTCCAAAACATGAATAAGCACGATGGAAACACAATTAAATGTATTTGATCATGCTTCTTCTTATGCGTGCACATGGGGTGAAACACGGCCCATGTATCTGATCATGTTCTTCATAAAAATCTGAATAAAATAAAAATGAAATAAAATAAAATAGATGAATGATAGTTAATATGTTATAATAATTAATTTATATAATTAGGAATGAGTTAAGTGAAATTATAGATTTAATAAATAATTGGATTATACACGGGAGTTAGATATAAAATAAACTTAGTTAATAAATCTAAGTCTAACTTGAATTAATGAACTTTAATGAGTTAAAATGAATTAGATTGATTAAGCTTAATCAACTTGGCTAAGTTAAATTAATATGAATTTTAATAATTTGTTATTGGCTAAGATTAAAAGGTTTGGATAAATCATGAATAATTTAGAGAATATGTTATTTCAAATATTTGCTTGTTAGGTATGTTTGTTGGGAAAAATTAATATTTTTGAAGATGAACAATATGATATGATGATGTTTCTATGAATAAATGATTATAAACAAAGAGAAAAGAGATAATCTAACAAACAATGAAGGACAATCCGTATCTTAGCGTGGTGATCTTCACAGCCATGGTAAGGTTCCTCATCAATGTCTGATCAACTAAGATTTTAAAATGGGTTTGATATAAGTGGATAATTATTTTAATTGCTTATATGAGTTTAAATTTCATGAACAGATGTTTACTTCTGATCTAATATTTAAGAGAGCCTTGACCTACCTTTTGTTTCTGATTAGATGTCGAATATATAAGGTACGTAGTGACGTGCTTGTTGTTTGTTAGGATAGGCATTCTTTGTCTCGCCCTAAAGGGTACTCTAAATGTGACAGTCCGCCACGCTTAATATCTAAACTCATGTATGACTAGTTTAGTCATTTCATGAGTTTAAACACCCGGTGTAAGGCTCACATTCAACAAATAGGGGACCATACTTTGAATCGGATTAGCTTAAGAAGACATACATAGCAATAAGAAAGTAAATCATAACAGTTATAGCTAGATTCATCTATTACATGAGCTAAGGGGCATACCCCCATCAAAATATTAAGAGTTCTTAAGTTCTCAAAAGTCTCTTACAACAATCATTATATATATCAATTTAGGAGATTCAACTAGAAGTCTATACGTACATCTAGGTCTTGACTTCTTCAAAAACTCCTTAAGTTCCAAAAGTTGTAACTGAGGAAAGTGGCTTCTCGGAGATAGTCATAAATACTCATACTGCAATAGGAAACTATAGGGCTACAAGCTTACGAGCTAAGTGAGTTTCACTTCCAAAATTAAATACTCAACAAGCAATATATATCAGGCAAGTTATATTAACAACCATATGAATTACACAAGCACGTGAGCATACAATACATAAGACCTTTCAGAAGTCTTATGTTGAATAGATTTATGCCATCCATTCGGGGTTAGGTGTTTCACGCCCATACGACCATAGATTTTATTTTTTCTCATTTTTATTGTGGTTGATACAAGTGCCTACCCACACACAATTTTCGACCTTTAGACCAACATTTCAATTTCTGGCCATTATGCCAACATTCAAGTTTACAGACCCTTCGTTGCCCAACTATCATGCCTTTTTCCCACAAAGGTATAATAACCTATGCAATGTGACTCCACATATGGTATGCATATCAATTTGATTATAAGATCATGGCATATTAATTTAACAATTTATGGTGATCACAGATATTGCAGACAATTCGATTCTATACTAAATCATACAAATATTTACAACAAACTCATTTCGATATTCTTATCATCCATTCACCCAATTAGAATTCACATACACACAATCAAATTTTATCTTGCCCTAATTCTAATGCCACTAACATTACAAGCACATTCATAAACATATAATTTAAAGATAGTGAACTCACTTTGCCATGGTGCGAAAATCTACTTAATTGTAATAGTCTTCGGAAAGGTCTAGTTCGTCTCCCAAGTCTCCTAATCAAAAGAAATTGTAAACCCCTAAATTTTTGGAATCGGTTTAGCCTAAAACCCTAAAATAGAAGTCAATCGAAACTCTAATGGTCAACAAAATCCTAGTTAGACGAAATAACTTAAGTCTGGCATTCCCGAATAAGAAACTCGGTGAGAGTAAGTAGGAGTTTAGAACGTAGAATAGTACGTAATTATCTAAGGTAGTATAAAAAGATCAGATTAGTAAAACCGCGACTTGTTTCGAACCCGATCAGACACAGTTCTTGAAAAATGTGTCTTGGAGCCCGGAATAGTAAAAATATACTGAATATACAGTAAGACTCGTAAAAATATAAGGTTTTCACAAATATCAATTTCAAAATTTTTGGGCAAGTAAAAATAACAGATATCGCTATTATACACATATTTTCTTACTACTGGTACTTTATTAGTCATATCTACTTTACATTACACTATTCATTACTATTCTACATTATTCTTTTATCTCTACTTTTTCTTACACCTACTCTTACAAACACCATAACCTATAACATTTACTTTTTACCTTTTCCATAACTTTATTTCACACCTACCTTACTTATTATTACATTTGATCAACAAAAATACAAAAATTAAATCACTCTTTCTCTTCTCTCTATGATGGCCGGCACCCCCCTTCCTCTATCTCCCTCAATTTTTTTTTATTTTTCTTTTATTTATATCACTCTATATTTCCTATAAATAACCTCCTCCTCTTTCACTTCTTTCACACAATTACTACCCATAAATTCCTTACAAAAACTCTCTCAAATTCTCCTCTCAAAACCCTCTCCAAATATCCTCCCAAAACTCTCTCAAATTAATTCCAAAACTACTTTCCACCAACAACAAAACCCATAACCACATAACACTACCAAAGTCTTCTTTAGGTAATCATTTCATATTGTTTTCTTCTTCTCATGTCATGTAACTTTACATTACCATAATATGAGTTTCCAAAGACTAAATGTTATGGAAGCTACACTATGTTCATGTATTGTTCTTATTCATGAAAATCTATTTATGTTATATTGATATTTTTATTATTGTTATCATATCCAAGTATTATTATTATATATATATATATTCTTTAGAGCATATAAGCTCACTTGCAATTTATTTATTTTCATGGAATGAAATTTATTTATTTATTCCATTGCAATTTATTTATTCATTATTATTTTAAGATTAGTCTCTAGTCTTAGACTTGTCTTTATCAAATCAAAACAAATTTTGTTTTCTTTAATCTTATTTTTATTTTAGGACTAGTCCACTTCTTAGTCCCGGGAGCCTTGAAAAAGCTAAGACTCCCAATACTTGACTTTATTATTTATGTTATTTTTGTTTACTATTATTTCTCATAAATCATGTTCATTTAGATTGTTGTCCAAAATTTTAAGTTCTAAAAATAATTGACAAAAAGGAGATTTTATCACTTAGAGATAAGTTTATGTGAAGCATAAAATCTATGATTTGACAAAATAAATTTATTTCTTTTTAAGTTACAAAAAGAACCCACTACAAATTTTAGAAACTACTTTTGTTAAGAAAAGCTTCTTAAATCCTTTAATATTCCACTTTGTTTTTCAAAAGAAAATAATTGTTGGTACAAAAATGATTTTTATGAAAAACATAACATGAGAAAAGGATGAGAAATTTTCAAATAAAGGATTTTGCAAACAAATAAACAAAGAAAATTGTATAGAAAAAATAAATAGGAAAAATAGTACTAATATAGAGAACTTAGAAAGAAGAAAAATTTATTTTCAAAAAGTTACTTGGGAAAAATAATAAAGCAAATATAAAGCATCCTTGGAAAACAAAAGAAACAAAATATTCATTTCAAGAGATTTACAAAATGAATTCTTGTAGACTATAATTTTTCTAAAACTCCAAACCGACATTATTTTACTCAAAGAAATATGATTGGACAACAAACACTTGAGCATGAATAAATATGAGCTATGTAGCTATAAAAAGAGAATTTTTCAACTATATAGACAAATAAGTATTTATCAAGCAAATTTTGAATGATTGAACCAAAGTTGTTTTTGAGTTAGAAAATTCGTGGTGAATTTCATAGCCACTGTTTCGGGGCCTAAATGGTTTATTTTGACAAAATAGTTTTAGAAATGGATAGATCTTTTTGAGTAGGTAGAAATCGGTATATTATATGCACGATTCCGAGTTAAAATGACCAAGTTATGACCATTTTAAATTGAAACTCTTTCTTATAAGAACTTTAACGTTCTCATGACATTGTTTTGTCAAAATTCAAGAAAATCACCAAGAAATACTCATTGTGGGTATTTTCATTGGCTAGGTGACTCCGAGAAAGGATACCTCTATCCTGAAGATTATTTCGATTGAGTGGAGTATGTGAACAACTCACCCGTAGAGAAGAATAGTTAACATGGCATCGTGAGTTTATTTCCTTAAAATGCTATACTTGTTGTGCTTATAAATTAGTTGCATTAGAATTAAGAAAAGACGAATGGATATGTATGTAAAATAATTCTTTAAAATAATCCTAAGAATATCGCGGTCGGAATTGATTTAAATGTTTGTTTTAGTATAACACTTGTTTTGTATGAAATTCTTTGATCACCTTAAATTCGATAATAATGTTATGACCTAATAAACAAATGGATTCATGCATACTATGAAGTGAGTCACATTGCATTGGGTTATTATCCTTAGGTGAGAAGGATAGTAAGCTCAGGTCAAAAGCAACACTTGGCAGAGTGTCCAAAAGTGATTGCTTGGCGGCGTTAAGGAAATGCTTGGTGGTAAATCCGAAAGCAAGGTTCAATTCAAGTAGACTTCGTATGCTTGGCGATATTGGTCGTAAGCATAAATCTTTTTAACTAAAACTATTTGTTTTGAGGTTACGTATCACCAAACCCCGAATGGAGGGCGTAAATCCATTCAACATGTAGTTCCCGGAAAGCTATATGCCTTGTTTGCTCACGTGTATGGTGCATCTCATTTGATTGTTTAAACAACTTGTTTGAAATCTTGTTGCAAGAAGTTATTTATGAAAACAGTTCTCACTAAGCCTTTTAGCTTATACCCCTATAGATATCTTTTGCAGTTCTCTTATCTGTGGTTGAGACCACGAGGACCCTGCAGTTAGGTAATTTCTTTTTGGATAAGGAAATTCTAAATAAAGTTTAGTGTTGGATAAGATGTACAACATTCTTGTAATAGAGTTGTGAAAAAGGGAAATACCCCTAAGTTTGTAAGATCATTTTTATAAGTGAATGAATATTATGAATCCTTTTTTCTTAACATGTTATTATATCTTATTAAGCTTCATAATCCCGGGTATGGTCCTCTAAACTTGTGAGAGCATGCCTTACACTTTATATCAAAGCTTGTGGGAATGGCTAAGGTTATCATACTTAAGCTTTAATATTGAGTGTGGCGGACTGTTACGTTTAGGGTACCCTTTGGGGCGTGATTGTTTAAGTTGGTATCAGAGCATGGTTAAGAACCTAGGAGTCATAATTATAGGATTTGACTTAACAAGAATTGAATTAGAATAGAAATAAGAAAGACTTAGATGAGATAGAATGGGTGGAATAAGCTTCCTGATTTCTCTCTCCCTTTTTGCATAGATCGCCATAGATGAGGCCCATCTTCAAGCCAAGAACTTTCGAAAATGACCTTTTGAAAACCCGGAGGACTACTGATTGAGACTTAGGGTATTATGCGAGGAGTTTGCCCTAGCAGGACAACCTAAGATTGTTCGGGAGATGTTCCTAATTTTGAAAAGGGGAATGATGCAAACGGAGTGGAAACAAGTGGTACAGACTATCCACAATTGCGATATAGGAAAGAGAATGACCGAGTTGGAAATGATATACTCTGTGGAACGTATCGTTGCCATCGCCGAGGATAGACCCATGTCGAAAGAAGCCACATTCGTCCTTAGGGAAGATGGAGGCCGCACTTCACCTGACTTTTGAACCTGGACGAGAATCGGACCCGTGTACGTTTACGTACACGATAACCTGATGGACCATCTCGAATGGATGAAAGCGGACATCAATGATATCTTCTACTGGCATGGAGTATATCAAGAAGTGCTACGACCCCTAACCTAAGTATCCACTGAGCCGTCCGCCTTTACAGGAATCCAACTGAGGAGGAACGAGGCCCTACGTCTATGAGTGGATAGATCAGTGATAAGAGATGAACAGATGCAGGAAGCGAGTGATAGTTCGAAGGATGAACTCCATGAGAACCCAGAGGAAAACCAAGAAGAAAGGCCGGAACAAGAAGTGAGAGACCAGACCACTATTGGAGTAGAGGAACCTTGGAATAGCGATGAGGCAAGAATCATCCGCTATTTAGAAGGACGACAGGCTCGAGGAGAGCAAGGGACAGACTCGACAATGGACACAGACAATGCTCCACCCAATGAGAACGACAGCATGGAGACGGGAGGAGCCGTTACTTGGAAGACCATCGATGAAATAGTGCCAGAATTGACTGAGGAAGAATTGACTGACATACATGAAAGAGCAAGGGAGATAGCCCGGAAAAGGAGGAGATATTTTAAGCAAATCATGAGGAATTTGAACCCGGGATCATCCAGTAGCAATCCGGGAGATGCGCCCAAAGAATGAGGAAAGGAAGGAAGGAAGAAGATTGGGCATATCCCTAGAAGTCCAACTTAAATTTTGTAACCATAGACTAGATCCGCGATCTCAGTCTATCTTTTAGTTTTCGGAACAATGTTTGTTGTTTTCTATGTAATTTCCTTTTGTGATTTACCTTATTGGATATTTCTATTTTTGTGTATGAATTTTATTTCTATGATTATGCTATAAGTTCAGTCTTAGAAATTGTCTTGGTTTAAATTTTATTAGCTTTTATGAATATTAAAGTTTCCGTTATATCTACCAAATTCCGATGAAAACTAATTAAGTTATCAAAATAAATAAAACTTAACTTAGAAAAGTTTAAAATAGCCGAAGTAGAGGAAGACGAAGAGAGGAGCAAAGTGCCTCTAACCAACTAGATGTTGAAGCAGAAAAACCTGCCGCTCAAGGAGATGCTGCACCTCAAATGGACTTGCACGCCACGCTAGGACATCTGACCCATGTGTTAGAAGCAATTAGACAAAACATGACAGCATAAGCACCTGTACCTGAAACTACACCAGCAACAGCATCGGCACATGCACCAACACCGCCACAACAACAAGCATCAACTGAGGCATCTGTGCATAGGAACATGTACTCCCGAAATGCACCACTACCTCCACAGCCTCCACTAAGGCCATATAAGACTATGTTGCCTGATTTCATCAAAAGCAACCACTACTTTGATGGAGCTTATGATAAGCCGGAGGAGGCCGAAGACTGGCTGGCCCAAATTGAGATGTCTTTCGATGCATATGAGGTTCCGCACCACCTGCAAATCAAGTATGGGACATTCATGCTTTGTCTAAATGCTAGGATATGGTGGGAATCAAAGAAAAGAGAGCTAATGACTCCAATCACTTGGGAAATGTTTAGACATGAGTTTTTGGAAAATTATTTCCTAGGGAGTTTATGAGTAAGGTACAGTGCAGACTTCTTGCAAATTGCTCAGAAAGGAAGAACTATCGAGCAATACGAGACTGAGTTCAGTAGATTGCTGCAATATGCCCCCGACTCCTCAAATACAGCGAAGAGTTAAAAAAACAAGTCTTTATAGGAGGATTGGATGAAGACCTGAGAATGAGGTTGGAAGAATTTGACATAAGAAGTTATCGAGAATTACTGGAAAGAGCTCGGATTGTAGAAGGAGCAAGAAAAATGAGAGAAAGGAAAGAAGAAGAGGAGACCCTAATTTTTGAGAAGAAATTTCATGATGGAACCAGTTCCATACCCCCACAAAAGAGATTCAAGTTCTCCAACCACTATAAGAATAAAGATAATAGTAGGAGGTTCATACCAAAAGACGTCAAGTGTTGGAAGTGCAATGGAGCACACTACCCTAAGAAGTGCCCTCAGTTATTTGGAAAGTGTTTCTTCTATGGAAATGCGGACCATAAGATGTCGAAATGTCCAAAGAAAGGAAATAATACTTGTCATGTCTGCAAGCAAAATGGGCATTTTGCCAACGACATCACAAGGAAGGAATATTCTGACAAGGTCTTCAGGAGGAATTGTTCTTATAAGGATTAGGAAAGGAAGTGGAAGTAGAAATGAAAGCGGATCAGGATCCATTGCATCAGGAATTCGAATCTACAACCTGGAGGGACAATGGATAAGTGAAGAAATAAATGAAGAGGATGGAAACTTACCTGCCTTGAAGTGCAATAGAGGCTATAGCAGCGACATGGGGACCGATAAGCCTTTAACCTTCTTTGTTGTTATTCCTTTATTTCAAGCAATGCAAAAGTTTAAAGTTCTTATAGGTGAGTAGAAATACAAATAGGAGTAATAATCCCTGTCAAATACATAGGGAGCTTACAGTTAGGAAACCAGAACGTTTTTGCTCTTTTGGATTGCAGAGCAACACAATATTTTGTTACATCTAGTCTAGATGAGAAGTTGAGACTACCAATGACAAACATCAACCCCTAGATTTAAGATTTAAAATCCCCACAAGAAATGATGATGAAACCCAAGAAGTGTTAAAGGATCATTTAATAACGACGAAGGGACATGTAGTCGCTAGTGACTTTAAAAGAAATGAAGTTAAGTAATCCTTGGTATAAGATGTTTACCTGTCAAATAGAACCCCAATAAAAAATCACAAGGAGAATACAGAACTCGTAAACCGATAAGATGGAAAGATAACGTTGGTAAAGGACTTGCTATCACAAGAAAAGAAGAGGCACATTCTTTCGAGTTGATAGAGAAGAATGGATGACTACCTCGACGATACGAAAAAGAATGAAGAGAAACCGACCCTTGGAGATATTCACAATTTTCAATAAGTTTTTAAGAAGATTTCCGAATAAATGGCTCAGATTACATCCAAAGAGAAAGATCAACTTGGAGACTAGACTAATAGCCTATGAATGATTTTAATAGAAAAATTGGAGAAACAACTACAAAATTTTTTTGATCAAGGCCCTATGTAATCAAGTATATCACCATGGAATATGCCAGTTCAGCTTATAACGGGAGAAAAATGATAAATCCATAAGTTTATGCGTTGATTTTCGGAGATGAACAAAGTCACAATCAAGAGTGAATACCCACTCCCTGGAATTAAAGATCTTTTGACCAACTACAAGGAGCTTAACGCTTAGATGAGAAGATACAAAGAATAAAGAGGAAATATAGGAAGAAAAGTGTATTGAAGAACGACAAAAACAATATTAAGGAAACTAAAGGACTATTTAGTATGCCTAAGGACAAGGAAATAAGTAAAGAAAAATCATGAGTACAGTCCATAGTTTGGGATCAACGGCACATCCAAGAAGAACTCAGATATTCCATAGTTTCAAGGGACATTAGAAGAAATGAAGTATCGACAAGAAAGTGAGAACACCAAAAGACGGAAAGATCTATAAAGACTTTGCTGATACCCGAATAAGGACAGAATTAAACTTCCTGAGATTTTGGATTTCCACAGTACTAACAGGAAGGCAAAGACATTTATGGTATAAGATAATCGACTAACCAAGTTGGCTCGTTTCTTAGTCAATCAATACAACGTTCTCTATGTACAACCTGACAAAGCCTTATAAAAGAAATTGATATGAAAGCAAGGAGTCCTGGTCAAGATCATGACAAACCAAGACATAAGAATGATACATAACTACAGAGCTAACAAGAGATTTCGGAGAAAATATACCCTTTTATGCTACATAACGAACAATCAAAGGGAACAAGTCAAACTTTGGAAAAACTATTAAAAGAGTGTCTCACATATTTCCAAGAATGTGGAAGGCACACGATAAACAAAAAGGGTAAGATTGATCAGAAAATAAGGACCCTAGAAATCTTGAACAGAGACCGAGTGTACTTAAGGATAAAGAATGTACACTCACCAGATCTTTTGGAAATAATAAGGCAAGAGGAGATTTTTAACAAGTCATGTAAGCCTGTTAGAAGCATGCGACACATTCCAAATCCCTATATAATGATTGATCAAGGGATTAGTTTCGGAGATAAAAAGTTAGTACTCTTAAGGGAGAACCTTCCCTATAAGGAATACCTCATATAGATACTTATCCAAAAAGTTCAAAAGATGGGAAGTAAGGAAGTCGAGTAAGTCATAGGTCTAAGGAGAAACCTTTTTCAAGCAACTTAAGGAGCTATGGATGAAGTGTAACCCAAGTATCCAAGTTTGTTTGAAGCTGCAGTTATGAATTTCCAAGTTTTGAGGACAAAACTTTCTTTAAGGGGGGTAGGTTGTAAATCCTCAAATTTTTGGAACCGGTTTAGCCTAAAAACCTAAAATGGAAGTCAATCGGAACTCTAATGGTCAACAAAACCCTAGTTAGACGAAATAGTTTAAGTCCGGCAATCCCGTATAAGAAACTCGATGAGAGTAAGTAGGAGTTTAGAATGTAGAATAGTGCGTAATTATCTAAGGTAGCGTAAAAAGATCAGATTAGTAAAACCGCAACTCGTTTCGAACCCGATCGGACACAGTTCTTGAAAAATGTGTCTTGGAGCCCGGAATAGTAAAAATATTCCAAATATACCGATAGACTCGTAAAAATATAAGGTTTTCAAAAATATCAGTTTCAAAATTTTTCGGCAAGTAAAAATATCAGATATCGCTATAATACGCATATTTTCTTACTACCGGTACTTTATTAGTCATATCTACTTTACATTACAATATTTATTACTATTCTACACTATTCTTTTATCTCTATTTTTTCTTACACCTACTTTTACAAATACCATAACCTATAACATTTACTTTTTATCTTTCCCATAACTTTTTTCACATCTACCTTACTTATTATTATATTTAATCAACAAAAATACAAAAATTAAATCACTCCTTCTCTCCTCTCTATGATGGCCGATGCCCCCCTCCCTCTATCTCCCTCAATTTTGTTTTATTTTTCTTTTATTTATATCACTAAAAAATCACTCTACATTTCCTGTAAATACCCCCCTCCTCTTTCACTTCTTGCACACAATTACTATTCACAAATTCCTTACAAAAACTCTCTTAAATGCTCCTCTCAAAACTCTCTCCAAATATCCTCCCAAAACTCTCTCAAATTAATTCCAAAACTACTTTCCACCAATAACAAAACCCATAACCACATAACACTACCAAAGTCTTCTTTAGGTAACCATTTCATATTGTTTTCTTCTTCTCATGTCATGTAACTTTACATGATCATAATGTGAGTTTCCGAAGACTAAATGTTATCGAAACTACACTATGTTCATGTATTGTTTTTGTTCATGAAAATCTATTTCTGTTATGTTGATATTTTTATTATTGTTATCATATCTAAGTATTATTATTATTATTATTATTATTATTATTTATTATTATTATTATTATTATTATTATTATATATATATATTCTTTAGAGCATATAAGCTCACTTGCAATTTACTTATTTTCATGGAATGCAATTTATTTATTTATTTCATTGCAATTTATTTATTCCTTGTTATTTTAAGACTAGTCTCTAGTCTTAAACTTGTCATCATCAAGTCAAAACAATTTTTTTTCTTTAATCTTATTTTTATTTTGGGACTAGTCCACTTCTTAATCCCGGGAGCCTTGAAGAAGCTAAGATTCCCAATACTTGATTTTATTATTTATGTTATTTTTGTTTACTATTATTTCTCATAAATCATGTTCATTTAGATTGTTGTCCAAAATTTCAAGTTCCAAAAGTAATTGACAAAAAAAGAGATTTTATCACATAGAGATAAGTTTATGTGAAGTAAAATCTATGATTTGACAAAAATAAATTTATTTCTTTTTAAGTTACAAAAAGAACCCACTATAAATTTTAGAAACTATTTTTGTTATGAAAAGCTTCTTAAATCCTTTAATATTCCACTTTGTTTTTCAAAAGTAAATAATTGTTGGTACAAAAATGAATTTTATGAAAAACATAACATGAGGAAAGGATGAAAAATTTTCAAATAAAGGACTTTGCAAACAAATAAACAAAGAAAATTGTATAGGAAAAATAAATAGAAAAAATAGTACTAATATAGAGAACTTAGAAAGAAGAAAAATTTATTTTCAAAAAGTTACTTGGGAAAAATAATAAAGTAAACGCAAAGCATCCTTGGAAAACAGAAGAAACAAAATATTCATTTTAAGAGATTTACAAAATGAATTCTTGTAGACTATAATTTTTCTACAACTCCAAACCGACATTATTTTACTCAAAGAAATATGATTAGATAACAAACACTTGAGCATGAATAAATATGAGCTATGTAGCTATAAAAAGAGAATTTTTCAACTATATAGACAAATAAATATTTATCAAGCAAATTTTGAATGATTGAACCAAAGTTGTTTTTGAGTTAGAAAATTCGTGGTGAATTTCATAGCCATTGTTTCGGGGCCTAAATGGTTTAGTTTGACAAAAATAGTTTTAGAAATGGATAGATCTTTTCGATTAGGTTGAAATCGGTATATTATATGCGCGATTCCGAGTTAAAATGACCAAGTTATGGCCATTTATACTAAATCATAGAAATATTTATAACAAGCTCATTTCTAAATCATACAAATATTTGGAACTCTTCTTTATACGAACTTTAACGTTCTCATGATATTGTTTTGTCAAAATTCAAGAAAATCATCAAGAAATACTTATTGTGGGTATTTTCTTTGGCTAGGTGACTCCGAGGAAGGATACCTCTATCCCGAAGATTATTTCGATTGAGTGGAGTGTGTGAACGACTCACCCGTAGAGAAAAATAGTCGACATGGCATCGTGAGTTCATTTCCTTAAAATGCTATACTTGTTGTGCTTGTAAATTAGTTGCATCATAATTAAGAAAAAAAAATGGATATGTATGTAAAATAATTCTTTGAAAGAATCCTAAGAATATCGCGGTTGGAATTGATTTAAATGTTTGTTTTAGTATAACACTTGATTTGTATGAAATTCTTTAGTCATCTTAAATTCGATAATAATGTTATGACCTACTAAATAAATGGATTCATGCATACCACAAAGTGAGTCACATTACATTGGGTTATTATCCTTGGGTGAGAATGATAGTAGGCTCAGGTCGAAAGCAACACTTGGCGGAGTGTCCGAAAGCGATTGCTTGGCGGCGCTAAGGAAATGCCTATCGGTAAATTCGAAAGCAAGGTTCAATTCAAGTAGACTTCGTATGCTTGGCGATATTGGTCGTAAGCATAAATCTTTTTAACTAAAACTACTTGTTTTGAGGTTACGTATCAGCAAACCCCGAATGGAGGGCGTAAATCCATTCAACATATAGTTCCCAGAAAGCTATATGCCTTGTTTACCCACGTGTATGTTGCATCACATTTAATTGTTTAAACAACTTATTTGAAATCTTGTTACAAGAAGTTATTTATGGAAATAGTTTTCACTAAGCCTGTTAGCTTATACCCCTATAGATATCTTTTGCAGTTCCCTTATCTGTGATTGAGACCACGAGGACCCTGCAGTCAGGTAATTTCTTTTTGGATAAGGAAATTGTAGATAAAGTTTAGTGTTGGATAAAATGTACAACATTCTTGTAGTAGAGTTGTGAAAAAGGGAAATACCCCTAAGTTTATAAGATCATTGTTATAAGTGAATGAATATTATGAATCCTCTTTTCTTAACATGTTATTATATCTTATTAAGCTTCATAATCCCGGGTATGGTCCTCTAAACTTGTGAGAGCACGCCTTACACTTAATATCAAAGCTTTTGGGAATGGCTAAGGTTGTCATACTTAAACTTTAATATTGAGTTTAGCGGACTGTTACGTTTAGGGTACTCTTTGAGGCGTGATAGAAATAACTCTAATGAGTATTTCTATGAAGTTTGAATGAACTTATAAATTCTATTCTAACAAGTTTGTCAAAATTCGTCTAAGAGGAAATTCTAACTTAAAATGGAAATAACTTGATCCTTTTAACTCAGAATTTCGCATATTATATACTCATTTCTACCTATTCGACGAGAGCTATCTATTTCTAGAGTTATTTCCAACAAACAAGGTCGTTTGGTCCATGAATAGTAGGGTACAAAATACTATACGAATTTCCCATTCCATAATTCAACTCCTAATTTCAAACCAAGCATCATACTAGAGCTTTGATAGATACTTAGGTATCATTATATCTTGTAAGACTCTATTATATACATATAGAACTCAATATCATACATGATTCATGGGTGTTGGTAATTCTAATTTCTCATGTACTTAGATAATGTCAAATAAGAAGTATAGGACGTTACTTTCCTAACTTTGTTTCTATAAGTGCATCATGTATATATGCAATACCTACAAGCTATTGCCATGAAGGTTATGAGATGAACAATCTATATGTATATTCTTAATGATATAGTACAAAGAATTCTTTCTGAAAAACTTTTGCTTTGCAAAACTTTTGAAATTTACTAGACTTGAGAAAATAGTTTTTCTTCTTGTAAAATCACACTTGCATTTAATAAAACTCAACCTTGAAGACCTATATATCCAACACCTTCATTATTTTAATAAAAAACTTCATTATGGGGTTAGAAAATAGATGTTTAAACAGGTGATTTATCCAATTACGAATTTTACAAAATTTTAAAAAATGAAAACATTGTTTAATCTATTCTTTGAAACCATTCCTTGTTTTATGATTATACTTTGATAAACCTCTCTTATCCTTGTCAAAACTTGGTCTTTATTGCATGCATTCCCCAGGACTTCCATTTTTCCATAAAAATCATCATTTTGGCATTTGGAAATAGGTGTTTAAATAGTGGCCATTTTCAAATCCGAATTTTGAAAGTTTCATTTGAGATTGTTTTCTTTATAAAACTCATGTAGTCTTTCAAAAACCATTTGCTAATCAAACCTACTCCTTAAGGCTTCAATTTCTTTAATAAAAATCTTGTTTTGGAGTTGAAAAATGGGTGTTTATACTTCAAGCTTCCCTTATTACGAATTTAAAACTTGTTATTGAGATTTGAACATAACTTTTGTAAACTTTTTCATGTTTTGAAAATATTCCTTAGTAGATCTAAGCTTTGATCATCAAGATCATTCATTTATGATATTTACTCCCTAAACCCTTCATTTTCAATGTAAAATACACATTTTGAAGTTGAAAAGTATCTTTTCTAAATATGGTTCCTTTTTTATCCGAATTTTCAAAAATCATTTTTGTTGAAACTAAAGTAGATCTTGAGCTTTCTATCTCTTTCCTACTATCATAATGCTATTGCAAGTTATTTATGAACTCAAAACAAAAGCCTAATGCATTTATGAACTCAAAACAACTAGATCTAGTTTACTATACTAGTCATAAATGCATGAACACTATGACGGTTATATGAATATGAATAGATGATGAATATATGCACAAATCATTAATAATAACAACATAACTTGATAGTAAAACAAGGTAATAGCAAAATAACTCAAATAACAAGATCTATAATATTGTGATGGCAAGGATCTCATGTTCAACTGTTTCCACATCCCTAGCTTAAACCTCATGGGGATTTTTTAATGGAATCACAAATGAATAATTTTGCCATTACATGTTTTTAAGGTAATAAGGTATAGATCTATTTACCTATTGGATGTGTAGAGTAAGAGATTTGAAGAAAACAAAAGTGTATGTATGTGTTTGAGAGAGAGAGAGTCATGGCAATGAGAGGGGAGAGGAAAGAGTTTTGAAAAATTTTTCTAAAGAGAAAATGAAGAGAGAAAGAAAGTGAAATGGAGAAGGCATAAAGGGGTAATTATAGAAAAAGGAATTTAGGGTTTGTGCGATTTAAAAAATGAAGGAAAATAAAAAAATGAGAGGGAACAAGGGGGAGGGGAGGGGCCCCGATTTGCAAGAGAGGGAGAGAGAGAAAAGTGTGTTGTGTAAGTTTCAAAATTAAATAAGTAATTTAAGTAGTAAAAGTTATATTGGAAAAGTAGATTGCAAGGAAAATGATGAAATTGTAGAAATAAGTTGTAAGAATGTCAAAAATAGGTTATGGGTAGTTGTGCTTATGAATAGTGTGAAAGAAATCCAAAAGTAGATTGGACATTTAAAGTATTGGTAGTAATGAAAATACGATAAAAAAGTAATAACTCTAATTTTTATAACCCAAAAAATTATATAATTAATATATTTGGAAATCTTATGAAATTACGAGTCTAACGGTATTAATATCATATATTTAATATCTCGAGCCCTGGGACACGCTTTTCAAAGCCTGTATCCGATCGGGTTCAAAATAGATTGAAAATTCGCTAATATGATCTTTTTAAGCACCCTAATATTATTACGAAGCAAACTACACACTTCACTCATATTTCAACTTCTTGGTTTAGGAACACGGGATTTTTGGATCTAAACTATTAGGGTTTCATGTGAAATTAATTGACTTAAGGTCTCCGGTTGACTTTCCGGTTTAAGGCTTGAACTTTATATTACCCTAAAAATTAAGGGCTTATAACCTAACCCCCTTAAATAAAGTTTTATCCTCAAAACTTGAAGCGCGTACCGGATTCCTCAAACAAATTAGGGTATTTTTGTCGCATCTCATTTTCAGCCTCTCAAGTTGGTTCTTCGTGCGAATGATTTTTCCAAAGAACCTTAACATACTTGATGTTCTTATTCCTCAACTTCTAAACTTTTCGATATAAAATCTGCACTAGATGCTCTTCATAAGTGAGGTTCTCCCTTAACAACACCGGTTCCAATTCCATAACTTGATCCGGGTCGGCTACATGCTTCCGAAGAACAGAGATGTGAAAAACATTGTGTACTCCAAAAAAATTTAGTGGTAAAGCAAGGCAATACGCTAACTCCCCAACTCGCTTAAGTACTTCAAATGGACCAATATACCGAAGGCTTAACTTTCCTTGTGAGCTGATTCGATGGATACTCTTGATAGGATTTACCTTTAAGTACATGTGATCACCTATTTAGAACTCAAGAACCCTCCTTTTCAGATTTACCCAACTCTTTTGTCTGTCTTGAGCCTCCTTCATTTGTTGTTGGATAACTCATACCTTATCAGCAGCATCTTGTATAAGATCCGGTCTAAGAATCAATTTCTCCACATCATCCCAAAATAATGGGGATCTACACTTTCGTCCATATAAAGGTTCATAGGACGGCATTTTAATTTGAGTGATAACAGTTGTTGTAAGAAAACTTCACTAAGGATAAGTGTGCTTCCCAACTTCCTTTAAACTCCATCACACATGCTCGAAGCATATCTTCTAAGGTTTATATGGTTCGCTCAAACTGTCCATCAGTCTGAGGATGATATGTTGTACTGATGTGCAACTTAGTCCCCATACACTTTTGCATGCTCCCTCAAAACTTGGGGACAAACCTTTGGTCTCAATCTGATACAATCCTAGCTGGTGCTCCATGTAGACGAACGATTTCCTTAATGTAGAGCTTTGCTAATTTATCCATAGAATAAATCATACTTATTGTTAGGAAGTGAGCGAACTTGGTTAACCGATCTACTATAACCCATATAGCATCATGCCCTATTGGCATTTTCGGTAATCCACACACAAAATCCATGGAAATCTGATCTTACTTCCATTCTGGTATTGGCAAAGGTTTCAACAATCCTCCCGGCCTTTGATGCTCTACTTTCACTAACTGGTAAATCAAACACTTCAACACAAATTCAGCTACGTCCTGTTTCATTCCATTCCACCAGTAATGTCCTTTAAGATCTTGGTACATTTTCGTTCCTTCCGGATGTACCGTATACCTAGAATTGTGAGCTTCACTCACGATCTCCTTTCGTATTTTCTCATCACTTAGTACACAGAGTTGTCCCTTCTTTCTTATTACATCCTCGTCATCCACCGTGAAGTCAGTATATTTTCCTTCTTGAATTTCTCTCTTTATTCTTTGTATTATCTCATCGTAATGTTAAGCTTCCCTGATTCTTTCCATTAAAGTGGGTTCCATCACCAAATTTGCTATTTCCATCTCAGTATCTCCTCCTATGAACTCAATACTTAACCTCCCAAATTCTTTTACTAATTCCTTTTGATTGGTGAGTAGAGCTGCAACTTCTCCATGCTTCTTACGACTTAATGCATCGGTAACTACATTTACTCTTCCCAGACAGTAATTAATCCCCAAATCGTAATCCTTGATTAACTCGAGCTATCTCCTTTGTCTCATGTTCAACTCCTTTTGTGTGAACAAATACTTAAGGCTCTTATGATCAGTATAGATCTCACACTTTGCTCGTAAAGATAGCGTCGCCATATCTTTATAGCGAACACCACTGCGGCTAGTTCCAAATCATGTGTAGGGTAATTTTGTTTGTGTGGCCTTAGCTGTCTTGAAGCGTAGGCAATCACTTTCCCCTCTTGCATGAGTACACATCCGAGACCATTTCTCGATGCATCGCTATGAACTGTGTAGGACTTCTCAGGATTTGGTAGTACCAAAATTGGAGTGGAAACAAGTCTTCGCTTAAGTTCTTGAAAGCTTTGGTCTCTTTTTTCCGTCCATATAAACTTTTCATTCTTTTAGATTAATTGGGTCAAGGGTTTAGCTATCTTAGAAAAATCCTTAACAAACTTCCTATAATACCTAGCGAGACCAAAAAAGTTTCTTACTTCTATTACTGTCTTGGGCGGCTTCTAGTCCATTACGGCTTTTATCTTTTTAGCGTCCACAAATACACCCTCTCCTAATACCACATGTCCCAAAAATGAAATCCTATCTAACTAAAAATCACACTTGGAAAACTTGGCATATAACTTGTGTTCTCTTAAGGTTTGTAATGCCATGTGTAGGTGTTCTTCATGTTGCTTGTGCGTCTTGGAGTAGATAAGGATATCATCAATAAAAACTATAACACACTTATCTAATAAAGGCTTATACACTCGGTTCATCAAATTCATGAATGCAGTAGGAGCATTTGTTAATCAAATGACATCACTAAGAATTCATAATGTCTATATCAAGTTCGGAAAGCCGTTTTAGGTGCATCTTTCAGCTTAACTCTTAGCTAATGGTATCTCGATCGAAGATCAATCCTTGAAAACACACTTGCTCCTTGTAATTGGTCAAACAGATCATCAATCTTAGGGAGTGGATACCTATTCTTGATTGTGACTTTGTTTAGCTCCTGGTAGTCCACACATAACCTCATCGATCCATTTTTCTTCTTAACAAACAAAACAGGTGCACCCCATGGTGACACACTTGGCCTCACAAATCCTTGATCCAGAAGTTCTTATAATTGTTTCTTTAACTCCTTTAACTCAACAAGAGCCATACGGTAAGGTGCTTTAGATATCGATTCCGTGTTTGGTGCCAAATCAATCTCAAAGTCGATCACTCGCTTTGGGGGTAACCCTGGTAGTTCATTAAGGAAAACATCCAGAAACTCATTAACAACTGGTATATCCTTAACTCGAGGCAACTCTTCCTTATTTTCCATTGCACCAAAAGAACTTTCCTTTTTGGTCTTGACCTCCTCATCTACAAGTAGTTCAAACGAACTCAACTCAGATGCTCTTGAAATTGTTGTCTCTCCCTTAACTTCGACATCTTTTCCATCTAAGTCCTTAAACTCCACTTTCTTCCATCTACAATCTACAACAGCTTTAGCAAAGGTTAACCAACTCATACCCAAAATTACTTCATATTTACTCATCTCTAAAACAATCAAATCATATCTTGTGTGATGTCCTTGAATCACTATTGGGTAGTCTTTCAAAACTTCATTAGTCATTACCACATTTCCAGTTGGAGTCTTGATACGAAAGCTAGAGGTGGCGGTGGCTATTGGTAATCCAACTTGTTTAGCCAAACCAGTGGTGATAAATGAGCGTGTGGCTCCAGTGTCGAACAGGGTGTAAGCAGTCGTCTTATCTACTAATATGCGTCCTGTATTCAACATGACCAATTACTATCCCAAACTATTCTAGTTCATTCCCTAACTTTATCTTATATTACTATACTTACTGTTCCTTTTATAACCTTAAATCCTAAGCAATTTATAATCATTTTGAAAAAAAAAAAAAAACAGAAACAAGGGCTGGAAGACTAACCTATTATGAGTCCAAAATCTTGGCCATCGTCTTCCTCTAGGACAGCCAATTCATAGCCTTCATCCTCGGATTCCTCACAAACCCATTATCCCTTTAGATTATATATCTTCATGCCATGCATAGCCAATCCAGAATGGCTACCAGGGTCTCCATTATTCCTGTTTCCGGGCCTTGTTGAGGATGATCCTCCAAATTTCCTAGCTAGGGTAGTCGTCCTCTATGGGCACTCGTTGGCAAAGTGTCCAACTTGCTTACGGATAAAACAAGTAGTAGTAGCCTTCTTAGCGTACTCGGAGATCTTATGACTTGCCTCCCCACAGAAATAGCACTTGTCCCTCAACTGTGGACATCTCCTAGGGTAGTGCTGTCCCTTGTACTTTTAGCAATTTGGGATTTTAGGAATATTCTTTCCCCCATTTCCCCGGCTTGTATTTCCTTTGAATCCATAAAGCAGCTTGAACCTTTTCTGGGGATACCTTGAACTTGACCTCCCATAAAACTTTCTCCCAAACACAGAGGGTGTTCTATCTGTGATCTTTGTCTTTCTCTTTTTGGCCCCTTCAACAATCCATGCTCTTTCAACCAATTCCCTAAAAGTCCTGATATCGAACTCCTCAAGTCTCACTGTCATATCCTCATCCAAGCCATTCATAAATACTTGAATCTTCAGTTCCTCACTATATTTGTACAAGTCAGGGGCATATTAGAGCAGTCTCCTGAACTCAGTCTCATATTATTCCACTGTGCGGCCTCTTTGTGATATGTGCAGAAAATCCATACTATACTGTACTATGCAGAAAATCCGTACTATACTGTACCCGGAGACTTCTAGGAAAGTAATGCTCAAGGAATTCGTAGTAGAAAATCTCCCATGAAACAGGTGGCACAAGTTCCCTTCTCTGAGATTCCCACCATACTCTTGCATTTAGCTTTAGTAGGTATGTGCCATAATTAACTCTTAAAGGCATCAAACCACCATTCTATTTAGGCCAACCAATCCTCGGCCTCATCAAGTTTTCCAAAGGCTCCCTCATAGTATCTATTACTCCTTATGCACTCGAGTAAAGAGCTCTTGTACAGCCTTGGGGGTGGTGGTGGAGGTAAGGGTACAGTGTGGGGTTGCGCATTTTCAGGCATTGGCATAGCTACAGATGCCTATTGTGCTGAGGGTGGTAGAGTAGGTGTTGGAGCAAGAGCGGGAACAGGAGCAGGAGCAAGCATAGTTTGTCGAATGGCTTCAAGCACTTGTGCCAGTTGCCCTAAAGTCACTTGTAAAGCGGCTTGAGCATCGACCATTGGTGGGTTTGGCAGTGATGCCGCTTGTTGTTCTCTCCGCACACTTGGTTCATTCGATACGCTTTGCTCTTGTCGTCTCCTTCCTCTACCACGGCTGTGTTACATTTTATTTAACTTAGTTAAGCAATCTTCCAGTAACATTATTAACATTTTATATCGAGATTCAGAAATGTCGAAAATTCTCATTCAAGCAAATAATATAAAAGCAAAATATACTTTAAGAAACTTAAATAAAGAAATCTCAATTTTATAGAACTTAACATAATTTTTCATTAAAACTTCAACTGCAGGTACAAAGACCTTTACATTGGTATTGAAAACAAAGTATAATGATTCAAAACAACACAACATGAAACAACCATAGACAACATCCTAGAACAACAAAAGCTACTATGACCTGTCTTTCAAGGTCACAACTACAAAATTCAGCTTAGACTTGTGGGTTAAAACATAGGTCTCGCTTCCTTCCTTTAATCCTCACATTTTCTTTATGTAAACTACTTCTTCTCCGTCTTCATCCTTCTTTCTTTCAGATGGGGTAACAACCTCATCCTCTATCTCATCTACTTCTTTCTCGTAAGGTTGGTAAACGATTTCACTTAGTGGAGGTGGCTGGGCCATATCGGCGGGTGGAGGTAGTACTTCCTCATATACTCCCCACCAAAAGAAGTGACTTTGAGCATCCACTCGAAGCCAATCGGTGTGATCCCCCAACAAGTCATGGGCATAAACAAACAGGTATCCAATTGGGTTTCAGGTTTGAAAATTGGGAAAAGTCGGTTTTCCGTCATTCTTTAATACAAAAGTAGCTTCTTGCAACATGGGTTGCCTCAACTTATAGACAGCAATTCTTTCTAAAGCGTATATCACTTCAAGATCCGACCAACATTTCTTTCTTATAGGGCAATACTCTATGTTGGTCACTACTTTGTGCCACTCAGTATTCATCAACCCTCTTTTCCACAAATTAAACATCTCTCGAATTGACCTAGGACAGCCAACTAAAGCAAATTCTTCGCATAATACCCTAATTCTTAAACGTACTCAACTAAAGACTCATCGGGTAGCTTACGCATTTCCCTTGTTGTTATGTGGGCTTCACCAATAGTAAGCTATTCACAAAAGAAGAAGGGATTAGAATAGAGAAACCCATACTACCCATGTTATTCTTATCTAAGCCTTCTTTGTTTGATTCTTACCCTATCTTAGTCTTTTCTTATTATTTCTTCCTTAAGTCTATTAATTAAAGCTATGATTGTAGATTCTTAACCATGCTCTGATATCAACTTAAACTGTCACACCCCAAAGGGTACCCTAAATGCGACAGTCCGCCACACTCAATATCTAAACTCATGTATGACTGCTTTAGTCATTCCATGAGTTTAAATACCGAGTGTCAGGCTCACGTTCAATAAATAGGGGACCATACTTTGAATCGGATTAGCTTAAGAAGACATACATAGCAATAAGAAAGTAAATCATAACAGTTATAGCTAGATTCATCTATTACATGAGCTAAGGGGCATACCCCCATCAAAATATTAAGAGTTCTTAAGTTCTCAAAAGTCTCTTACAACAATCATTATAATATATATATATATATCAATTTAGGAGATTCAACTAGAAGTCTATGCCTACATCTAGGTTTGACTTCTTCAAAAAACTCCTTAAGTTCCAAAAGTTGTACCTGAGGAAAGTGGCTTCTGGGAGATAGCCATAAATACTCATACTGCAATAGGAAACTACAGGGCTATAAGCTTACGAGCTAAGTGAGTTTCACTTCCAAAATTAAATACTCAACAAGTAATATATATCAGGCAAGTTATATTAACAACTATATGAAATACACAAGCACGTGAGCATACAATACATAAGACCTTCTAGAAGTCTTATGTTGAATGGATTTACTCCCTCTATTCGAGGTTAGGTGTTTCAGGCCCATACGACCATAGATTTCAATTTTTCTCATTTTTATTGTGGTTGATACAAGTGCCCACCCACACACAATTTCAGGCTATTACACCAACATTTCAATTTCAGGCCATTATGCCAACATTCGAGTTTACAGGCCCTTCATTGCCCAACTATTATGCCTTTTTCCCACAAAGGTATAATAACCTATGCAATGTGACTCCACATATGGTATGTATGTCAATTTGATTATAAGATCATGGAATATTAACTTAATAATTTATGGATGATGACAGATTTTGCAGACAATTTGATTCTATACTAAATCATAGAAATATTTATAACAAGCTCATTTCTAAATCATAAAAATATTTGGAACTCTTCCTTATACGAACTTTAACGTTCTCATGACATTATTTTGTCAAAATTCAAGAAAATCATCAAGAAATAATCATTGTGGGTATTTTCTTTGGCTAGGTGACTCCGAGGAAGGATACCTCTATCCCGAAGATTATTTCGATTGAGTGGAGTGTGTGAACGACTCACCCGTAGAGAAGAATAGTCGACATGACATCATGAGTTTATTTCCTTAAAATGCTATACTTGTTGTGCTTGTAAATTAGTTGCATTAGAATTAAGAAAATACAAATGGATATGTATGTAAAATAATTCTTTGAAAGAATCCTAAGAATATCGCGGTCGGAATTGATTTAAATGTGTGTTTTAGTATAACACTTGATTTGTATGAAATTCTTTGATCACCTGAAATTCGATAATAATGTTATGACCTAATAAACAAATGGATTCATGCATACCACGAAGTGAGTCACATTGCATTGGATTATTATCCTTGGGTGAGAAGGATAGTAAGCTCAGGTCGAAAGCAACACTTGGCGGAGTGTCCGAAAGCGATTGCTTGGCGGCGTTAAGGAAATGCTTGGCGGTAAATCTGAAAGCAAGGTTCAATTCAAGTAGACTTCGTATGCTTGGCGATATTGGTCGTAAGTATAAATCTTTTTAACTAAAACTACTTGTTTTGATGTTGCGTATCACCAAACCCCAAATAGAGGGCGTAAATCCACTCAACATATAGTTCTCGAAAAGCTATATGCCTTGTTTGCCCACATATATGTTGCATCTCATTTAATTATTTAAACAACTTGTTGGAAATCTAGTTACAAGAAGTTATTTATGGAAATATTTTTCACTAAGCCTGTTAGCTTATACCCCTATAGATATCTTTTGCAGTTTCCTTCTCTGTGGTTGAGACCACGAGGACCCTGCAGTCAAGTAATTTCTTTTTGGATAAGGAAATTCTAGATAAAGTTTAGTGTTGGATAAGATGTACAACATTCTTGTAATAGAGTTGTGAAAAAGGGAAATACCTCTAAGTTTGTAAGATCATTATTATAAGTGAATGAATATTATGAATCCTCTTTTCTTGACATGTTATTATATCTTATTAAGGTTCATAATCCCGGGTATGGTCCTCTAAACTTGCGAGAGCATGCCTTACACTTAATATCAAAGCTTTTGGGAATGGCTAAGGTTGTCATACTTAAGCTTTAATATTGAGTGTGGCGGACTGTTACGTTTAGGGTACCCTTTGGGGCGTGACAGAAATAACTGTAATGAGTATTTCTATGAAGTTTGAATGAACTTATAAATTCTATTCTAACAAGTTCGTCAAAATTCGTCTAAGAGGAAATTCCAACTTAAAACGGCCATAACTTGGTCATTTTAACTCAGAATTTCGCATATTATATACCCATTTCTACCTATTCGACAAGAGCTATCTATTTCTAGTGTTATTTCCAACAAACAAGGTCGTTTGGTCCATGAACAGTAGGGTACAAAATACTATACGAATTTCCCATTCCACAATTTAAATCCTAATTTCAAACCAAGCATCATACTAAAGATTTGATAGATACTTAGCTATCATTATATCTTATAAGACTCTATTATATACATATATAACTCAATATCATACATGATTCATGGGTGTTGGTAATTCTAATTTCTCATGTACTTAGATAATGTCAAATAAAAAGTATAGGACGTTACTTTCCTAACTTTGTTTCTACAAGTGCATCATGTATATATGCAATACCTACAAGCTATTGCCATGAAGGTTATGAGATGAACAATCTATATGTATATTCTTAATGATATAGTACAAAGAATTTTTTTGAAAAACTTTTGCTTTGCAAAACTTTTGAAATTTACTAGACTTGAGAAAATAGTTTTTCTTCTTGTAAAATCACACTTGCATTTAATAAAACTCAACCTTGATGACCTATATATCCAACACCTTCATTATTTTAATAAAAAACTTCATTATGGGGTTAGAAAATAGACGTTTAAATAGGTGGTTTACCCAATTACGAATTTTACAAAATTTTAAAGAATGAAAACATTGTTTAATCTAATCTTTGAAACCATTCCTTGTTTTAGGATTATACCATGATAAACCTCTCTTATCCTAGTCAAAATTTGCTCTTTATTACATGCATTCCCTAGGAATTCTATTTTTTCATAAAAATCATCATTTTGGCATTTGGAAATAGGTGTTTAAATAGTGACTATTTTCAAATCCGAATTTTGAAAGTTTCATTTGAGATTGTTTTCTTTATAAAACTCATGTAGTCTTTCAAAAACTATTTCCTAATCAAACCTACTTCTTAAGGCTTCCATTTCTTTAATAAAAATCTTGTTTTAGAGTTGAAATTACAAATTTAAAATCTTGTTATTGGGATTGAAACATAACTTTTGTAAACTTTTCCTTGTTTTGAAAATATTCCTTAGTAGATCTAAGTTTTTCTCATCAAGATCATTCATTTATGATATCTATTTTCTAAGCCCTTTATTTTCAATGTAAAATACACATTTTGAAGTTGAAAAGTATCTTTTCTAAATATGGTTCTTTTTTTATCCAAATTTTCAAAAATCATTTTTGTTGAAACCAAAGTAGATCTTGAGCTTCTGTCTCTTTCCTACTATCATCATGCTATTAAAAGTTATTTGTGAACTCAAAACAAAAGCCTAATATATTTATGAACTCAAAACAACTAGATCTAGTTTACTATACTCGTCATAAATGCCTGAACACTATGACAGTTATATGAATATGAATAGATGATGAATATATGCACAAATCGTTAATAATAACAACATAACTTGATAGTAAAACAAGGTAATAGCTAAATAACTCAAATAACAAGATCTATAACGTTGTGATGGCAAAGATCTCATGTTCAAGTGTTTTCACATCCCTAGCTTAAACCTCATGGGGATTTTTTAGTAGAATCACACATGAATGATCTTGCCATTACATGTTTTTAAGGTAATAAGGTATAGATCTATTACCTATTGGATGTGTGGAGTAAGAAATTTGAAGAAAACAAAAGAATGTGTGTGTGTTTGAGAGAGAGAGAGTCATGGCAATGAGACGGGAGAGGAGAGAGTTTTGAAAAAAAATTTTAAAGAGAAAATGAAGAGAGAAAGAAAGTGAAATGGAGAAAGCATAAAGGGGTATTTATAGAAAAAGGAATTTAAGGTTTGTGTGATTTAACAAATGAAGGAAAATCAAAAAATGAGAGGGAACAAGGGGGAGGGGGGCGCCAGTTTGCAAGAGAGGAAGGGAGAGAAAAGTGTGTTGTGTAAGTTTCAAAATTAAATAAGCAATTTAAGTAGTAAAAATTGTATTCGAAAAGTAGATTGTAAGGAAAATGATGAAATTATAGGAATAGGTTGTAAGAATGTCAGAAATAGGTTATGGGTAGTTGTACTTGTGAATAGTGTGAAAGAAATCCAAAAGTAGATTGGACATTTAAAGTACTGGTAGTAATGAAAATACGATAAAAAAGTTATAACTATAACTTTTATAACCTGAAAAATTATATAACTGATATATTTGAAAATCTTATGAAATTACAAGTCTAATGGTATAAATATCATATATTTAATATCTCGAGCCCTGGGACATGCTTTTCGAAGTCTGTATCCGATCGGGTTCGAAATAGATCGAAAATTCGCTAATATGATCTTTTTAAGCATCCTAATATTATTACGAACCAAACTACACACTTCACTCATGTTTCAACTTCTTGGTTTAGGAACAGGGATTGTCGGATCTAAACTACTAGGGTTTCATGTGAAATTAGTTGACTTAAGGTCTCCGGTTGACTTTCTAGTTTAGGGTTTGAACTTGATATTACCTTAAAAATTAGGGGCTTACATTCTTAATGAACTAGAATTTAAAGATGGCTTAATTAACAAGTGTTACTTATGCTTATGCCATTTAATCTAGTCTAAAAAGCGACAACCTTGTCCGGATTTGGGTACGATAGTTAGACGCTTCAACTACTCTCTTACTATGATGCAATTGTATGGCATGATGCAATGTCAATTTATAAGTGGCTCAGCGGATTGCTAATGGGGCAAATAGTATTAGCATAACATTTGCTTAAGGTTGGGGGTGAAGTAACATGATTTAGTTTACATTTATGGGACTGATTGAACTAAATGATGTTATGGACAGAGATAAGTAAAGCTATGTAACAACTGTGAACCTTATATGAGGCTATTTTCTCTCTTTTTTTTTTCTGTTAGAAATAGAAGATATAAGTATCTGAGCTGTTTATCTCAACCCCCTGAGTAGCTATTGTTACTCAGGACTCCTAGATCCCTAGAGGCTTGTTTCAGAGTGTGAGTGCTCTAATGTTGTTTGATTCACTTTAATTCAAGATAATAAATGGTTATTCATTGCATTGTATTAGATTAAGCTTGTATATCATCTTGTGTGTGCTGGCGTTGTTGTCGTATTGAGCTTCGGCTCATTATTCTTTATTTTCAGGTGATGATGATGATGTTGATGATAATGATTGGATGATGATGGTGATGCTGATTATGATGATTGAATCGGGAGTATAGGGTGACATAGAGAGAGTTTGTTGAAGAGTGAAGTGAGATAGGACTGTAGATTTTATCTTATAATTTTTTCTTTTTTTTTGTATAAAGAGTTGGATTTATCTTTTGAAATTATATAGTTTTTTTAAGGGGATATTTATGGAGCGCATGTTTTGTAATGATCTTTCAAGTTTTTTTGTACCATCAAGAAAGGTATATGAGATACCTGATGGTATGACTTTATTTTATGAAAAATTTTATCTATTTTTATATGAGTGGAAGCTAGAAATGGTTTTATAAAACTTATTTTCCTGTTACAAATTTAGTTGTCTCCAGAATCTAATTAAATAATTTTAGAAATAAAAATTGAGTAGCAGATGCTTGATATAAACATATCATTTAAAGAAGCCCGAGTGTCTAATTTTCAAGATATTATACATGGTTAGGAATTAGAGATGCTTTCATTTAAATTTAGGGCATGCCAGGTCCTTACAAGTATCCTCTCTAAAATGAACTACGAACCAAAGAAAAATATAGAAAAATGCATTTTATAACTCAATTTTGTCTGGTTTACTTCTTCGTTGAGTTTGTTTATTTAAACAATCATACCAAAAACCTTCGGATTCTCTTTTCTCTCTCTTTTTTTTTTTTTTCAGTTTGCAAACTTAATTATTCATTCATTACAACATATTGAAATACAACCACACATAGTACTAGTAGAAAGAAAAAAGGATTTATAAATTCAATTCGATGAAGAACATATATACGACCAATGGAACTCACTTAAAAGAAAAAAAAAATTGCGCTATAAAAATTAAAACATAACATTTTACCTCAAAGAGATCACGTACTAGAAAAAAATAAAAGCCATAAAAGAAAATAAAAAAAAAATCTAGATAATTTTGATTAAACAGATAGATATAATGGCACTATTTTTATTCAATGGTGGAGGAATGTTTTTAAGCATACATATCTAAATCAAGATGACCTTCAATTGTAATAGTGGCATAGAGTAAATAACTGTTGCACCAATTGAATTAGATGCAAATGATCATAATTTAGTGTCTGCATAAGAATTCCAAGAAAGAGAACGAGAAAGAAAAGATCTTCAATTCTTAAATATACAAACTTAATGTCAAATTTGAATCTTTCTTGATAAATAAATACTTCTTGATGAAAAAAATATACAAATAATTTATACTATGATATAGCATATAAATATAAAATACCATCAAGAACACAAAATTAATAAAGATTAGTTTATAGCATTCTTGCATCTTTCACAGATTAGGTCAGTACTTCAAAATTTATGGCAATATCCTCCCCTATCGTAGATATACCCATAAATGTAAAACTCTCTAGAAAGGGGAGGAAGCAGCCCATAAATTATGAAATTATGACTTTTCTTTAAAGCCTCTAGTAGTTTGTGCACAAGATTGTTGAATTTGGTCAATTTCTATGCATAAGGGAAAATTATATTGGAGAAAGGCAACGTTTTGAAGTAAAATAAAAAATGGATCACTTGGAAGTGATTAGAAAAGGAGATCAAGATTACATGAAATGGTTTATATGAAGGATCTTCTACCATTCTGATGTTGTTTAAAATATGTTGTCAAAGTTGTGTTGATCTTTTTGTATAATGTTTATCTTATACAATTAGAAGATGGGAAAAAAAAAAAAAGATTGAACCTTCGGCCATGTTCATGTAGAGCAAATGAGTTTGAGTTGGCATTAATGAAATGATGCGAACCTTAGGTATAGAAACCTAAGACCCAACAATTAGTAATGGAATAGAACCTTAAGATTGTCTTGAAATAAGAAAACAGGAACTTGACCCTATTCAAACTTGTCGATTAGAACCGAAGTTATCAAAACGAAATTCGACCGCAACCAAATCTGTCAATTGGAACCAAACTTATCAAGTTCATCTCCCCATGCTCTTATGTTGAAGAAATCAGATTTAGTTCTTTTTCAAGAACTAAGAGAAAGTTCACACAATTGGAAGAAACTCTCAAGAATTGTATTCAATCAACTATCTTGTGAAAGTCTCCATACAATGTTTTAAATAGGCTTAACAAATAGCCTTGGAAAAGAAAAAAAATAAAGAAAACATAAAAAAATCCTAAAACAAATAACCCTAAGTAAAAAAACAAAAGAAAAGTCGTCGGTGTCGTTTCAAGGCCGGCTGTAAGCTGGCAACTTACATCTCTAAAGTTAGCAGTATACTTTTTAAGCCGATTACGTATCTTATTTCAATGAAGGTTGGTGGTGTTTGTTGAAGGCTGGCAACTTTCACTCGTCCATGTGTCCATTTCTATGTAAAATGTTGATTAATTTAGGAGACTTGATGCTTATGTTCGAATGCTGCTGGACCACCTCTTTCTCCTGAATCTCCATGACTAATCCATGTAAGGCTTCCTTCATCCGCTTGATTCGTGCTCTTGTCATTAGACCTCCAATGCCTTGTAATGGATCTTTAGACTTAGTTGACTCTTTAAGATTTGATGCCACTTGATCCCCATCATTCCCTCCTTCCTCGAAAGGATTCGTGCTTAAATTTCTGGCATCATATAAAGATAAATCAGCAACATTAAAAGTAGCGCTAATATTGCCATAGTTACTAGGTAAATCAAGCCTACAAGGGTCGTCATTGATGCATTCCAACACTTAAAAAGGCCTATCTTCTCTAGGATGCAACTTAGACTTTCTTTGGCAACAAATCTTTCCTTTCTCAAATGCATCCAAACCCACTCTCTAGGTTGAAAGGTAACTTTGACATGACCGTTGTTGCCTTTTCTTTCATAATGCTCATTCTCTTTCCCAATATTAGCCCGGACCTTGGCATGCAAATCCCTAACAAAATGTGCCTTTTTCTTTCCATCAAGATCAACAAAATGATTAGTTGACAAAGGCAAAATATCTAATGGAGATAAAGGATTAAAACCATATACAATCTCAATTGGTAAATAAGATGTGGTGAAATGCATAGCTCTATTATACGCAAATTCAACATGTGGCAAACACTATTCCCATTGTTTCAAATTCTTCTGAATAACAACACGCAACAATGTAGAAAGAATCCTATTGACTGCTTCAGTTTGCCCATCAGTTAGAGAATGTGCAACAGTAGAGAATAACAACTTAGTTCCTAACCTACTCCACAAAATTTGCCAAAAATGACTTAACTAGTTAACATCCCTATCACTCACAAGGGATCTTGGCATACCACATAGATGCACAACTTCTTTAAAGAATAAATTAGCAATATGTGTTGCATCATTGATTTTAGATCATGCAATAAAATGGGCCATCTTACAAAACCTATCAACAACAACAAATATGTTATCCTTACCATTTTGAGACATAGGTAACCATAAAACAAAATCCATAGAAATATCAATGTAGGGTTGATTGGGTACAGGTAAAGGAGTATAATGTCCATGAGGCATTACTTTATATTCAGTCTGTTTACATACAATGCACTTGTCACAAATAGCTTGTACATCATGTTTCATTTTAGGCCAATAGAAATGTTCTTGCAATATTTCTAAAGTCTTTTTCACTCTAAAATGCCCTATTAATCCACCTCCATGTGTCTCCCTAACAAGTAACTCATGCAGAGAACAATTAGGCAAACAAAGTTTATCCTTCCTAAACAAATAACCATCATGCCTATAAAAATCAACAAATGCATATTTAAAGCAAGCATTTCAAATTTGACCAAAATCAACATCAGTCTAATACAAGTCCTTAATGAACTTAAATCCAATCAATTTATTTTATAAGGAAGTTAGAAACACATACCTTTTAGATAATGCATTAACTACTACATTTTCCTTTCCTTACTTGTATGTGATCACACAGGGAAATGTTTCAATAAATTGCAGCTACTTTGCATGTCTTTTGTTCAACTTACCTTATGACTTCAAATATTTCAAGCTCTCGTGATCTGAATGAATGATAAACTCCTTTGGCCATAGGTAATGTTGCCATGTTTGCAAAGTTTGCACTAAAGCATGTAGTTCCTTGTCATACGTCGGAGAATTCAATGTTACACCATTGAGCTTCTTGCTAAAGTAAGCAATCGGCTTAGATTCCTACATCCAAACACTACCAATACCTTTTCCCAATGCATCACATTCAATTTCAAAAACTTTATCCAAATTAGACAAAACAAGAAAAGGTGCATTTTTCAACTTATCTTTCAAAGCATTAAAGGCTTTTTCATGCAGTTTAGTCCATTTAAATTCCACATTCTTTTTAACAATCATTCAAAGGAGCTACTATAAAACTAAAATCCCTTACAAATCTCCTATAAAAACCTTGTTAAACCATGAAAACACCTCAGTTCATTTGCATTGTTAGGTGCTGTCTATTCTCTAATTGCCTTAACCTTATCTTCTTCTATAGAAATCCCATGTGCACTCATAGTAAAACCAAGAAACACAATAGACTCCATGCAAAAAAGTACACCTTTTCATATTAGCATATAACCTATTCTCCCTCAAGATAGTAAAAACAATTTGCACATGCTGAATGTGCTCGTCCAAATTCTTGCTGTAGACTAGAAATCATCAAAGGATACAATAACAAATTTCCCAACAAAAGCACACAGAATAAGGTTCATCAATCGCATAAAGGTGCTAGGTGCATTAGTTAACCCAAATGCCATTACCAATTATTCTTAGAGGCCATATTTAGTCTTAAAAGCAGTTTTCCACTCATTTCCCTCTTATATGCGAAGTTAGTAATATCAATTTTTTCATATCAATTTTAGAGAATAAACATGCATCAAGCAATTCATCAAGCATATCATCAAGTCTAGGAATTAGATGTCTATACTTTGCCATGATTTTGTTGATTGCTTAGCAATCCACACATATGCGCCATGTACCATCCTTCTTTGGCACCAAAATAATAGGATTTGAACATGGGCTAAGGCTCTCTCTCACAAACCCTTTTTCCACTAACTCATTAAGTTGCCTTTGTATCTCCTTTGTTTTCTCTGGATTTGCTCGATATGCTGGCCCATTGGGAATTAAAGCACCTAGAATAAAATCAATTTGATGTTCAATGCCTCTTAAAGGAGGCAGTCTACTTGGTATATTCTCGGGAAACAAATCATCAAATCCATATAAAAGAGAAACAACCACACTAAGTAGAGAATGGTTAAGCTTATTAGTGGAAAGATAAACATCCTTGTGCATAAGTACAAGTGTTGTCTTGCCAACATTGCACTCTTAACCTCTTTGTTTTTAGTAATATCACTCACTAGTGTTGTGTATCACACTCTGATTCTTTTCTCTCATTTCTCACCAGTATATATTTGTCATTCTTTTTCACACTCTTACTCTTTTCTTGAGCACTCATGTGTTTTTCTCTCACTCTAAATTCTCTCTTTATTCTTATATGATCTTCACAAGCCTTCCATGGTTTGAGAGGTGTTAGAACCACAAGCTTTTTATTTAGAATGAAAGAATAGTGATTCTTGTATCCATCATGATTAACTTTCCAATCAAACCACCATGGTCACCCTACCAGAATATGACAAGCTCACATTGGTACCACATCACACAATACTTCATCATGGTACTTTCCAATAGAAAAGCAATCAGAGCTTGCTCAGTCACCTTAACTTTCCCATACTCATTTAACCAATGCAATTTGTGAGGCGTTCAAATTTAACTTGTCTACTAATAAGGTTCTAGCAACATTTGTACAACTTCCACTATCAATAATCAAGTTGCGTAACTTGTTATTCACGTGGCATTTGGTATGAAAAATATGCTCACACTAGGCCTCATCACCATCATTCTTAGGCTAAATATTAAGAGTTCGCTTAGTGACTAGTAATTCTCCACTCACTGGCCCTTTAACTTCCACATCACTGCAATCCTCCAATGGTAGCATCTCTTCATCATTAGAGCTATCACTCTCCACATCACCATTATCTAGGATAACCATAGCCCTCTTATTTAGACATTGGGAAGCAATATGTCCAAATCCTTGATACTTGAAACACTTAATGTCACGTGGCGTAGAGGATGATTTAGTTTCAGTTTTACCTTTAGAGGAAGAAACTGGATCTTTGGCCTTCATATCCTCTTTTGATTTTGAAGCCACTTTGTGATCCTTCCACTTTGATTTCCATGAAGAACTAGAAGATGAGCCATAACTTGAATTACCCGTAGACTTCAAGTGCGTCTCCACTTTGATAGCTTTATGCAGCAACTCCTCTATCTCCACATAATGCTTCAAATCCATCGCATCGGCAATTTCCTTATTTAGTCCACCAATGAATCTAGCCATAGTAGCCTCTTGGTCTTCCTCCACCTTACCTCTAATCATGGCTATTTTTATTTCTTTATAGTAATCCTCCACACTCATAGAGCTTTGAGTCAAACTCTACAACTTTCTACACAAGTCTCTACAGTAGTGATTGGGAATAAACATCTTACACATTATAACTTTCATCTCCTCCCATGAACGAATAGGTCATTCACCATATCTATGCCTATTAATCACCAACTGATCTCACTAGATGCTAGTATAATCTGTAAATGCGACTACTGCCAATTTAACCTTTTTCTCCTTAGAAGAGTTATGGCAATTGAACATATTCTCCACTTCTCTTTTCCATTCCAAATACACCTCTGAATCATTCTTTCCCTAAAAAAGAGGTATCTTCATCTTGATACTTCCTAAATTGTCGTCACGCTTTTGGGCAGTCCTTTTACCTTTCTAAGTACTACTCTCATCATAATCACCCTCTTCATCCTCCTCCTTCTCATCTTTATGCCTTTCAGAGAATTTGAGCTTAGATAGTGATTCAAGATTATCTAATCTCATGTTTAGAGTCTTGAACTGATCTTGTATGGCCTTTATAAACAACTTCATATCCAACCAAACCTATTGATTGGAACCTAAGTTATTAGATTGATCTCCCCAAACTCTTATGTTGAAGAAATCAGATTAGTTCATTTTCAAGAACAAAGAGAAAGTTCACACAATTGGAAGAAACTCTCAAGAATTGTATTCAATCAACTATCTTGTGAAAGTCTCCACACAAGGGCTTATATAGGCTTAACAAATAGCCTTGGAAAAGCAAAAGAATAAACCGTAAGCTGAAAAACAAAGGAAAAGTCGTTGGTGTAGTTTCAAGGCCAGCTATAAGCTAGCAGCTTATATCTCTAATGTCGGCGGTGTACTTTTTAAGCTAACAGCATATCTTGTTTCAATAAAGGCCGGTAGTGTATGTTGAAGGCTGGCCACTTTCACTCTTCCATGTGTCCACTTCTATGTAAAATGTTGATAAATTTAGGAGACGCGATGCTTATGTTCGAATTCTGATGGACTGCCTCTTTCTCTTGAACCTCCATGACTAATCCATGTAAGGCTTCTTTCATCCGCTTGGTTCGTGCTCTTGTCATTGGACCTCCAATGCCTTGTAATGGATCTTTGGACTTAGTTAACTCTTTAAGAGTTGATGCCACTTGATCCCAATCAAGGAAGGATGAGAGATTTAGAGAAAGAGATTATTCTAAAGTGTTTTTAATTTTTCATAGAGAAATTTTAGAGAAGAAAGAAAGATAATTTAGTATAAAAATAGGCTAAATTGGGAAACTTTTACAGGCTTATTTACCGATTCATCATCTAATAATCTTAAAAGTATATATAATAAGTATTTTTTTTATGGCAAGATATATAATAAGTATTTCAATTATACAATTACAAATGTGTATAAATTTAAACTATTCAATAACTTACAAATTGATTCTATAATAACATATACAAATAATTTATACTATAATATAACATATAAATATAAAATACCATCATGAACAAAAAATTAATAAAGATTAGTTTATAGCATTCGTGTATCTATCATAATTATGTTAATACTTCAAAATTATGGCAACATCCTCCCTTTTGTATATATACGCACAAATGTAAAAGCCTCTTGAAAGGGGAGGAAGTAGCCCAATAATTATGAAATCGTGACTTTTCTTTAAAACCTCTAGTAGTTTGTGCACAAGATTGTTGAATTTGATTAATTTCTATGCATAAGGGGAGGAAGTAGCCGATAAACTATGAAATTGTGACTTTTGTTCAAATCCTCTAGTAGTTTATGCACTATATTGTTGAATTTGGTTAATTTCTATGCATAAGGGAAAAGTGTATTGGAGGAAATCAACATTTAAAAGTAAGATCAAACATGGATCACTTGAAGTGATTAGAAAAGGAGATCAAGATTACATGAAGTGGTTTCTATAAAGGATCTACTGCCATTACCTTGTGTGTCGTTTAAAATATGTTGACGAAGTTGTGATTGATCTCTTTATATCATACTTATCTTATACAATTAGGGACTAGGAAAAGATTGAACCTTTTACTATGTTTATGTTGAGTGAATGGATTTGAATTGGCACTAAGGTGAGGATGAGGGATTTAGCGAAAGAGATGATTTTAAGGTGTTTTTATTTTTTCACAAAGAGGAGGAGAAAGAAAGATAATGTGGTATATAAACAGGCTAAATTGGGAAACTTTTATAGGTTTATTAAGCCGTTCATCATATGATAATCGTAGAAGTATATATAATAAGTTTTGTTTTTATGGCCAGATATATAATAAGTATTTCAATCATGCAATTACAAATGTGTATAAATTTAAACTATTTAATAACTTACAAATTGATTTTGTAATAAAATTGATAGGAATAGTAAACTAATGAAATAGTAGAAAAAAAAAACCAATGGCCATGTAGCCTAGTAGCATCCGGTCCAAGTTCTCATCCTTAAGAGACCAAGTTCGATTCTTTGCATTAGCATTATAATGGTCTTATGTGATCGTGTTGTAATAGTCATTATGGCCTACAGAAAAAAAAAAAAAAAATAAAGCTAGTATATTTACCATAAAGATGCTATCATTAACTTTTTTTCTTTTGTCATTATAATGGAGGAAATAGGATTTAAACCTACTAAGAGATATGCCACTATACTATAAAGCTATTTTCAATACTATCATTATTTGAATGCATCTATATTTATATATAGATTATGTAATGAATTCCTTATATTCACAGATACAAAACCAAAATAAATTAACCACCAAGCAATTTGGTATTCAATAAAAAAAATGATGAGTGTTCATTCGATAATTTGAAGAAGAAAAATACTATTAGGCCATATAAAAGGATCATTACTTCTAACTTAAGGGAACCGTCATATTTATTTTTATTTTTTATTATGATACACGTTTATTCTACCTAGTTTGTATTATGCTGATAATATGTTGTGTCTCCTTACAATTGCCTAAAAATATTAATAATTAACTAATAATTTGAAATAAACCACCCTAAATAATCTATATTTACTTAATTAAGTGCTAAGTTATTTGTACGTTTTATATGATTAATTTTATCTAACCAAAATTATGACAGATACCAAATACCACTATTCACTTTGATGTTACAAATGTATAATCTAATTCTACCTAACTGCTCATCTTATTTAAAAAGATAAATTAACTTATTTATAAGGGTTCAAAATCCTCTTAATAACCAAGTAAAGGTTCACTTATGAATTCTAAAATACACTTTTTTTTTTTTCAATTACAATAGAAAGAGAGGATTCGAACATGAGATCTCTCATAAAAGAGTACAAAGAAGATGACACTAGATCATAAGGCCGCTGGCCTAAAATACACTTTAAGAGAGGTCATAAACAAATTAACACTTTAAATTTCTATAATGAGAGAGACAAAATCAAACTTTTGTTTTTATGAGTCTTATCTTATATCATTTAATAAAATATAACACTTCAAGAAATTAGGGTTTCTATCTTTTATCCAAATCATTGCCTATAAATATTTTTTTTTGTACAAACTTGATAACAATGCAAAATATTAAGTTTAGAGATTAAAGATAAAACCTGTCAATAATTCTTGCTTTCTCTTCTCCTCCTTTTGTTGCAAGAAGAACTTCGAGGAGTGGAAATCTTGGTTTCTTCGTTTTCCAAGTTTTGGGCCATGGACTTCACTATTGATGGATTTGTCCAATTTATCATGCAAAGGTTCAACCTTTTTACCCAAGTCCTAACCCTAACTGCCTTTTTTTAAATCTAATTTATCTCAAGAAAGACAGTATTAATGCACTAGACCATAAGATTAATGCCATATTTTTGAACATTAGTTCACATGATGTCTTATATAACACAGTAATAATATAATCAATAATTTAAAAGTATTATGAAGTGTGGTGGAAAATTCAAACAAAGAAATAATCACCGAACAAATATAGAAAATTAATCAAACTCGAATACAAGTTGGTTTTGGCTTGGATATAAGCTAAATCTACTCGAATGCAAGTAGAAATTGGAATTCCGAATGCAGAAAACCAATACACAATATTGAGATAATATTTTTCTTCTTACTTTTTAAAATAAGTGATACATGAATATATAGCCATATCAAGACCTAATTAGCAAGAGACTAGAAAACTCTAGAATATTCTAAAACTAACATGTGTTCTTATTTTTTTTTATTTTCTATTTTCCTTTTGTCTATTAATTACAAAATAGAAACCCATATAATTTTTGCCCTATAACAATTCTCATCCCTTCAAAAACCCTTGTCCTCAAGGGTTAGATGAATACCAGTAATCTTCACGCAGCAGACACCACTCCTAAAACAGATATCCATCAAAATTATTACCAAAGTCACTAGCAAAAGGCCAACCCACATGGGGTTCCAATGTACCAACAGTGATCGATCAAGGAAGAAGACTTTGTAATTAACCTCACTAGAGAACAAATCTTGGAAATTTGAAATATTTCCTAACACTGGATGCACTACTACCGAGGTTCCTTTATTGGTATAGTCTTCTATATCAGAGGCCATGTAACTATTGAGGCTACTTTCAACTGAAGCTTGAGCATCGGAAGTCATGTACTTTTGATTGAACCATTGCACATCATCAAAAGGGCTCAGTACTTGTATATTAGCTGCAGCAGCATCATGGCCTAGGTCCGATGTTGTATCCTCAAGAAAAACCTTGGCTATAGGAGATAAGTCACTTGCATCAACATCTTCACACTTCATAGTTTCAACTTTCTTCTCAGGCTTATGAAACAAGCAACATAGGACATAGGCTCCTTGACCGGGTTTTGTACCACCAAGCTCCTGCTTAGTAGCACGGTATTCATGCATGATCCAGGTGGTTTGCTCACCCTTTGGTGCACAACCTTGATAAAGAACAAGAATATGCTTCCTTCCTATCATTTTAGGAGTAGTTGAACTCAGCTTCCGTGACTTAATGGTACAGTCTTTGCTCCTGGGTTTCCCATACTTAGCATTTATGGCTCTATAGGATCTATGACCATCGGAATACTTCCGATCATGCGGGCAAAAGAAGAACCACTCTTGGTCATCTGTTTTGATCACTGATAACCCTTGTTCTAAATTCATGAGATAAAAACAATCGCAAGATTTTTTACTGTATGGATATAACATCACCTCCCTGATCTTTTCTTCTAAATCATGCAACATAAAGTTCAAATCTAGATGGTACCCTTCTTCACGAATTCGATTCCTTAATTTGTTTAATTTCAAAAAGACCATTTCCATCATTTGGTGTAACCTATTCTCAGCCTCAATTGCAATAGCAAAAAATTTTTCCAATCTTCCTATCTTCGATATCAGTACAAGTGATTCACCAGTCGCTAATGTAAGAGCAATCTTCTTGGCAGGTATCAAAAGTGGGCAGTTCCATGAAGTAATTAAACTAACTAAGCTTATGGGTTCCTTGAGAATATAATATTTAAATGGTTCCATTAGCCAAGAGATAGGAGAATTTTGCTTCCGCTCTTCAAATTCCCTTTTTTCAAAGTAAAACCCTTCTAACCGTTCTTTCAACCATTGTTCCCTCAAAATAGCTTCATAAACCCTCTGTTTGAGTTCTTCTTCACGCAATTCAAGCTTTTTACTTAATTCTTCCAACCTCTTCTCCTTCACATAAACCACCATAAGTCTCTTTCTCCTCTCAACTTCTTCTATTCCCTCCTGAAATCTCACTTCAAATTCCTTTTTTTTAAACTTGCTCGTCTTTCCTCTTAGTTTGATTTTCACACTCCACTCCACCAATTCGTTCTCTGTCTCCATCAATTCCCTCTCTTTAATCTTCTCCATTTGATAGAACCTTTCAAGGGTTTTCTTATCCATTCCATTAAGCGTCAATCCAACAACCATCGTTATCCAAGTCTTAATGCTCTTATGCCCCACACTTTCTAAAGCCCGGCTTGCCTCACTCACCCTCTCTGATTTCGCATACATATCAATAAGCGCATTATTAGGTGCTATTGTTTTAAGCACGCTACATCTATATATATGGCTATGAATCCACTCCCATAATGATGGTGCACCCAATTGCGCACTAATTGAGAGTGTAGCCAACATCATGACTTCATTCAGTACCACCCCTTCAAACGGCATTCTTTGAAAGAAGATAGCCGCTCCATCCGCCTTATTCGACTGCACTAACTCAAAAACAACTGCCGTCCAACAGATCACATTCCTCTGGGGCATTTCTTCAGACAATTCTGATGCACCATCACTCTCACCCTCTTTCACATACATAGAAACTATTATATTCCACAAACTAACATACTCACTCTTCCCATTTTTCTTTCTCAACATAATACTAAAACTACTACTAGCATGGAGCTCCCCAACCTTCTCAAAACAACCACCACCATTTAACAAATTGGGTACATAAGTTTTCTAACCAATTATTGAATTTGACCTATGGGACTCAATTTTCTCAGTATTTAATTTCACACTTACTGAACCAGATCCACTTGAAAAAAACTTTTCCTCATTTGACAGAATGGGTATATGATTATCCTTGCCCATGAAACGTGATGTTAGCTGATTTGCTACTGCTTCTGCTTCGAGATCAGCAACAATGACACTGTTTGCTTCCACCATGATCACCTGTGTTGTTGGATGGTGAAATATGGGGCGTTTCGGTTTGTTATTAGGGTCGTTAGGGTGTGTTAGGGTTGGGGTTAGGAATTGAGAGTGGGGTTTGGAGTGGAAGAAGCAGTGGAGACTGGGTTGGTATAGGGATAGGTGATTTAGCGGTAGTAAAGGTTTTTGAATTCCGGTGTTTCTTGTGTAAGGAGTGAAAATGGTGAGAGGAGGAGTGTTGGATATAGAAGTTGGTGAAGTGGGTTGTAGTTCACTGTGGTTGCCATGATGAGAGAGTGGAAGAGTGGTAATTGGATGGTTTTGAACGAATGGGTTGTTAAGTTTTTGTGGATCAGGGTGGTTTGGGTTTTCTCTTAATTATTCTTGCTGCCTCTCCATTGTTTCCTGCAGTGGCGTCATGATTGATTTTATCCTCTTCTCTTGTTCTTTCCAGTGCTCCTTGAAGACTCGTTGAATTACTTGGATCATTTCCTCAATTTTCAGATCTGTTTCAGCCATTGGGGTGAAATGTAGCTCTGATACCAATTGAAGTGTGGTGGAAAATTCAAACAAAGAAATAATCACCGAACAAATATAGAAAATTAATCAAACTCGAATACAAGTTGGTTTTGGCTTGGATATAAGCTAAATCTACTCGAATGCAAGTAGAAATTGGAATTCCGAATGAAGAAAACTAATACACAATATTGAGATAATATTTTTCTTCTTACTTTTTAAAATAAGTGATACATGAATATATAGCCATATCAAGACCTAATTAGCAAGAGACTAGAAAACTCTAGAATATTCTAAAACTAACATGTGTTCTTTTTTTTTTTTTTTCTATTTTCCTTTTGTCTATTAATTACAAAATAGAAACCCATATAATTTTTGCCCTATAACATATTACCCTCGTATCAGACGTTTCTGTTAATATGCATAATAGTTTTTAATATAAAAATAAGTATTTTAATGACCTTTAATATACATGCTAAGAGGGTAGCATATTATTTTATATATTACAGTAAGATGCATGGTTGTGAGTTAGTAATTACAGCGAACTAATGTAAATGTAAACCCTAAAATAGGGAAAAAGATGGGTACATTGGCCATAAAGATGCTATCATTACCGGATAGATTCTGCAACGAACTCCTTATATACACAAATACAAAACCCTGACAAACAATCCCCAATTAAATTTTGATGGACTAGGTATCAATAACAAAAATCACTTTAAGCCCTTTCCCTTTGTTATCTATTAAAGTTATATCTCCAAGTATTGATTCTTTTCACCAAAAGAATATAGAATGCGAGACAAAACATTCAAAACGGTAAAAAGGCAATTACAGTTAGGAGCTGGGGAAAAAGATTGAACCTTGACCATGTTCATGTTGAGCGTATGAATTTGAGCTGGCATTGAGGGAAGGATGAGGGATTTAGAGAAAGAGAAGATTCTAAAGAAAGGAAATTTTGGAGGAAAAAGACAGATGATTTGGTATATAAATAGGCTAAATCGGCAACTTTTATATGTCTTTTTGCCGATCATTGTTTGACAATATTAAGAGTGTACATAATAAATATTTCAATTATCCAATTAGATATGCATAAATCCAAACTATTCAATAACTTGCAAACTTGATTCTATAATAAAACAAATATCTCATATTTGGATATTTTCAATTTTTCTTCTCTCAGTTTATCTTGATTAATAAACCAACAATTGGGATTATTTAGATTTTTGAAAAAACATTTGACGTCATTATTGCATCATCTTATGCTTTTTAATTCCAACTATTAATTACACATAGTAGTATTTAAGGTAAATCGAGGGAAATTGAAAGAAAGTCAAACAAAATCATCCATTTCCACTTAAAGTCTTTTATCTTCGACAATCCTGCATTTAAACTCTCAAATCCTAAAAGAGATGCTTTTTGGCCATTACATGACCATTTTACCTTGAAAAAATAACAAAAATTGCCTTAGTTTTTTTTATTATTATTTTATCCAAGGGGAAAAGTTGTAAAATAAGTACTTTGTCAAGAATTAAAGATTTAAATACACAATATGGAAGTAAACAGTCTAAGTGCATTTATGAAGCAAATAAAAAATGGTAGGTATATATAAAAATGCATTCAACATGCCAAAAATTTTCTATGCATTTACTCAACAGTGATGTATTATTACTTTTTAAACTATAATGAACTTATAGCTTAATAGTATTTTCTTTTATTTCTAGATGTGTTAGGTTTAAATCTCCTTTTTTTTTTTATTGTTATTATTGAAAAAAAAAATTACAATAACAGGTTATGGGTTATAGCTTTTCTTTTCTTTTATGTAGATTCTCTTACAAGATACTTTCCTCCTTTTTTATAATATTTGTGCATGTAACTTATTTATCCTTCTTCTTTTTTTCTAACCTTATAACTCAATACTGCAACTTTTTTTTTAAATAGATTCAGGTTCTCGTAAATCCCATTAGAAGATTGGTGTTGATAACAGTCAGGTATAAAGGTCTTTGCATAACAATAATAACGAGCTACTTCCATAGAATCACTATAAAATCCTTGTCTTGAAACGGGACCGGGGGAGAAGGACATCACCAGCCACAATCCGTTGCTTCTAATTTCTGAGCCACTCTCTAAACTCAATAATACAAATTTTAAATACCCATCATCTATATTTTTTTTTCTACGTCTAAATTTTAATGAGCTAATTTTAACATGATGCATCACGTAACCAAGTAGTCAAGTATGTGGCCAGTGTCCTCGCCAACCTGGTGTTCAGGATTTAATTCCCATAAATTACCAATTTTTTTCTTTCATATTGCATTTATTTTCTGGTTTAAAATTTTTTTCCCAACGAATTGCCTTTGCTTCCATTGATTTTTTTCCCTAACATTACTAAGGACATAATTTCATCTATTCGTGTTGGTTAACTTATAGTTTAATCCAAACAGTAGTTTCGTTAATACAATGAATTACGACGCTACAATTTGAATTCATTACATGAATAATGGCTTGATCAACTAGTGTAAGATGCAAATGCAAATTAATTGATTTTGACTTGCAAACAAATTCAATATTTACAATATTTCGCTTATTGACATGCATTTAATATGCTTAGAAGGAAAAATATGGTTAAAACATTGAAACTTGATTGAACGGTATAAAAAATAAAATAATAAAATAAAATCTCAAACCACACCGTGTATGCTTTGATTCATAATAATAATTTAAAAAATTTGCATAGTTATTGCATGATGAGCATGCAATACAACAATGTAGCCCAGCGAATGTGAAATACCCTCAAATATATAAAAACATACATAAGAGTAGGAGAGTAATTAAGAATTTAAAAGAAGAGCATTTAAGTAATATCGGTTATTAAGAGAGGGATACTTTTGTCCTACCAACATATCTTTTAAAAGATACGTCAGTTGGCAAGGAATGTTTAAAAGTACGTTGGAGTTGTTAATTGTCATTTTCCCTCCCCCCTTCTTCCATACGTACAGTCTATGTCTCTCTCTCTTAATATCCTTCTACCAATCTTAAAGAAATTCGATAAGATTCTACGGTAAGGCATCATTCCTTGTGAGTTGTTTCACTATTTTGGACAACCAAGATTAGAGAATGACAACATACTGCGACTATAATGTAGATAACCTAATCATACAATGATATTGCCGAATTGTGAGAGAATTTTGAAAGAATTTCAATATGGGTTGTTATGAAATAGACATTTGGGAATTTATGAGGATATGGAAGAAAGAAGGAAGGTAATATAATTCTTGTGTATTTTATATTTGATCATGAGTGTTAAATGTAAATAGAAAAGTAGTGTATGTTTTGGTATGATTTTGGGATTAAAAAAATGTATATGGTAGCCAAAATTGACCTAATTTTAATTTGGTGAAATTACACTCCCTGCCTTTCTTTATGATATATTATTTTATTCCCCCCCCTCTACCGCAAAAAAAATAAAAAAAAAAGAAGAAAGAAAGAAAGAAACTTTCTTCCCTAAAAGTTAGTTAGATCATCAAAAAGCTTGGGATACTTTGTTCTCATCTCTTCCTTTAGTTCCTAAGTAGCTTCTTGCTTTGTTTGATTTGTCCATTGTACTTTTACATGTTTGATTACTTGTCTTCTCAAAGTTTGCTCTTTTGTGCCAACAATCGTTATTGGCTTCTTAACAATGGTGAGACTGGGTTGTACCTCCAATGATTCTAAAGTTGTGACCTTATTTAGGTTGCGCATAAATTACCTCAACATAGATACATGGAATACATCATGTACTCTATCCAAGCTCAATGGTGAAGCCAATCCATAAGTTACATACCTAATTTTCTTTAGAATTTTAAAAGGTCCTGCATACCTGGGGTTTAACTTACCCCTTAACCCAAACCTGATTACTCCTTTCATAAGTGATTTTTTTAGTAATAAATGATCCCCCTTATGAAAATCCAATGGTTTATGTCTCTTATTTGCATAACTGTCCTGATAACTTTAGGCTACTTGCATTCTTTGCCTAATGATCTTTACTTTGTCAACTACATCTTATACAAGTTATGGCCCTAACATTTGCTGTCACCTACTTCTTCCCAATGGATTAACAATCTACACTTCCACCCATACAATGCTTCATATGGTGGCATGCCAATGGAGGCATGATAGTTGTTATTATAAGCAAATTCTACCATAGGCAAATTGTCACACCCCGCCCCCTCAGGCGACGGCGATGTGATGCCAGGGTAGGTAAACCTACTACTGGCCCCCTAGTGATAATGGCCGACACCACCATTGCATCATGGTGACCCCATCCAACGCATACCCCAAAGGGTACCACGGGCACTATAGGTATTGTTACCCTTAGGCAGAGTTGAATACAGTTTGCATACTCTAGGATTCGAACCCTAGACCTAAGGCTTTTGCCTGCTCCAAAGGCAGCACCTTTCACCAGTTGATCTGCAGCTTAACTGGTGAAAGGTGCTGCCTTTGGGGTAGGCAAAAGCCTTAGGTCTGAGGTTCGAATCCTCTCAACTGGTGAAAAGTGCTTCCTTTGGGGCAGGCAAAAGCCGTAGGTCTAGGGTTCAAATCCTAGAGTCTGCAGACTGGTTTCAACTCTGCCTAAGGGTAACAATACCTATAGTGTCCGTGGTACCCTTTGGGGCATGCATTGGTTGGGGTCACCATGATGCAATGGTGGTGTCGGCCATTACCACTAAGGGGCCAATGGTGGGTTTGCCTGCCCTAGCATCACATCGCCGTTGCCTGCGGGGGCGGGGCGTGACACAAATGTACATCCAAACTGCGTCTAAAGTCCAAAGCACATGCCGTTAACATGTCCTCCAAGGTCTGGCTTGTTCTCTTTAATTGCCCATCTTTTTTGTGATAGATAAACAATACTAAAAACTAGCTTAGTCCTTAAGGCCTTATGTAAACTCTTTTAGAATCTTCTCACAAATCTAATATCCCTATCCGAAATTATAGATACGAGTACCCCAAGCAGCCTCACAATTTCCTTAATGTATAGTTATGTTAATTTCTCCAGCTTATATCTTGTCTTGATGGGTATGTAGTGTACTGCTTTTGTGAGTTGATCTATAATTACCCATGTTGTGTCAAACTTTTCTCTTGTCTTAGGTAAAGTCATTACAAAATCCAATATGGATCTTTCCCATTTCCACCCTACTATAGGTAGAGGCTTCAATTTACTTACTAGTTTTTTGTGTTCAATATTTATCTATTGACAAGTTAAACACCTAGAAACATACTCGCCAATCTTCTTCTTCATGTTATTCTACCAATACATCTTATTTAAATCATGGTACATTTTATTCCCTCCAGAATGGATGGAATAACTAGAATAGTGTGCCTCTTTCAAAAACTCCTTTTTAGGTTCTCCATGGTCCGATACACAGTCTCCTTTTGTATCTCATAACACCTTCACTATCCATATAAAACTTAGTTTCTCTACCTGCTTCCATTCTCTTCTTTATATCTTAGATACTAAGATTACCTATCTCAGTCATTTTAATGCTTTCTATTATAGTAGGCTGTAAATGCAAATTGATTAGTCTGGCTCCTACTTGCCTAGTTACAACTTCTAACTCTAATTTTCTCATGTCATGTAACAAAAGTTGTTTTAAAGTGATTATGGTCGCCAAATTTCCACTTCATTACCTACTCTAAGTGTCTACCACCACATTTGCCTTTCCCGGATGGTATTAAATATTTACATCATAATCTTTTATTAGCTCCAACCATCTCTTTTGTCTCATACTTAACTCTTTATGAGTAAATATATACTTTAAGCTTTTGTGATCGGTATATACCTTACATTTTTCTCCATACAAATAATGTCTCCATAGTTTCAAGGCATATACTACTGCTGATAGTTCTTCATGTGTAGGATAATTCATATCATAAGGCTTTACTTGCTTAGATGCGTATGCTATTACTTTTCCTCCTTGCATTAACTCACAACCAAATCTTTGTATGGATGCATCACTATAAATGGTATACTCTTCTCCATTTACTAGTAAGGCTAAAATAGTTTTTATCACTAACTTTTCTTTCAACTGTTGAAAGCTGCTCTCACAACTCTTATCCCATACATATTTGACTCCCTTTTGAGTCAATCTGGTCAGTGGATCGGTAATTTTGGAAAAACCTTCTACAAATCTTCTATAATAGCCTGCCATTCGCAAAATGATCTTTATTTTTGTTACATTCATTAGTGTTAGCCATTCTATTACGGCCTTTACATTTTATGGATCCACTGATAGCCTATCTCCACTGGTAATGTGTCCTAAAAAGGGTACTTGCACTAGCCAAAATTCACATTTGTTAAATTTAGCATACAACTTTTCAGTTTGTAATCGACTCAGAACTAACCTCAAATATACTTCATGCTCCTCTGGGATTTTAGAGTATATTAGAATATCATCTATGAAAACCACAACAAAGTGATCTAAGAAATCTCTAAAAACTTAATTCATGAGATCCATAAAAAACAGCATGACCACAAACTTCTAATGTCCATATCTAATCCTAAAAGTTGTCTTTTGTATATCCTTTATTCTATTTTGTAGTTGGTAATATCCCGACTTAAGATCAATCTTCGAGAACACTCTTGAGCCTACCAAAAACAGATCATCAGTCCTTGGCAAAGGGTACTTATTATTGATAGCTACTTGATTCAACTCCCTATACTCTATGCATAGCCTTATACTACCATCCTTCTTCTTCACAAATAGCACTGGAGCTCCCTATGGTGATACACTAGGTCTAATGAAACACTTCTTAAGCAAGTCCTTTAACTAAAACTTTAATTCTGCAAGTTCTGTTGGTGCTATGCGATATGATGCTTTAGATATAGGTGCAATATCTGGCACTAAGTCAATACAGAACTTGGTGTCTCTTTCTGGTAGTAGACCTAGAAGATCTTCAGGAAAAATATATGGATACTCACACACTATAGGTAGTTGTGCAAGTTTTGTCTCTGGTTTATCTCCTATTTTCATAGCTGCCATAGATAAATTGGACTTACCCCATAATTCATAAATAGGTAAAACATGAGGTCTTTACTCTTCACTACCAGGTTGTAACAATCAATTACAACATGGTACTTAACCAACCAATCTACTCCTAAAATCACATTAAAATCCACCATGTTCAACACTATTAGGTTTGTAGGTAGATGTCTACTCTCTATTTCTACATCTAATTCCTACAAATCCTGTTTAACATATTTTTACTCCCTAAGGGTATGTTTACAAAAAAGCATTATGTCATATATTTAGCACATATGTCATATATAGCCACAAACGGTTAAGTAATATAAGAAAAGGTTGCACCAATTGCAAAAATCATATACACATTATACAAGAGTATAGGAAGTGTATCTGCAATAATGTTCGCATTAAGGGTGGGCACTAAATGGCATAAACTTTGCTCGATGTTCTCTCCTTAGCCACTTCTCAATGGTCGATCCATCCGAATTCCTTGAGTTACTGGCTTACTTAGTTCTTTACACTCAATAGCCCTATATCCTCTCTATCCACACTTAAAATAGAAAGCTCTTGGCAAAATCTGCTCTATGCAATTCCTATTATTGGGCCCAACTTTACCACAGGAGAAATAATTACAGGCCATTTGTAATCTTTTAATTCATATCGTCCAAACAATTTGCTTCTTTTCAGCGTTCTCTAGCACTGGTCTAACTTATTGCGTAAAGAGTCTCTTCCCCTTATCCTGGACAAGAACACCAGTAGCCAATCACTTGCCTATATAGACTTGACTCTTTTGCATCTCCTAACCTTTTATCTTTTTCAGACCTTATTCTATTATCTTTGCCTTATTAACCACTACAAAGTAAGTAGCCAACTCCATCAGATTTACCTGATGTTGATTTAGGCTTCTAACCCTATAATAAACCTACTTAGCTTATCATCTTCATTAACCCTCAGGGGCTTTGGAAAAAATCTCATTAGTTGTTTAGCTTGCCTTTATACTCCTTAACTATTATATGACCCTATTGTAAGGAATAAGATTCTTGTAACATTTGTCACTTAGTGCTCTCAAGAAAGTATTATGTATAGAACGCCTGCTGAAATCTATCATAGGTTATCTCCCCAGCCATATTTCTCTTAGTGCTCATCCACCAATTATTAGCATTCCCTACAAGTAGTTAGGAGGCATAGTGAAATTTCTTATTCTTTGGAATATCTAGGGCTGCAAAAGTCTTTTCAACTTCTTCTATCAACAATCGGGCCTCTAACAGCTTTCCAGGCTTTGGATCATATTGATACACTAGATCCATAAACTTGTTCAGGGTTAACACATTTGCATTCCTAACCTTATTCCCACCCTTCCCATTTCGTAGGTGGGTATCCTATCTCCAAGCCTTAGCATTGGCTTGTATCACTTGTACATCTTGTCGCATATATTGTTGTTGTTGTGTAACTGCCCCTAGGAGGGTATTCACAGCTTACATGAGTTGAGCAGCAACAACTGGTACTTGTTAGCCTATAAGTGGGGGAGGCGACGTTGGTAAGTCTCGAGTTATCTGGCTCAGGGGTGGCTGATTCAAAGGTGGCCATCCTCCATTAACTTCCTCATCATTGGTTATAGAGGAACCAGCATTAGGGGTTCTTCTTCTAGGTGTCATTCTACAAAAGTAGTCATTGAAGTCACGAGAAAGTTTAACAGACCTAAAAAGAATTTAAAGCGTAAAAGAAAACTTCCTGCTAGCATAAGTGGTCCCTAATTTAAAATTACCCCACTCATCATTGCTCACTATCTTAAGGAGTTCATACTTTGATCAAGTAAGATTAATAACCTAAGCTCTAATACTACTTAAGTTGTAATGCCCAAATCTTAGTACGCTATCAGCTCGCCATGTGTCATCATTAAATGGTGACATGCAAAGGCTCAGAAACCTGCTAATATCCTCAATATGCATATAATAACTCGAACTCATATTAATAATTATTTAATCTTTATTTAAATTTTTTTAAAAATAATCTTCAGAATAACCTATAGCCATTTCATACCTATCCTAAAAGAAATCAAACTTAGTTTATTTCAAAAAATCAAAATGCAATAGGTTCATATCTAAAGAAAATATCACCTATCTTCAAATAAATCAACTTTATCATAGCTTTGCTGAATAGTCCGATTCACTATCGCCATCATTATAATCCATAAAAACATTGTACCCAAATAAATCGAACATTATAGGCTCCTCACCTGTTCCTAAAAAGATTAAAAAAGGTAAAGCCAGAGCCCAATACGCCAAAAACACGCACACACGTATGAACAATCATAACACATATTCACATGCATCATGATAATAAATGTAACAACCACAACTTATTTTCTTTAAATTATCCAGTCAACCATCATAGTTTAGAACCATTTGTAATTAGTCTTAAACTTAGAGTAACTCATGACTCTACTACAGCACATAACATTATATATATAGATTATTAGGTACTCCCTAATACCTAAAACCACAACCGATTTCACCTAGTCTACTAGAATCCTTTCTAGGTGATTATATATATATATAAATATCATATTAGGTACTCTCCAATACCTAAAACCACAACCCCTTTCACCTAGTATCAGGTGTAATTCCACTCGGGATAACATCACAGAGAGATCATTAGGGTGTCATCCTAGCATCACTAGCACTCCCGACCCATTAGGCCTAGCCAAACACAAGTAGCAAAACATGAATTAGAGTCCAGCAAGTGATTAGTCAATTTCCATTGCTAATACTTAACACACACAAACAACAACTCAGGTAATGAGGTACCGAGATTAGCTTCTAAAACCATTAACTCAAATCTACTTAGGACACCTAATCACATATAACAATATCAACTCATAACTTGATTTTTTGAAGGAAAAATATATCCTTAAGGTTATTTAGGTTTCCTAAGTTAATACGAACTACTACTTCCTATGTTTAGATATAACCTCTTACTTAGGTTCATGTATATTAGATATTAAGCTAAGGGTTTACGTGGTTAAGAAGGTCAAAACAAGGGTAAAAACAAGATTTCATCATCCCCCTATTGATCACGCCCATGGTGGAGGATGTGATAGGGTTGTTAGCGAGACAACACAACAAAACACCTTGGTCATGCCCATTATAGAAGGCGTGACGTCCATCACAGCCTCTATCATGGTCGTGATTAGCTAAGATTGGTGACTCCGAGGATATTATGGCCCATGTCATGGCCATAACCCTTGCTTGTGCTCTCATTCGCTTTAAAACATGAAAATCTTCAAAGCTTCCTTTTTCTTTATTCTCAAACAAAACAAAAAGTCCAAAAACGCCTTATCAATATAGGTACATTGTTTTGTTTAATCCTTAAACATATAAGACTCCACAACATAATCTACATCATACAAATATCTTTTTCTAATTAATATACCTACAAATAAATTGATTTTTCCTCCTCCTTCACAAACCTACAACTGAAATATCTCAACTTTCTCGCATACACGAACAACTTTACACCGAAACATTAGTTAGGAAAGAATCCTCTTTGAAACGTCAAAAGACTATGAAAAAGATGGCTTAGCTTAACCTCTTTGTCTTTGTTTGTTTTCTTCAATGTGGAATATTTTAAGAAGGTAAACTAGGGTTTGGGACTTAAAGAAATAGCTATAGAAAAGAAAAGACTTAGGTTTAGGTCGAAGGGTTTTATTTATATAGACACTGCATTATGATGGACAAAATTGCCCTCATTTTAATTTGGTGAAATTACACCCCTTGCCTTTCTTTATGATATATTTTATTTTATCTTACATTTTTTCTAAGCTAATCTTTGTGAGATGAATGATTAAAACTCAATGTTCTTTTAGATCCAAATTCTTTTATAATTTTTTTTAATGGTGATTAATTAATTTTCTTGTTTAATAATGGATTTCAATCATTTGTATTTCTTGTAGATCGTGGAATATCAGTTTCTATAATTATTTTCATAACAATAAGACATACATAGGATAATGATTAAGTAGGAGCAAGAAAAAATTAATTAGTCTTGTAAACCTTTAACTTGTAAGACAGTTCTTATATTATAAGTGTACATATGATATTACAACTTTACGATGATTTTAATAAGCCCTCTTTAGAATTGTTACACCCTCTCCAGTAGGAATAAAAAAAATTTAAAAATAAACTATTTTATCTCTGATTTAATTACAAATTTGACAAACTATCCATAAGAAACAAATTATATATATATGCACAATATATTATAAATTACATATAGAACGTATGTATAAGATATATAAAATATTTATCATATTGAACAAATGAAATATATATAATGCATATATTAACATACAATCGATTTATTTACTATATATAACATATATACACATATATACACAACAAATATAGATTATATAGCATGTAAATTACAAACATATAACATATAAATAACATACAAATATAATTTATAGGTTATAAATGCATAATGTATGTGTTAGATAAGGATTATACATATAGCATATTTTATGAATATCTATATTAAAATATAAATTATATATAAAACATTGATAACACACATACATTTAAATTATCCACTATAAAATATACATATTAATAAGGGTAGTAGGTACAAGGTGAGTAGTATAGGAAACCTTACCTGTACCTTACCTTATAGGGTGCTTCTGCTTGGAATAAGCCATATACTCTATAAAATTTATAGGGTACAGATATCCTATGAAATTTGTGAATTTTTTTTTTTTATAAACCTATGCAATTTTCTTTCTTAAATTTTAAGTCTATAAGTAATTTATACATTTTTGTAAAGATCCGGACTCACCCTTATAGTTAAAATAGGTGAATCTAGGTCTCCAACCATATATAACCTATAGTGTCATATGTAAGGTTGATTACCAGGATCAGTTTGGATGTTTTTTTACCTAAATCTTTTATAAGAACAAATTTTAATTACTATCAACTCATATAACTTTATAGAAAAACATGTCATTTACATATAATATATAAATTCATTACAAACATATATAATATAGATATTACAGACAAGGCTTATAAACAAGCCATTAACAAAATACATAAGTTTAGCAAAACTACCATAACTATTACATATGTCTTCCTATCTATGCTAAAAAAAAAAAAAAAAAATTCCATCAAAGTCAATGTTGCTCTAATCCTCCTAATAATCTAGAAAGTCCTCAAAATCCGTCTCATACCCCATGCTGGTGTAGAACTCATCATGGTCATCAATACTTGAAATATAAAATAATGAGCTGAAGGCCCAGTACGCAAGTAACAAAAACAAAAGCGAGTGACATACAAGCTTAATCTATATGCAAATGCAACAACCATCAAGTTAATATAATTTAATTAGTCAAACAACACTAGAGTATTCAAACCCCGAACAATAAGGATATTTAGGGTCCTCAGTAATGATCTCGATGCTCAGGGGGTTATATAAGTTGTTCGGGAACTTATGTCTCCTAGATGATATATCCATGAATGAAAAAGTAGCTTCCTCTAGGGTTTTTAGCCGTTTCACAACTTTACTTAACTTAATTCATAATATCATCTAATTTAAATGTTCCCATAAAAATTTGAATTAAATCATATTATTTCTCTTTAAGAATAGGCAAATATTATACCGATACCAATAATCCTATCAACTACCGACCTTGCCACTTATGAAAGTCATTGCACCATGACAGGGGTGGCTTAAATGCCTAAACTACCATGCTCCCAATCTAAGTAGGGTGTCACTGCCCGAGCCAAATTCAACAACATAATAGATAGTCAATTCAAACAACTTAAGTTTTCTATTAAATTAGAGTAGATTTAGTTATGCCTATCCTAAGCAAGAAATCAAACACATTACTATGTACTTGAATCAAAGAGGGAATTAATAGGGGTAGCCAAGCGATGATCTATCACTGCTCCAAGAAAATCATCTCAAATCAACATTCAAATTTTAATTCATACATAAACATAATTAAATCTAAGCAAAACACTCAAATAAATTCAGCACAAGGTCTTAACATAGTATTTACATATCATATAACCTTGTATATGCTCAATAAATACTCAAAAGACAATTTAATAAGCTAAAGGAATGATTTTGAAGAAGTTTTAGAAATGGAAAATTGCAAGGGACACGCCAGCCTTCAACACCGGCGGTGTTGGAGCCGTGTAGTCTGCACCAAAACTCTGCGCTTGCCATCGCTGGCAGCGTTCAACCAAACACCGGCAGTGTTGTGGTCTACATTGGTGGCATTGAGCCGATGTAGGTTGCAACTCAAATTTTCCAAAATTTCCGAGAGTTCCACGGGGATGGTCCACGCCCATGGATACCCCCAACACCGGTAGTGTTGTTGTGTATGCCAGCGGTGTTTACCCCTACGCCGACAGCATTTACCCCTACGCCAGCAACATTGAGACAGCGTACACCGTAGCACAGATTTTCGAAAAAATTGCAGACCTCCCCTATTCGAAAACACACTTTTTGCCAAATTTTTCATTTCTAAACTTCACTCAAACTCATTTTGCACACGATACCTTAACCTATATGTATTCTAATTCCTTTTAATACACAAAATCTACACTTTAACTTCATCAAATACTCATATTCACCATTTCAAACACAAATCCATACCCCACTTCATTTAACCTACACACTTCATAACACTAATATCCCACACTTCAATCATCCAAACACTTCAAGTCACATGTTTAGCATATACTACAAGCTCTTTTATTATCAATAAACTACTTAGACTATCATCAACACATCCAACTCATCTAATCACATATTTAGCATTAGAACCTTATTCACATAGGTAAGCCTACTAATAAATATACATATAACAAACAACACACATACCTTAAGAGGCTTTACTTTGGAGAAAAACACTTGAACCACTTGTCTCACTTGGGCTTATGACCTTCACTTTGTTTAGGGCTTGGAGTATAGGGTTTTGAAAGAAATAGAAGGAGAAACTAGAGAACAAGATAGTGAAATTTATGTAAAATTTTTGGGGAGATTTTAGAGGTTGTTTTCTTCATCAAATGGGGCTAATGCTTATATAAACTTTGACTTTGGGGGATGCCTAAGCATGGGCTTTAATTGACATGGGTTTAGGCTTGATTTTTAGCCTAAAATCAATGCTTTTGGGGCTTGTTTCTATCCAAGATTTTCTGATATTTAGAAATACATTAAGCATAATCTGCTTGTTTTAAACAAATTTTCACATACTTCATTTCACCTACATCAACACAAGCAACATATAAATATCAAGAACACTTATACTAATACTCAAATTTACTAATACAAACACATATACTTCACACTAACTCAACATACACATCAATTCATATTAACATACTTAACATGAAAAATTTATTTCTTATATGCCAAAATATTTAAAACAATTAAACAAGTATTCAAATTTCACTAGCACATGCATACATAAGTCATGCACTAGATTTATATACTTAAATTAGTTATGTTTTAAGTTTAAGCCATTTCAGGTTTCATATAATATGGAAAATTACCTTATTGCCATATATTCACTACAAATAATCCATAAAGAGAAACTTCAATAATGATTTCTTAGTATTAGAAGTTTTTTGCAACAAGCAGAATTTGTTCATGTATAAAAGTTAAAACACACTTATATAAGAAAAAGAGTAATATTGTTCATATAATAATAGGTTGAAAACACGAAATAGTGTGATTACTTAATTCCTTTAACTAAAATTTCTTTTTCGTTTTACGAGGCATTTATGGGAAAAAAAAACACATACATATAAATAAAATTGTAAAGTCATAGCAGATGAGGGTTTTAAATTGGTAAAAAGAAAATTTAAAAGTAAAGTAACAAAAAAAAAAAAAAAAGGAATGGTGTAATGATAGGAGAAGGACAAGAGAAGAGGCACATTTAGAAAGGTAGTAATTTATTTAGGGTTTTCAAAATAAGTAGGTTTAGGCTTTTTTTTTTATTCTAAAACTTTTATATTGCCAAAAAAAAAATAATAAAGACTTTCGTTACGTTTTTATTTTTTAATATTTTAAAAATTTTAATTGAGTATCTATAAGGTACACTAGAACTTGTACTCTCTATATAATAGAAAGTAATTTCCAATATAAATGTAAGATATGAAGAGCTCAAATTTATACTCCATCCTATGATTCCCAATACTTACTTGGACCTTATCCAAGTGAAGCAAAGTATGGGTTAGTGTCCCGTACAACAAGGTTATCTACTTACTCTAATATATTAATAAATAATTTATTCATTTGCTATATATATAACATATATATGCATTCACACAACATATATATATATATATCATTATATAGCCGCATTAACTAGTTATTTATAATAAACATATATAACTCACATATATATATATATATATATAGGTTATAAATACATAGTTCGTTTGTTAGATAAAGTTTATGCATATGACATACTTATCGGCTACACATAAAACAATTATCAAGCGGGTAGATTATAGATAATATATGTGTATAACTTATAGGTTATAGAGGATGTATAATATATGAATTATATATAACACAAATCATATAGATATACCCAGTATAATTAGTATATATGTCACAGGACATGTATAACATATATTTAGATATAATAACACATTGAACAAATTTGCAAATCAAACCCAACTATTTACTACGCCAATTTAATAAACAAATTTGAAAACAAGCTTAGATGCAAAACTTGTAAATTGCACATGAATTTAACAGTGTCATATTTGAGTCTAACCCATTCATTATTTGCATTGATTTTATTAACCAAAATCTATTGATAATTGTGTCGTGTATGAAATCATGTGTTGGCTCCCAAATTATTAACACTAGTCATTCCTTGGCAACTAGGCTTATGTCTTACGAAAGTAGGTTCCTTTTTTTCTTTTAATAGACTTCTCTGATGATATCACTTCTTTTTCTTTCTTTCCTTTATTTTTGTTTTATTTTTTTAAAGAATGAAGTAGTGCGATATGGGTTAAGGAAGTTTGATTTAGTCCTAATTTAATACTAATCCCAAGATAAATGGTGAACCATTTGGATTCTCTCTAAATCAAATTGCAAACCAAGAATTTTCCCTTTTCTCTTTGTTTTTATGTCTGTGAACTTAATTTTCATTCATTAGAGCATATTAAATTGCAGAACTAAAAGAAATAGGAATCTAAAAATTCAAATTTGAAAAAGAATATATTCAATAAATGACGTTTACCAAAAAGATAAAAAATTAATTATTGAACAATCAAAGAATGTAACCTAACATTCTAGTTGAGAAAGATCACATATTGGAATGACAAACACAATTAAAAAAAATCTAAATAACCTTGATTTTAAAAAAAGATAATGACATAAATTTTATTTATTTATAAAGGAAGGGCTATAAACATCCATATCTAAATCAAGATAACCTCTCACATAGGGTAAATAATGATTGCACTTGAAGTAGAGATAAACGACTAAAATTTAATTGCTACGTAAGAAACCCTATAAGGAGGAAAAAAAAAAAAAAAAAAAGATCTGTATTCCTTAAATTTAAAAAAGAAAAAAAATGTCAACTTTGAATCTTTTCTTCATGAACAAATATACATTATATATATATATATAATATATATATATAACTATTACTTATAGATATGAGATACCATCAAGATCACAAAATTAATAGATATCATTGATAACAATCTTGCTATGACATCTATTGCAAAATAGGTCATTACTTCAAAATTTATGGCAATGTCCTTCCCTTTTGTATAATTACACAACATAAAACCCGGAGGAAGTTGCTCATAAATTATGAAATCTTGACTTTTCTTTAGAGCCTATAGAAGTCAATGTAGAAGATTGTTAAATGGTAGGTGAGATAAAATAGGAATCATTGCGTCAAGTGATATAGAAAATGGATAAGCGTCATAGAAAGTGGTTTATATAGAGGGTAATTTACATAATTTGATTATGATGTCATTTAAAATATCTTACCAAGTGGTGACTAATATCTTTTTAACCATTGTGTGCATTTTCGTTTTGTATGTACAAAAGTTATCTATATCTCTAATAGTTACTCCAGTTTTATTAAAGAACGAACATGTTTCATGTATTTGTTTTTAGGTAGTTTATAATTATATTATTTTGTAAGAAATTTTCATATACCGTGTAAATAAATATGATGTAATAGCTGCTACAAATTTGGGAAAAGGGAAAAAAAACAAAAATAATAAAAATTTTAAAAAACCCTAGCTTTTTGTAAATAATTTAAAAAACATGGCATTTGGAATCGTGAGTTCAATCCACGATTCAATTTTCCTATTGGAATTGTGAATTGGACTTACGATTTTATGAATTTACATGAATAATCATAAGTGAGACTCACCATTGGTAATTAGTAATTACAATAAGAAACAATAAGTTCAACCCCCGGTTCCACCATACGGATCAATAGCTGAAAAAGTTAGCTGATGACCCACTTCATAAAAAACAAGTCCCCAAGCTGATGGAGATAAAAAAATAATAGCTCCTTGCCACACTGCTATCATCCTATGTATATGAGAAACACAATCACATACACTAGGAAAGTTCCACAACAAAACTTATTCATGAAGTATCTCTCAATCAATAAATGAAACCCAAAAACGGCTCCAAAAGCTAACTTTTTCACTCAAAAAAAAAAAACTAAAAAGCAGAAAAAGAAACGAAAGCTCGAAAATTTAGCTTCCTCTCAAAACCCATATCTAGTGTATCACCAAATTCAACATCTTTAATGTGTGTATATATATATATATATATTTTGTCTCATATTTGCTTCTTCTACGGTGGATTTTAAAAGTGAACCTTACCTTTGAGTGAAGTGAACGGCTGTGAAATTGGCAGAAAAGGGTTTGTGTTCCCCCCATCTTTTTTATATAATTTTTTATAGGCAAAAATATACCGTTAATCCTTCGCATTTCTATAATTTCTTATTTGAGTGTTAAATCTTTTATTGTTTCTACTTGAGTTATTGTTACGAATGGTAGCTAAATTTTAATAAAATATGCATATTTAAACTTTGAAATGGATCGATTTAGTATCTAAACTTTGAAATCAATAAATTTAGTACTTGAAAGAAGTTTTCATGCTTGCTAACTATTAAATTAATCAATTTCAAAATTCTTAGATATCAAATTGATGAATTTAAAAATTCAGATACTTAATTATATATTTTACTAAAATTCAGTTATCATTCATGATATTATGCATTTCTACTTTAATACTCAATGCCAAAATGGTAACTTGTACAAGACGTCGAACATGACAGAATAATCGCATTGTCACTTTTCTGATGGTAGAAAATTCAAGGTGGATATATGAAATGGGATGAAAGAGTGATGCTTGTTGGCTAGTTGGGAAGATTTGATCCTTCTGACTTAACATGATGGGAAATTGATATAGAAGAGAAAGATTGAAACCTCTGTTCAGTTTTCTTGTTTTTTTTTTTTTTTTTTTTTTTCTATGAACATGTGCTGTTTATGTGATTAATGTAATGGATTTTTGGAAGAAACAAAAACAGAGTGTTTCAAGAGTAAGCTTATTGTTAAAAAAAAAAAAAAAAAAAAAAAAAAAAAAAAAAAAAAAGGAGGTCACCCTATACAATAACACAATAACACAGGTAAGTTTTTTTTTCTTTTAATTTATCCCAAGGAATAATGATTCTTTTTTTTTTTTTTTTTTTGTCATCTTGGCATTAAAAGAAGCTAGATTATGTGATCTAAAGTAGTGGTTCCATTTGGATAAGGATTCGATTCAATATTTATTTAAATTTGATTTAACAATATTTAAGCTAAGTGTATATTCAAAATACTCTAATAGCCTATCCAGTCAAATTTAAACGATATGCATAGGTTAATTGAGTGAAATTTGAAAACTTGATAATATTTTATTTGATTGACTCACATTCGGCTTAGTACAAATGTTAATAGACTTTTAATCAAATTCATATATCAATGTTATATTAATTAAAATAAAAATCATATTTTAAAATAGATTCAACTGGCATAATTAAATTGAGACCAAATTCTTTGAATATCCAATTCAAGTTGACTCAAGCTTAAATAAAATTCAAGTGAGTCAAAGCTTCAGCCTAAAATTTTGGATTGAATTTCAATCCCCTATTTAATCATTTTGAGTCAGTTGTTTAGAATCCTAGCTAGTCCATAGCACTACTATTAATTATCCACTAGGAGCAAGATCCTATAAACAAAGTTGGAAGGTAAGAGGTGTCTCATCTCACCTGTGTGAAGTTGTAAAAGTCGGTAGCCTATAATATTTACAAAGATTAAGAAAATAACATCCATTTTTTCAAAATAAAAAATTACTTTTAGTTATATTTTCTATTTTTCATTGATATTTTCTGCAGTTTGTAGACCACCCCATATCAATAAATTGATTAATGCCTTCCCCTTTTAGCATTAATTACCGATAAGGGCCATTGGTTTTTCAACCTCTAACTAATATAATGTTTAATAGTTATGGTTGATCACGACAAAAGTGGAATGCGTCCAATAGACAATTTCCATGAAACAAAACAAATTATGAATGTAATTTTATTTTGAGCATACACCGAGTAGAAGTAAACATGCATATAAGATGATTACTAACTCTATAGTGGCAAGTTATCTCAAAACTTGTCCAAATCTTACTTTGAACTATTCTCTTCTTTTTGGGCAATTTTTCTTATTTTATGATATATAATTTTAAATTTTCTTTTGATAAATTTCTTTAAAAAAAGTAAGACTAAGTTCAAATGACAACAATTAGTAAGGTGAACTATTGTAAAAATTATTTACCAAAGATATAAGCTAACAGGACTAACAACATTGTTTCAAAGTAGTCTAGCAAGACTATTCACAACTTCTATGGCGTGTAAGGCTGCGCAAAAAACTGACTAGACTGAATCACATTGAAATTTCCATTAATCGAATTGAACCATTTTACATTTTTTTTAAATTCAAACATATTATTTTTTATTTTAATTATTTCATTAAAAAATTTATTTATTTTTTATTTAGATATGCATCATTCATGAAAATGAAAATAGAAAGGTCATATCATGTTGTAATTGTTGTGGTATATCTTCAAAAAGAAAATTTTTAAATTTTAACCTCTAGTATTTCAATTTTTTTTTCCTTTTGTTTTACTAATTAATCCACTTTATTACTCAATTACCTATTGGTTATATAATTAATGATATATTAATTAGAAGTATATAATGAGTTAAAATTTGTACTTCTTATTTGGATAGCATATTCTTATTTTATAGAGTCTAGTATATCATTATAGTTAGTACAATTATAATTTTCTAATGATGAAATCTCTCGTCTACTATAAGTTTTACATATTTATTTAGGTAAATAGTTAATTTTAAATACTATTGTTTATATTTGCATTGGTGATATGAAATATGTGATTGAAGTTTTCGACTGAACGTATTTTACTTTTAAGAGTAAAAAGTGGTTTGAACCACAAACGAACCATACCAAAATACTTTTTTTTGTTCAAAAAAAATATGAATCGAACCGTATGGTTATGTTTGAATTTAAAAGAAATAATGAATCGTAATATACAGTTTGGTATGATTCGAGGGGCGAACTGTACCATGCACACACCTAATGATAAGTTTCATTAACAGATGACAAAGATGATGACTTGCTTATCTACAAAATGACAAACACATGAAAGTCTATTGAAAAAATGGCGACCTAGAATTATTAGAGGTTGGTAGTTGATTCCTAGCCTTTGTAATCTATGAAAAACAATCTATTACAAAATTACAAGTTTTATTTAATTATGATTTTTAAAAAATTAAATAACTCTATTCAAGAAATAAAAAGATTCAAATCTGTTAGGAAAACTATTCCCTAACAAGTGATGACTATTTACAAAGGGTGATGAGAGCTATTTTACAAGAGATGACAAAATTATTATAAGGTGACAACAATTGACAAGGTGATGACTATTTACAAATTTTATGAAAAATTTTAATAAGAAAAATGAATCTTCCTATGACATGTTTTATTAAAAGAAGAAATTATTTTAGCACTAGAAGGAAAACCAAATCTTACAAACTTATAAAGGAATGATAGATACTTACAACTTATGACAAAAACCTATTTGCAACGATAACTGTAACTCAAGGAGTCTATGAAAGGAGTATTCTACAGGCGGTTTTGGTAGGGAAATCAACGAAAGCTCTCCCCTTAAAGCTGAAATCTGTAGTATTTATTAGGGTCTAAAATTTTTCCATCAAAACCATTGACATAACATAGACATCGACACGGTTCGGGTCGGTTCCGGACCCGAACCGGAACCACCAGAGCCGGAGCGGTTCACGGTTCTAAGGAACCGTCGGTTCTGGGTTCCGGTTCCACGTGAACCGGATTTTTTTTTAAATGAAGAAAACCATGTAAAATGGAAGTGCCCTTCTCTCAGCTACTTTCTTTCATATAAAAAAGCCCCATCGCATTGCTGCTTTAATTTTCAACCAACCCACAACAGGTTTACCTGAACGTGACCGGTCCTCATCAAATGGCTGTGGTGATGGTATGTAGTTTGGGAATGGATATCCTTCTTCAGGAACGTTAATAGTGGCATGGCCTCTAATGCTGAAAATTCTAAGTAATTATTGCATATCATCATTCTGTAGCATCTGATGACTTCGCAACCGAATCTCTTCTTCTGTCAAATATTCAATATCTCCCTTGTCCCCCCCCTCCCCCCCCCCCCCCCCCCCCCCCCCCCCCCCCCACCAAAGCCCTACGCGTAGAAACCTGCATCATGCGCAGGTTTTCTATTTTTTTTTAAATTAAAATATTTTACGGTTCTGGACCCGATTGGAACCGCCGATTTCGCCTCGCGAACCGCTTGGACCCGCTGGTTCCGACGGATCCTTGGATGGTTCGGAACCATCACGGACGGGGCGATTCCCGGGTTAGGAACCGCCGGTGATGGTTCGGGGCGGTTTCAGGTTCGGAACCACCCCGTGGTGATGTGTAACATAACATTTATCTCGAATTTGATTCCATGGAAGCAGTTACATGGCCTAACTCCATGGCTATCAAGACAAATTTTTGCCAAATTTGGTTCTTGCCTGGAGACCCATGGATCCACTTATATTGAATGTTTAGAGAAGAAAATTCTATCTTGCATGACTTAGCCTAAGGACATATGGTAGCTGATGAAGATTATTTTCCTTTAAGATTGTAATTCTTGACTATGCTTTTGTTTGTTGCCTTCTATTGTTCAAGATTTACTATTATAATAAAATATTAACACTACTAATGCTAGATTAGATAGCAGTATTGTTGGAGAGTCCTTAGCTAATTTTGTTAGTAAATACTCTTGTATCTAGCACTTATGTGAGTTTAGTTAATTGAAGTTTCATTTCCATTGAAAACTTTAATGAAATTCTATTACATAGGAAAAATAGAGTGGATACTTATAGGGGCAAATTACAAAAAGAAAATTTACAAATGGAATACTAATAAAACAGTCACTCTTTTTTTGTAAGCCCTATCATTATTATTTATTTGTAGCCCATAATCTTGAGTACAATTAAGTAGATTTTAAAAGTCCTCTCATTTAACAGGCTATGGGTCCCATTAAACCAAGATGAGACGCCTTATCTTTTTTCGAAAGGTAAATAACCACATCTCTCACAACCTTTAGAGGCCTCTCATCTTGAGGTCTTAACATGGCTTGGTTTTATTAACTTCTAGCACACATTATGAATAAATAAACCATTCAAAATATAAGTTGACCCATTCGGCTTCTCTCTCTCTTTCTCTCTCTCTCTCTCTCTCTCTCTCTCTCTCTCTCTCTCATTTCTACAAAGCTTTACAAATAAGTAGTGCAACAAATTTACACAAAAAATCTATATATGCAATAAGTAAAGTTTAAAAAAAAATATATTTACCAAAAAAAAAAATCTATTTACCAATATTTACCAAAACCAAGTGGCTATAAAAAGAACATAATTTAGATCAAAACTTGTAGGTAGCTAGCCTACTTATAAACCAGCAGTGTCTAGTGGTGTCACCATCTTGTTGAGTCTAGATTTTGGTTTAACTTCCTTTAATTCAATTGACATTGAATTATGAACCTTATTAATGTGAACTATCAACTTAAAATTAAAGAAAATTGACTTTATGATATTTTAGAGTTGCAATTCAACCATGATCGTGAAAGAAAAAAAATAGTAAGTTAAGATGAGTGGATTTGATTTATCCAAACTCACCAACTAATTTGCACGAAAACCAAATTTTTGGAAATCATATGTTCATGTACAAAAGCTAACATAATAAAACCTAATTGGTTACTACTTTAGGCTTTTAAGTTAAATTATATATTTTTACACCCTTTACGTATTATGTTTATTTTTCCTTTTTTTTTTTTTTGAAGAGAGAATTATTGATAATTTATTATTCATAAAAGGGGAAAAATAATTTTTTCATTTTTTTGGTCACCCCAAAAGTTGGCTATGTCCTTGCTAATCAAGATCCATCTAGCATAGTTCATTTTTTTCTTTTTGAAAAATCTAGTTTGTTGGTATTTTTTTAAATTTCAAATTCTTTTCATTTTAAGTTTATTAAATTTGAAAAATAACTTTTATATTTTCTTTTATTAATGGAAGAACCTAAAGACACCCTTAATTTTGGAAAACTTCCAATATATATGTATATATTGGAAAGGCCCCATACAAAGGGAAGAGATGCTAGCCCTAAATTTTATTGATATTAAAATAAAAGGCACAGAGTAGGAGGGGGGAGGGGCCTAGATCTGAATGGCGTATTTCCTTCTAGGAAAATTTAGTTTGATGTTTTTTTTTTCCTAATTTTAAACTCTTTTCCCTTTAAGTTTATCGAATTAAAAAATAATTTTTGTATTTTCTTTTATTAAAAGAAGAACCTAAAGACACCCTTAATTTTGGAAAACTTACAATTTTCTTTTTCTTTTTTTGGTAAGACTTTGTACATTGGAGGGACTACTACTCCCCTTCAATGATGGGTCTATTAAAAAGTTTTACAAAGTTATCTAGTCTTGAGATCATTGAAGGTTGAAAGATAAAAGATACAAGCACAAAGGCTTCATGAAAAAAATAAGAGTAGTGCAATGCAACTTAGCTAGATACAGTTCTAAAATTAGGTAGCTCATGCTAATCCTACGAAAGAATTCTCATAAAATTGTCATTCGATTTTGTGCATTGCATATGGAAAAAGTCAAGTTAAGTATCCCCAGCTTTTTTTGGTGAGCAAATCAATAACTCTATTCCTCCCTCTCAAAATATGGTTGACTTAGCCATTGGTTTCTTTCAATAATCTTCTAACCTAACAGGTATTTTACCACATATCCCATTTCATTTTATTGGATGTGAGCAAATCAATAGCTCTATGAGTACATGCATGATATCTTACGATCTTTGATATGCCAAGCCTTTAATATGGGTAGTTAGCTCGAAGCATTCTATAGATCTATAAGAAGAAGGAAAACTAAGACCAAAGCATTTTTCAATTACTATCCTTGATAATCCCTCCCCCACCACTAGACTTTCTTTTTTCTAAAAGGTTTAATACAATCTTTAAATATATCCTCATTGTTGCATGAGTTGAATTAGGTCGGTAGAGATAGCTTCTACAAACATAAAAGACAAGTCAAAGAGCTGTCAAGGGGTTGCACGGTGCAGCCACTTCGATGCTTAAGTTAGTCTGTGGGTATAGATAGGGCGTTTAGGGTCGTACCAGGGTAGGTTACTTCCTAATAGGTGACCTAGTACTTAGTGCAACAAAGGTATTCGAGCTAGAGAGTTGTGGCTCTTTAGAGTGTGGTCAAGTTATTGGTGTCCCCCTGGTTATACGGTGTAACTAGGGCATTTACTATGGTTGAAGATTGTGATGCTTCGAGGTCGAGGTAGTAGACTAATCGATCTCATTAGCTTGATTAGTCTTTCTAAGGTGAAGACTTTTGGAAAGCCATTGTATCATTCCGTACAGTTGGGGAAGGGGGTAGGGTGGGGGTACTGATTCCGTTAACTTCCTGAGAGGTCAGGATATCATTAGTAGTAGGCCTCTCTTGAGCCTGCTAATGTTGTGTGGCTTTCGAGGCCAAAGAGACCGAGTAGGCCAATCGCTACCTTCTACTGTCGACAATTGTCCCCCCACTCTTATTGTAGGAGCAAAGAGAGTGTGTAGTCCACGAGGTCATTGGCTTGGGGCGGTCATTTTTAGCGAGTTGCGCTCTTCATTTGTGCTACATCCCCTCCTCGTAAATATTTTGTGGTGAGGACCATTGAAATCCCTATTAGGTAATGTACTTAGTACTCTTTGGTGCAATCGAGGAGGTGCGGTTTTCCCGAGGGGCCTCGTGGATTTATAAGGTCTTAATAATAACTACTCCTAGGTCTGACTATTGTGATCATGGGCTTTGACGTTAGGTTTTAGAGGCTTGCTCACCTCTTGAAGGATTTAATGCCTCTATGTCTCCCCAGTTCTTTTATCAATACCTACGTTTCACAAGTATTTCCTCACAACATTTTTCTTATTCCATCGAGAAAGTTATTTTACACCTTCATTGTGCTTTTAGTGTTTTCTGCATCCTCGAAGCTTGTGGTGATGTCAAACTTAGGTACTTCCTATACCCAATCTTTTTCTCATGACTAGGATGGTAGGGTATAGTAACTCGTCGAGAGGCGAAGTGAGATAAGAGAGAAACGGAGTCGAGGTCGAGAGGCTTAGAGTCGAGGGTCAGGCATAGATTGGAGAGTGGTGGTTCGACTTCTGTTAGCAACCATGATGTAAGGTCCAGTGAGGTCTTGATGTCATCGGTAAGGGGTTAAGTTGCTTTAAACATGTATCCTTATACAATGTTGGTCAACTAGCTCTATTGGTGTCCGGTCAATAGGTATCCTTCTAACGGCTTAGAGAAAGGGGTCATCATCCCCTTATATAAGGAGGCTACTTGAGGTGATGGTCCCGACAGGATCTGCTATAAGCTTTCCAAGGAGGAGCTCGAGGCCATATTCGAGGAGGAGATAAGAGGTACTCCATAGGACTTGGAGGTCGTTATGCCCATGAAGTCAAATCGAGTTTGCCTGGTCAGTGGCTAACGGTTGCCTTGTATAAGAAGGCTTTTGAGTTCGGCTTAAGGATGCCTTTTGCTCCTTTTCAAAAGGAAATTTTCGATTATCATTGATTGTGTCCCGCTTAGCTATTGCCTAATGTCTGACATATATTAGTGGCTTTTCAAGCCATCTGTCTTAATGTTGTGGTGCAGCCTACTCCGATCTTGTTCCGGTAATTCTTTTCGTATAAAAGATCAAGGGAGGGGTGGTGGTATGCTGCCAAATAGCCTATTTTCATCGGCCTCGTCAGCTCGAATGGGTTTGATTGGAAGTGTGAGTTCTAGATAATCATATTAAAATACGGAATCCAGCGGGGTTTCGACTTCTAGGTCGATTGGTGTAAGCCCATCCATCATGTGAAACCCTAGATGTTGATGGCACGTGACACTAGTGGGCTGATGGAGTTGAAGGGTACTCTTAGAACACGAGGTAGGAGGCCCTATGATGCCATGCTCATGGTGAAGAATTTTTTGAATGGGAAGTCAATTATTAATGGATGTGGGGCTTAATTCTTCGTATGGTTGGCCTCCCTCTCTCTCTCTCTCCCCCAATCACCTGTCGAGTTGAGCTTTGGGGTGAAGGTATTGTGTAAAGGAGTTAAGGTTTCTGAGTTGTTGAGCTCGACTAGGCAGGTGTTGTCACACCCCGAAGGGTACCCTAAACGTGACAGTCCGTCGTACACAATATTAAAGCCTAAGAATGACCACCTCAGTCATGCGAAGGCTTCCATACTATGTACAAGGCGTCTAACACATAGAGGAGACACATCGGAATGACACGTTTTATGTTGATACAATTGAGTAACAATGCAAAGGAAATACAATCCTCTATACTTCAAAATATAAATCATCAAACTTCAATTACATTTATCCCAAGACCTCACTACATAAAACTATTACAAGGCAAAACGTAAGGCTTAGCCAAAAACTTCAAGCATTCTCATATCTTGTCGGAATCCCGAAGTCATTCTCGACTTCAACCATCTCGGTCCCCACTTAGCATTCTTGGAATAACCTGCTCATTTAAACAACTATTGGGGTATAAGCTACACTAGCTTAGTGAGAATTCCCTTAATTCCGTACCATAACAAACAAGTATTTATCAATCATATGCTATGCATGAACAAACACGTGAGCAAGCAATTATGCATGGGTAACCGGAACCCACACACAGAACGGATTTACGCCCTCCGTATCTTGGGTTAGGAATGGTATTGAGTCTACACGACCGCATCTAGTCCCCAAGCCCTCGGCTCTTAGCACTCGACTCGGCTAGGCTCATCCAAGGATGCATCCACATGCGCCTTAGTACCCTGAATGAGCTCTGGCACCGGGCTCGTTATCAAACGAGGCAACACGGACCATACCGATCGACCTGCGTAGGAGTAGCATGCTACCAAATGCAATATGTCGATGCGATGCATGACAATTTAATTTTTGCTTAGGTCAAAATATTTATACATTCTTTAGAGTGACCAACCAATATCACACATATAACAGAAATAATATGAACGGTGCAGTTATCCAATCAAATCGTGGTTTCGATATGCTTTAGTATTCTTTGGCATACATTCATCACAGTCTCATCATATATCCCATCCCCATTCATATCGATTTTTATCTTGTTCCTATAATTCTAATGCAACTAACTACAAGCACAATCAAGGTAACAAAACAAGGAGAAAACTCACTCCGCCATTGGTCACCTTTCTTCTAGTAATAATAATCCGGTGGTAGGGAATCGTCGAACTCGGGATAACCTAAAAAGGAAGAAATACTCTAATAAGTATTTCAACTCAAACTAATCCAACGACTTCATACGAACTTATCAAATTCGTAATTCGCGTCCTAAGCGGGAATTCCAACTTAAAACGGCCATAACTTGGTCATTTTAACTCGGAATCTCGCAAATTTTATATCGATTTCTATCTACTTCGGAAGAGCTTTCTAAATATGAAGTTTAAATCAAGTTTTGAAAATATCTAAGCCTCGAAATGAGGGATCAGATCTGTACAGCGGTAACATAGATTCCGAAAATGCGGTTTTCATGAATGCACTTGAGATTCCTAAGTGTAAAATGAAACTAAATGCAATGGTAATGATTTTCCCTATCATGAATGTCATGATATGAACTCTAATGAGCCTAAGTTCTTATAGCTCTTTAGGTTTAAAGAATTTACATAAACTTTTTTAGAAAACCATTTCATATTAATGTTTAACAAGTGAGTTTACTACACTTAGTCACACCTACATATTACAAGGATTTTCTTTTAGGAAAACTCTATTTTGCTTAAAGAATTTTGACCCTCATATTAGTTATATCCTAAGGCCTTTATTTCTTAAATAAAATCTTCATTTATAAACTTTTAAGTGGGTCCTTTACTAGGGGGTTTCCAAAAATCCGAATTTAGTAAAGTCCATTTTCAAGTTGATTTCTTTAGGAAAAATGTATTCTATACTTAAAACTTTAAGTGTTTATTATACCTATATCCTAAGGACTCCATTTATTTAAGAAAATACCATTTTTGAAGTTGGAAAAATAGTGTTTTCTAGCCATCTATCCATTATTACGAATTTGGTTGTTAAGACTTTTAACTCTAAATTTCTTTTAGACTTCATCTCTTGTTTTCAACTATTTTCCTTAGTAAAACACATTTAGATCCATGAAAAATATTGCTAAACATTAGCTATTACCTATAGGCTCCATTTCTCTTGTAAAATATATGTTTAGAAGTTGATAAAGGTGTTTTTATCCTAGGTTTCCAAAGTCATCCGAATTTACACAAGTCCATTTCTTGAAAAGTGTTTTCCTTTTTGACTTTATTAACATATCTAATCATAGATCTATATACTAGGAAGGTTATTTACTAAAGACAAAAGCATTAAAGACTATTAATGCACATAAGCACAAAATAGTAATGAAACCTTAAATGCCTACATGATTATGAGTAGCAAAATGATAGATCTATTATTTCATATGCTCAAATGAGTTTTGAAAACATAAAAACTATATTTTTATAAAAGATCTTTTGTTTAAAACAATTTTTGTTGGAGAAACATAAAGCTTTTGGCATGAAAGCTCCTTTAAATGTTAGATCTACTTTGTAATGGTTCGGTATTCTTGTTTTGATATTTCATTGTCCCTACCAAAAGATCATGGGGACATTTAGTTGAAATATCCAAGAATCACTTAGCCATAACAAAGATCTATGAGTGGAAGGAGTAAAAGTTTACTTACTTGAAGTAAAATGGAAGATGTGAAGAGGAAATGGAAGTTGTGTGGGGGCTTAAAACTTTCGGCCAAGAAGGGAAAAAGAGAGAGACTTTGAGAGCTTTCTTACTTTGTAAAACTTGAAAAGTGAAAGAATAAGGAGAGAGAGAGAGAAAAAGTAGTTTATATAGCATTGGAATTTAGGTTAAATGGAGCTAGATCAATTAAAAAAAAATTTATAAAAATGGACATGGGGAGGGGGCCAATTCACGCCGGCTCCATGCTTGTAGAGGAAGGGAGAAGTTTGAAAAATTTTTACTTTGATTGATTGATTTAACATGATGTGTAATTATTACGATTTGTAAGGAAAGTTAAGGGACAAAAGTTATGGAGAAAAGGAATTGATTTGAGTGATGGTAAGGGTTGAATTTGTAGAGTGTGCTAATAGGTAGACTAGGTGGTACTTGTGAATAGTGAGGAATAGTAGACAAGACAATTTGATTTTTCAGTAGTAAGGAAATACGAATAAAAAGGCTATAACTGTATTTTTCGTAAACCGGAAAATTATGAAAAATATATTTTTGAAATCCTTATTTTATTTTGATTCAAATGAGTACTCATAAGTGAATTTTTGAAATTCTATTTCTGGGGCACGCTTTTCTATAATGGGTCTCGGGATGACCCGGAATTGAAATTGTCCAAAAATCTGATCTTTTCTTGGTTTGAAATATAATCAAGAACTATATCCAAAATTAATTTTGCTTATAAAAGTTTCTTATTTGGAAACTGTGGAAAAGCTGAAATTTAGGTTTCTAAGCCTTCCTCACAAAGCTTGAACTAAACCGGTTTAGGGTTTCATTTTCTGGTTTTCGAAGTTTACTTGATTACTTGGAAATCCTGGTATACATTATAAAAATAATAAAATTGTGTAATGAAATAAAATGAATAGTGCAAAAGAATAATCAATTACCGGTAGAAATGAAAATACGGTAAAAAGGTTATAACTGTAACTTTTATAACCCGAAATATTATATAACTGATATATTTAGAAATCTTGTGGAATTACGAGTCTAACGGTACTAATGGTATATTTTTGATATCTCGAGCCCCGGGATACGTTTTTCGAAGTCTATATCCGAACGGGTTCAAAATAGGCCAAAAATTTACCAATCTGATAATTATAACGAACTTAGTTATTCTATATATTAAACTACATGTCGGTCACTAGGGTTAGGGGCACTAGATTGCCGGACCTACTCTATTGTATTCCGGTTAGGGTTTCCGGATGACTTTCCGGTTTAGGTATTGCCAAGTTGGAAACTGAGATTTTCTGTTTATACAACGTATTTAGTTTGAGAAATTTATTTTAAATTTTATTTTTATAAGTATTTAATATCTCTCACTGCTTTCAAAAATCTTGAATTGAATTATTATGTCCGGAGTTATATCGGTAATGGTTACCGGATATGATTTTCTTGAGTTTGAGTCAAGTATCGATTTTTGGAATGATTTTGGGAAAATCTTGATTTTTATAATTTGCTTTTGTTAAAGGATCTTCATAGTGTTTTGTTTTCGAATTTATTTCGCTTCGATTTAAGGTTTTATGAACAATTGGTTAACTTAAGGATTATTAGATTTGTTATTTCGTTTCTTGAATTCTTCCTTCATAAGATTACGAGATTTCAATTTCTAACTCGTTCTATGATTCTTGAGAGTTTGATTTGATCGTTAGGGCTTTATTGTGATTTCCGTCTCTTAGGATTATTAGTCTGGTCGTTTGGGGAATTTCCAAAGTCTATATTTTATTATTGGCAGATAAAGTTTTCTTAATCGTGCCAAAGCCTAGTTATGGAATTGGCCTTTGGTGATTTCCTGATCCTTCAAATTGTCATGTTATAAATTAACTTGCTTTTTAGCAAATCATCACTGTGTTTTATTTTTATCCCGATTTTTATGAATTATAGATTAGGTAAGCAGTTTATCTTACGTAATGGTTTTTGGACTTAAGGACCTTTGTAGTCCTTATTTTATTTTTAGATTTTCTCAAAACTAATGAATTCTTACTTTCGTTTATATTTCAGGACTCGCTCGAAGTTCAGTTTTAATTTGGAGTGATTTTTAGGGTTTATTTTCGAAGTTCATCGTAGAATTATTTACTGAAATTTTCCAGGGCTTACAGGTGTTTTGTTCTTCTATTATTGATCCTCTCCCCCCCACCCCCTTTTTCCTTTGTTTTTTTTTTTTTTTAGAGCCAAAGATGTTGGTTGTCGACGTGGATGATATTATCATAGGCACATCAAGGTAGTGGATGAGGGATACGCTGAAGAAGAAGACTGCAAGTGAGAAGTGCATAATTAAAGGCAAGGGTCGGGCTATAGAGATCATTATGCTATTGGTTGTTCATATAGGTGAGACTAAGGAGGTGTTGGTATTGAAGTTGAAACTGCTGCTATTGAGATGGTGAGTACTGCTGTTGAGGTTGAAGGTAGTGTTGAGGCTGGAGATGTTGGCACTGAGGTTGGTAGTCGTGAGCTTGATGTCTTTTTTGTGAGCTCGCCCATTTTGTTCAATATTTAGAAGAGCGGGTTTGACACATATTTCTCCCGTACTAGCTTGAGCTCATATTGTGCCTTCAGTAATCGCAGAAGCCATTGGGAGCAGCAATGGTGGCTCGGGTAGTCGAGCTGTGATTAGAGGTTATGGGAATCAACCTGGGAGGGGTGTCGCTAGTAATCCCATCAACTTCATTGGAGGGAGAGCCTTGATCTTGGGCCTTTGTCATCAGGAAGTCGTTGTTTTGAAAAATTTTTTAGGGCTTTACTTTTAGCTCGTTTTGTGAGACAGCCTATTATAGGCTTTTGTAATGTTCGTGTAGGCCATTGTACCCTTTTTTATCAATGCATTGTCTCTCTATCTGACTATATTTTTGTTTGGTAATTTTACTTTACCACACTATTGGTTCATGCACTCCAAGATCAGGTATGTCAACCTTCTTTTTTTTAGGTCACTCTGTTTCAAGTTTGTCGCTTTGTCCTTAGGCTAGTTGTAGGTTTGTAGGTACGTTTTTGCATGGCAAATGATGTTATTGTACTAGGGAGGTTGCATGTATCGAGAAACTTTCCTTTCTAATGGTCGTACATTCCCTAGGCATGATCAGATGATTGGGGTGAGTTGCTCTTGAAATTCTCAAGATTTGGTGGCATTAAGCGTTAAGTTTGTTAGAGTTCCTTTTGGCCTATAAATAGGGTTGTCTAGTGAATTATCTCTTCACAAATCCATCTTAGTTCTCTTATTTCACCGATATGAGGTTTTCCTTTGCCATATAATTCCAGAGGGCATAAGAAATCATATTATTACTGTTAATAAGCTCAGATGGCTTAAGAGGCCGAGCCCCTAAGGGTTGGAAGCCTTGTGGTACTATAGGAGTCTTGCTGTATTTGTTTAAATGGTTTGGAAGCCTTACAATCCCTGATTATGTGGACTAGTCACCAAGGTTGTGTAGTGCATGGAATATGTTGCTGGGGGCCTACTTCCCTCCTTTACTTTAGCTATTCGATTTGGGGTCATGTTTTCATAGTTGTTAAAATCGCAATTTTACTCATACGATTCTATGAGTTTATGATTTTAGAAGACCCTTTCCGAGTTGACTCTTGGATAGAATCTTTTTTTGGTAAAATCTTATGATTTTAACTGAATTTACCAATTCTACCTATTCAAGTCAAATAAGCTAAAATATAAAAAATACAAACCGTGTTTACAAGCTTATAAACTATTAGGAATTAAAATGATGCATCTTTCTTGTTGTCCTTTCTATTTAGTCTCCACAAACTATCTCTATCTTTTTCCTTTCTTCCTCTAAAAACCTATGTTCTACATTTATAGAATTCATTCATGTCAAGTTATAGCTATAAAGTTTACAAGAAAACTTATTTATTTTATTTATATAATTAAGCATTTAATAAGTTGAAAAATTTGATTCTCCTTCAATTTATCACTTATTTCAAACAAAACAATAAAAAATAAATTAATTTTGACTCTAATAACTATTTTTTATATATGTTATATCATAGATTAAGAGTTATTTGATAAAAAAAACTTAATTTCTTTTTTTTAACAACCATTATGTGTTTTACATTTTCTGCATCTTTTATAAGTATTTCTATAATTTTTCAAAGCTATTTTGCAAAGGTTGTGAAAACTTACGTCTTTACATTTTGATTTTACATTCCAATTCTACAGAGCCCTCAGCGATTTTACATAGAATCGCGAGTTTGACAACCTTGCTTGTTTCTCTTCTACGATTCTTACGACTAAATTACTAATGGCTGTTACTTGGTGGGGAGTTTGTAATTACTATAATAGTGCATTGTACAAAAATAGGGGCCTATTCTTGTTCGATGGCTTGGGCCTTAAGGGAATTCCATGAGGTCGAGGTCATCGTAGAGGGTCTATCCGACTTCGATTCCGAATCCTCATTTTCAACCACTCTATAGTGCTATCCTTAATGGTAAGTGGAGGTTATTGGAGATGGGGTATGATGATCTCCCCTTTAAGCCTAATGTCCTGATGGCTTATAAGCTGCAGGCTCACTAGGGAAATGGACTTCGATCCCTATTTTCTTGGTCATGTTAAGCTTCTGTCCAGCTGAGATTCACTATCGTTTTGAAGGATGATGGACAAGCTCAGTCAGAGGTATGTGGTTAGCTGGATTTGGAAGAACTCTTCTAATTTGAGGTTTAAATCTTCATTGAAGTCTTCCAACTTGAAGTTGTGTTCAGCCTGAAGAAGTACGTACTTACGTAAATTCTTCTTTGTATTTGTTAGTCAGAATGCCATTTGAAAACTACCCTATCAGAGATGCTAGTCAAAAGTACAGTAATAATTTTCTTCAAATTAATGAATTTAATGGCCACTTGTTTGTGACCTCAATTTCTTGTGTAATTGCTTGTATGTTTGTTTCTTTCTTCTTTTTGGGAGGCTCGTTTGCATGGTTATTGAACTAAATTCTGTTTGTCATGACCCTGGTTCCAAATTTTTTATGTGTTTGATATTCTTGATATTTGAGTTATCGAACATCATTTTTGTTAATCTAAAATAAAGGTGTAGTTATGAGATCGACATCCTAGGGAAGATATTTAAGCTTACGAAGGAGTTACTCGAGCTCACGAGGGGAATTACCTTCGAGAGGAAGTTACCCGAGCTTATGAAGGGAGTTACCCTTGAGAGGGAATTACCCTATCTCATTCGGCACAAGAGGGTAGGATTGTTTTGAACTCCTAGAGCCTCAGTCGAAAGTCTTTTGGATTTTTAAGATGAGCATCAATGCAACATCCTCTTAATTGAAAATCTTGATTTCATTTGTGATTGCTTTCTTTTTGCACTTTTACATATAAGTTAGCCTTAGCTATTCGAAAAACTTCTTCAGGTTGTTTGCATTCAAAGTCTAGGAAATGAGCTCATCATGTAGTGTTTCGAGTTTGCAAGCTCCATTTCCCAGGACTTCTTTTACCCTAACTAGATCTTCCTACTTTAGGGCGAGCTTCCTTTAGGCTTCTTCAGACCCCATTGCTTCTAATTTCTGTAAACGAGATCTCTTGGGAGAAAGAACTTGTGTTTGAACCTTTTATCATAATATCGGGCTGCTCTTTGTTGGTAAGCGACAACTCTCTTACTCACTATGACTCAAGTCTCTTCTATTGCATCAAGTTCAGCTTAGAGACCAACCTCATTAATCAAGTAGCCATAGGATTGTATTCGAATGTATTATAGATCTAGCTCGATAGGTAAAATAGCCTCAGAGCCAAAGGTGAGGCGAAAAAGGGTTTTGTTGGTGGGAGTACGCCTAATGGTACGGTATCCCCATGGAATACTAGGAAACTCGTCGGCCCATTTGCTACTTTGTTGGTTTACCCGGGACTTCAGGCTTTGCGTGATGGTTTTCTTAATGGCCTCGACTTATCCATTAGCTTAGGGCTATGCGAAAAAGGTGTGACGTGAAGTAATGTCGTATTCGATGCAAAAGTCTTTGATCCTTTTGGAATTGAAATGCCTCCCATTGTCCATTACTATCAAGTGTAGGACCCCGAACCAGACAATGATGCTCTATAGAGGAAGTGTTAAATGTTTTGGTCCATAACTTTTGCTACTACTTCTGCGTCTACCCATTTCATAAAATAATCACATCCTACTACTATGAACTTTCTTTAACCTATGGATGGAGGAAAAGGTCTGAGTATGTCTAGTCCCCACATGATGAAGGGCTACAGGCTGCTGAAGCAAAGTAGGTTAGCACTCAGGGTATGGTTAATGGGAGCGATCTTTTTAGGCAACAATCACACCGTTGCATAAATTCTTTTGTATCGGTCCTCATTATTAGCTAGAAGTAGCCAGCTCGCACAACTCGGGTGTGCAATGGTTGAGCTTTGACATGGTTGCTACATTCGTCATCTTGGATTTCTTTTAGAACTCATTGTTTGTCTTTTAGTTATAAACATTAGAGAAGGGGGAAGCTGAAGCCCCTTTTATCACGCCCCAAAGGGTACCCTAACCACGACAATCCGCCACACTCGATATTTAAACTCAAGTATGACAACTTTAGTGATTCCATGAGTTTAGACACCGGGTGTAAGGCTTACATTCACCATGTAGGGGACCATACTTTGAATTGAAATAGCTTAAGAAGACATACATAGTAATAAGAATATAAATCATAACAGTTATGACTAAGATTAATCTATTACAAAGATTTAAGGGGCATACCCCTATCAAAACATTAAGTGTCTTTAAGGTCCATAAAGTCGCTCACAACAATGTATATATATAATTAAAGAGATTTAACTAGAAGTCTATGCCTAACATCTAGGTCCCGACTTCTTCAAAAAGCTCCTTATAATCCAAAAGCCGTATCTGATGAAAGTGGCCTCTCGGGGATATCTATAAGTAATTGTACTGCAACAGGAAACTATGAGAGTATAAGCTTACGAGAGTAGTGAGTTTCATTTCCAAATTAAATACTCCATCAAAAAATAGGGCAAGCAAATTATATTAAACAATCATATGAAATGCACAAGCACGTGAGCATACAATACATAAGACTTTCCGAGAGTCCTATGTTGAATGGATTTACACCCTCCATTCGAGGTTAGGTGTTTCAGGCCCATACAACCATAAATTTCAATTTTACTTTTAATCATTTAGTGGTTGTTTCAAGTGCCTACCCACTCATTAATTTTGTAGTTAATTCAAGTACCTACTCCACTTCCATTTTAATTCAAGCGACCTTGCGCCAATAACCGAGTTTTAAGGCCCTCCCATTGCCTAGTTATTATACCTTTTTCCCACAAAGGTATAATAACACATGTAATGTGACTCAATATATGATATGCATGGGAAATTTAGTTATATAGTCATGGCATATCATTTAAGTGAATTATAAGGGATCATAGAGATTTCAAACACTTCAATTCTATGCTAAATCATACATATATTTATAGCAATTCCCATTTCGCTATTCTTAACATCAATTCAACCAAATAAAATTCACATGTGCATTCCAATTTTATCTTATCCTATTTCTAATGCCACTATCATTACAAACACAATCATAAGTATGTAATTTAAAGAAAGTGAACTCACTTTGCCATGGCGTGAAATTCCACTTGATTGTAATAATCCTTGAGAAGGTCTAGTTCGTCTCCTAAGTTTCCTAACAAAAAAATTACCTCCAATGAGTATTTCTATGAAGTTTAAATGAAACTTATAAATTCGATTCTAATAAGTTCGTCAAAGTTCGTTTAGGAGGGAATTCCAACTTAAAATGGTCATAACTTAGTCATTTTAACTCGGAATTTCACATATTATATACCGATTTCTACCTATTTGATGGGCGGTATCTACTTCTAAAGTTATTTTTATCAAACAAGGTCATTTGGTTCGTGAAAAGTAGGGTGCAGAATGCTATACGAGATTCCCAACCCACAAATCAAATTTTAATTTCAATACAAGCATCATTTGCAAGCTTTGATAGACAGTTAGCTATCATTATATCTTGAAAGACTCTTTTATATACATATATAACTCAATATCATGCATGATTCATAGGTGTTGATCAATCTATTTCCTCATGTACTTAGACAATGCTTTATGGGATTTGAAAGATACTATTTTCTTAAGCTTTGTTTCTACCAAGTGTATTACATATACATGCAATATCTACAAGTTATCATCATAAATGTCATGAGATGAGCTATCTACATGTATATCCCTAATAATACTTGATAACGATAATTCTTTTAGAAAACTTTTGCTTTGCAAAACCTTTGAAATTGCTTGACTTAAGAAAACTAGTTTTATTTCTTGCAAAATCACACTTGTTTTTTTTCTTGCAAAATCACACTTGTTTTTATCAAAATACAACCTTAATGACCTATATGCCTAACACCTTCATTATTTTAATAAAATTCTTCATTTTAGAGTTGGAAAATAGATGTTTAAATAGGGTTTCACCTAGTTATGAATTTTACAAGATTTAAAGGAATGAAAACATTGTTTGACCTATATTTTGATACCTTTCCTTGTTTAGGATTATACTTTGATAAAATCCACTTATCCTAGTCAAAATTAAGTCTTTATTACATCTATTCCCTAAGGCTTCTATTTTTCTATTAAAATCCTCATTTTGGTATTTGGAAGTTGGTGTTTAAGTAGGGGTCATTTCCAAATCTGACTTTTAAAATTTATGTTTGAGATTGTTTCTTGTGTAAAACTTATTTAATCTTTCAAAAATTAAATCCTAATCAAATCTACTCCTTAAGGCTTCCATTTCTTTAATAAAACTCTTGTTTTAAGGTTGAAAAATAGGTTTTCACATATTAACCTTTCCCTATTACAAATTTTTAGTTTGTTGTTAGGATTGAAACATAATGCTAACATAACTTTTACAAACTTTTCTTATTTTGAAACTATCTCTTAGTAGATCTAAGTTTTACTCATCAAAACCATTTCTTTATGATATCTATTTCCTAAGCCCTTTATCTTTTAATGTGAAATACTCATTTTGAAGTTGGAAAATAGCTTTTCTAAATAGGGTTATTTTCCTATCCGAATTTCTAAAAATCATTTTTGTTAAAACTAAAATAGATCTTGGACTTTCTAACATTTTTCTCACTATTATTATGCTCCTACAAGTTTTTTATGTACATAAGACAAAAATCTATGGCATTTATGTACTCAAAACCACTAGATCTAATATATCATGCAAGTCATAAATGCAAATGCAACATCAACATTATGTAGATGTGGCTAATGCATAAATACATGCACAACATATCAATAAGAACAACATAAAACAATAAAATAGCAAAATAATAATAAAACAACTTAAATATCAAGATCCACAACATTGTGATGGCAAAATTCTCATGCTTAAGTATTTCCACATCCTTAGCATAAAGCTCATGGGGATTTTAGTGGAACCACACATGTAGGATGTTGCCATTACATGTTTTATTATGGTAAGGTGTAGATTTATTACCTATTAAATGTGTGGAGCTAGAAAAACTTGAAGAAAAATATTTTGTGAGTATGTGTGTGCGTGTGTGTGTCACGACACAAAGGAGAGAAAGAGAGGGGAGAAAATAATTTGCAAGAGTTTGTTTAGTGAAAAGAGAGAAAAAGTGAAATGAGATGGATATAAAGGGGTTTATATAGGGAATTGGATTAGGGTTTGTGTGATTAATAAATTGAAGAAAATAAAACAAATTGAGAGAGAGGACAAGGTGAGGGGGGTACTAGTTTTGAAAAACAGGAGAGAGTGAGTTGTGTGATTTTTGTTTGTGTAATAAAATTCAAAATTTAAAAGTAACTTAAGTAATAAAAGGTATTGGAAAAGTAAATTTGTAAGGAAAATGATGTAAGGATGTAAGAATAGGATATGGGTGGTTATACTTGTGAATAGTATGATTAGAAATCAAAAAATAAATTGGACAATTAAATTACCAGTAGTAATGAAAATACGATAAAAGGCTAGAGCTGAAACTTTTATAACCCGAAAAATTATATACTAATATATTTAGAAATCTTACGAAATTACGAATTTAATGATACTAATAACATATTTTTTGTATCTCGAGCCCCAAGACATGTTTTTCAAAGTCTGTATCCAATCGAGTTCAAAATATGTCAAAAATTTACTAATATGATATTTTTAAGCATCCTAATATTATTACAAATCAATCTACACTCTTCATTCATATTTCGGCTTCTCGGTTTAAGAACACGGGATTACCGGATTTAAACTACTAGGGTTTCCTAAGGATTTGTTGACCTAAGGTTTTCAATTAACTTTCCGTCTTAAGGTTTATGCTTGAAATTACCCTAAAAATTAGAGGTTTACACCTTTTATATGGGCTTCCATTGATAAAGGTGTAGTTAGATGCTCTTTACATCAACTTCTTAGTCTTTATTTTATCTGAGAGTAGAGTGTCATCCCTGAGGTATTTTTCTATCGATGTCAGCTCGAGGTTGGAGGCTCTTCTTATAGATTCGATACTTGTAGTGAGCCTAAGCCAAGCTAACAGGGCCTCATACTCCGCTTCATTATTGCTTGCGGCAAATTCAAACTATAATGCATAGCTAATCTTGACTCTATAGGGTCCTTTCAAGACTAGGCCAACTCTACTACTCCCTTGCATGGAGGATCCATCTACGTATAGAGTCCATGCAGGTTTTTCCTTATTCTTAGGTTCAGGGGATCCAATGTATTTGGTTATAAATTCTGTCAAGACCTATGCCTTACTGGCGTCACGAAGTTGGTATTGTACATCGTAAGCACTAAGCTCTATTGCATACTTCGTCATTCTTCTAGAGACATCTGGTTTCTAGAGAATTGTTCTTATCGGCACATCAGTGAGCATGATGACCTAGTGTGCTTGAAAGTACGGACGTAAGCGATGAACTATCACAACCATAAGGGTAAACTTCTTTATTTTTGTGTACTTCTACTCTAGGCCTTCAAAAATGTGGTTGATGTAGTATATGGGTTGGTGTTGCCTCCCTTCAGCCCACGTTAACACTAATGACAAAGCTCGGTCACTTATTGTGAGGTAGAGATATAAAATGTCACCTGCGTTTGGCGTTTTGAGTATTGGCGATGTGGTCAAGAATTATTTATCTTGTCGAAGGCCTGTTACGACTTTTCTGTCCATTTGAACTCATCTGATCTTTTAAGGATTTTGAAAAATTCCAAGCATTAGTCTACGCTCCTTGGAGAAATCTACTTAGTGTGGTTATCCTTCCTGCAAGTTGTAGCTCTTCTTCTATTAACTTGGGTAGGCTCATTGTCATCTTATTAGGTTAGCCTCGATTCCTCTTTAGGATATGACATAACCTAAGAATTTTCCTATCGAGGCTCTAAATGTGCTCTTTTGTGGATGGGGTTGAAATTGTAAAAACGAAACTGATCGAAGGTTTCTTGGAGGTTGCTTAGGTGATTCTTGTTGTATTTACTTTTCACAATCATATTGTCGACATAAACCTCCATGTTCTAGCTTAGCTGGGGCTTAAACACCTCAGTGATCAACCTCTAGAACGTGGTACCGGTATTTTTTAATCTAAAAAGCATCATTTTGTAGCAATACTTGCCAAATGATGTAACAAACGAGGTATGGATCTCATCTGTATCCTTCATTTTTATTTGATTACATGAAACTCAGCAGCTCATATCCTAAGGTATTGTCAACAAGCTGGTCAATTCGTAGAAGCAAGAAGTAATCCTTCGGGCATGCCTTGTTGAGGTTAGTGTAATCTACATGGATCCGCCATTTCTCACTAGGTTTCTTAACCAAGACCACGTTAGTTAGCCAAACGGGATATTTCGCTTCCTTAATGACCCTAGCTTGTAGTAGTTTCTAGACTTCTTCTTTAATGGCGGCCTGCTTCTCTAAGGTGAAGTGTTAGATTTTCTGGTAAACCAGCTTCTAGGTTCTATGGATGTTTAGTTGTTGCATGATCCCACTCGAGCTTATGCCTATCATGTCCGCTGGTGACCATGCAAAGACATCTTTATTTGCTCGTAAAAATGTGATAAGATCTTCTTTAATGTTAGGAGGGATGGTTTTCCTTATTAGAACCGAGTTGTGTACCTTTTGGGATTGGATGGTAGTGGCATTTGCATGATCCTGATTGAGATTGAGATCTGCCAATCTACCCTTTTTAGGTCAGTTGTCATCAACTTGGTGTCTCGTGGTAGCTCAAGCTGACTGTTGGGATGTTGTGTGTTCCCATTAAGTGTTGTGATCGGCTCTCACTGGGTTCTTGGAAGCATGGGTTATCCAATGCATGTTATGGAGCAGCCTTGAGCTGTAGGACAAGTCCATGGTGGAAGCACTAGCCCGCGATGACTCTGCAATGCGCTTGAGATTCCTTTCAATCGATTGTTTGTCTTGTCCAAGTCATGAACGGACTAGCAAGGGACTCCTTTATGCACTAGAGGCACTTTCCTCCAGATGTAGGTCTTTTAACCCCTCCAACTCCATTATCCTAGCCTACAGAAGGGCGTTTGATCATTCATTTTCTACATTCCTGTGCATAAGATGTCTGTATAGGTGTTCTAGTTCTAAGATACGATCTTCATTTAGAATGGTGTTTGTGACAGCGATCAAGCTAGGACACGACCTTTTAGGATCTTTACCATCTATGGGACGTGGCGGGTAGGGGAGTTGAGTCCACTTGATTCCAACTTCATTGTGATCTAGGCATTGCATAGGGTAGGGTTGTCTACTATAGTTTTTTTTTTTCTTTTTTTTTTGTTTATGAAAAGGACTAGGGTTTTTCTAGTTTCCCACAGAGGACACTAAATGTTGCACAAGCTGAATTTAGATTGGTAGAGATAGCTCCTGCAAATACATAAGACAGATTAGATAGGCACCGACGGTCGCTCTGCTTAACCACTTTGATGCCTAAGTTAGTCTGTAGATATAGATAGGGTGTTCCTTAAAAATGTATAAGACTTCTTTTCCCTTTTTTTCCTCTCTCAACCCCAAAAAGGGGGAATGAGGGCATTTATAACGTTTAAGGTCATACTAGGGCAAGTCGCTTCTTAATAGGAAACTTGGTATTTAGTGCGGCGAAGGTACCCGAGCTGAAGAGTTGTTGCTCCTTGGAGTGTGGCTGAGCTGTTGGTGTCCCCTCGGTCACAGGGTGTGACTATGGCATTTAGTTTGGCTAAAGACCATGAGGTTTCGAGGTCGAGTCGATAGACTAATCAATCTCATTAGCTCTATTACTCTTTCCAAGGTGAGGACTTCGGGAGAGGCATTGTACCATTTAGTATAATGGGGGTATTGATTCCGTTAACTTCTTAGGAGGTCGGGTTTTCACAAGTAGTGGGCCTCTCTTAAGCCTACTAGTGTTGTGAGGTTTGGGGGCCCAAGAGACCAAGTAGGCCGATAGCTACATTCTACTATCAACACTCATCATTAACAAATTCCGTCTTAGGAAAGAAGAGAGACCCTCTTAAGATGCTTAAGATCCTTTCATAGCTATATAACTAGAATCTTGGGAGATTAGATGTTGCTTCTTTACTTTATATTGTTTCTCTCGATCCATTGATGCCATAAGGTTAAAGTTGTCATAAAACCTCTAATATGGTATTTAACTTTCTAGCTTTACTATACTAATACTTTAACATGACATCTATAGAGTTAATGTTTGGGAAATTGTAAATATCAAAGTGTGAAGCAATAAGATTTTAAACATTGACATCATACTTAAGGGTGAAAAATGAGCATAGATGATTCTCTTTCCTAGTAGCATGTGTGACATGTAGAGACTAATGTCAAGCCCCACTTACACTGTATGTCATCTATAGCAATGAAGGGCCTGATAGCTTGCCATAAAAAGAATAAGATATTGAAAGAAAGAAAATTTTTCCAAACATTTGAGTAATGATCAACCAGAGGAGCACTTTCTCTGATATGGTTCCAAGGAATGGAAATAGTAAAAGAATGATCAAACATAGCTTTTAGATAAGAGTGTCGGCTTTGTAAGGATCCACCCTCAAGGTTAGAATGTTTGAAACTATATCCATAGGAAGAAGCGCTATGAAAGAATCCACATTCCAACAATTATTGGATTATAAATTTGTGATTTTAACCTAAGAGAGCAAACAGAAGCAAGTAGAGGAAGGCGACCATGTGATAATGATGATCAAACTAGAGGCTATGATCGCCCTTGCCTAGACATAAGAAGACATTGCGTACAACAAGTAGTCTCTTCCAAAGTGGAGAGAAATCATAGTTTAATAGAAATTTTATTGGGATGCTTGCCTTTAAGATATTTAGAATGGAGATAGTTAGATAATATGGATGGTTTAGACCAAAATTTCTACCATAGCTTAGCCTCAATTGATTTAGAGACATTAAAGAGAGAATGAATACCTAACCTCCTTCCTCCACTAGGAGGTAAAGTTTATCCCTACATGCTTAGTGGGTAGACCTTGATACCTTTGATTCTACCGCCCCGCCCACCTTCTCAAGATTTACCACAACCAATCTCAATATCCACATATTTTCTACTTTTAATATTGGATCTAGGTGTATTATACAATTTACTATACAAGTTTGTTTGTTTTTTTTTTTTTGTTATTTTTGTTTCCTTTTTGTTTTATCTCTTGTATGAGATTGTGTCATCGCTTTTATGAGATCTAATGCATTTTCTACTTGAATGGACTTGAATTTCACAAGTAAACTTTATCTTCCATATAAGATATTTTGACTTTAGAAGAGATACGCCAGTTATTCAATTGGGTCTTCATACACCTAGCTATTCATTTATTGTTTTTTATTTGATTCAGGTAATTATTTATCCTTAAAAGGGAAAAAGCAAAAAGAAAAAACTTTAAAACCCCTGAAATTTTTCCTTTTACATTAAACCTCAGAAAACCTTAAAATCCGAGCCGATTGTAAATCAGCGTCGTTTGAGAACCGAATACAATTCGTATTAGCTGCAGCCCTAGAGTCCGTGGTATAATGAAGATGCTAAACCAGAAACGATATCTATAGCAATTTCCTCCTGCTAAATCCCCAATGACGGTAACACAACAATAAACGCAGAAAATAATATCATTGTAAGTGGACATGAAAAATTATGTAGTGATTTTTTTTTAAAAATCCAAGCTATGATAAGTACGAGTGAATTTTAATAGTAAAATTAAAAGAGCATAATGGCATTTTATATACTAGCTAAAAAAATTATGGCAAATTCACGAAAAATAATATATAAGAGTCTTTTATGTTTGTCGAATATATGCCGGATCGAGTCGTGCTGCAATTATAATGCCATTGACTGCTGCTGGGAATTTGTCATTAAAGAGTTTGGTGGGTTTGAAATAAAATCCACTATAATATAAATATAAAGTTATATATTATATATATATATATATATAAGAGTTTCAACAACAGTAATTAAATCACGTAGTGAAAATTTTCCTAACATTGGATCGCCCATACATCCGATTTCCGTCAAAAACTTTTCAGGTCTATTTTGTCAAGACTTCCCATGTGCTGGTTTCCATGCGCTCTTATCTTTTCCATTATGCTATTTTAGGATCCTAGGATCTATTTAATTTATTCTACATTTTCGGCGTTGGTGATTGGTCGTTTGAATCTTGGATGGAATCATGGAAACTATAATATAGGGCATTATCTACTCTTCCCTATCATAATAGGAAAAAAAAAAGTTTTTAATTATATGACTTTGAACTATTTTTGTCCATTGAAACTGTTGACGTAAACTAATTAAGGGAAAATGCTAATACCCTATAATTTGACATAGGTATACATATTTCTTTAACCTTAGGAATCCCATATAAACGCTTTAAATTTTCATTAAGTGGCAACATAAATGATGTTTAATTTTTTAGTTTAAAAAAAGGCACCATGGTTAAGGTTTAGGGATGTTTACTTTTTTTAGTTATGGATTAAGGGATATTAAAGTCCACTTTAATAGGTTTGATGGGGTGTTTTTGCACCAATATTGAAGTTTGAGCGGTGTCATCTGCAATATTTGGAGTTATTTGCTAATTATGATTGTTTAAGGACGTTATATATGAAGCTTTGAAAACTTTAGAGATATGCATTGAGGTTAAAATTCAAAGGGTTACTTACATTTACCTATTAACTAAACCTGTAATCTAAACCTTGCACAAACAATTAAAGCACAAAATAGCAAGAAGATTTTTCAAAGAAGATATTCTTATTCCTTTCTTTTCAAAAGAAAATACATATCATTTAACGTAAATTTAATGAGAGGGAACCACTATGATTCTACAATTTTGGACATATAAATATAATCCTCTTCCACAACGCCCTCCGGCAAGAGAAGGAAGGAGGAAACCGCTTCTAAGATACATGCTCAAATAGGTTAATATATCCAAAAGGGAAAAAAATTAAAAAAGAAAACCGAGCTTTTAATTTCTTTTACAAGAACAGGTCGGTTAAAAATCAATACGAAATAGTCCCCAGAAATTTTCAACCCGAATGCTTTCTTAAATAGAATCAAATCCAATAATTGTTGGGCATGTTTGATTAACTTTGCAACTATTTTTATGTTTGACTAAGGTGACTATTTATTGTTGTAAAAGAAATTAAAAGTTTGTTTGTTTGTTTGTTTGTTTTTTTTTTTTTTTTGGACAGTCCAACCTATTTGGTGTGTAACCTAAGAATGGTTTTTCTTTGCCCACTTGTAGCAAGCAGCTTTTTCTTTCTCTATTTTAGGGGTAGGTAAGATTTGTATTTGGTTTAGTTTTTGTTTTTCCTTTAAAATGAATCGAATCAAACCACAAGAATACAATTTGATATTTTATAACTTTGAACCAAATTATATTGTTGATAAAAGAATTTCGATCAAGGCATGTTGGACCAAAGCCCCAAACCAACAAACTCCTAAGCCCATTATAAGTGCCTACAAAGCCTACTCCAAAAAGGCCTCAAGGGGAAACAATGCCTAGAAGAAGCTCTCGGATGACTTCAACTCCCCTAAGGAGTCCAAGCTCCCAACTTCGATCGCAATTCCTAGAATGAAGTTCTGCAGCAATGAGGTCATATTAGTCGTGACCCGCAACCTCAACAAGAAACCTATGGTGACCTGACATCTGGATTCCCTCGGCAATTCATTCTCATCTGGCCACTCTTCGTACCCAACATATAATGCCACAAGCCTAGTACAATCATGTTTTGCACCTAATATTGTTGTGCCCCACGAATCAGGCTAGCTAACAATCCAAGGGGAATCCGCCATGTGTAAGGAGAACATTTCATGATCCCTTTTAGAGTTTGTTATGACTACCCTCTAGAATGAACCATCAGAGTTCTCTAAGATAAGTAAGTTGTTTACGATATTAGAGACAACTAGTGTTTTTGTTGCTAAGCACTTCGAAGAATCCATAGCTAACTTAAGTATTAGAGTGGCCATGTTGAACAATGCCTCGATGCACCACTAATCGTGTTTTTATGTTTGTAGATTCACGGTGCTCCCACACCCTCTTTCCACTTAAGAAGAAGAAAACTCTACTAGTAAATTTGATACTTGCGAGATGTACAATTTGGATTAGAATTTTTTTTCTTAAATCATAAAATTTTGATTTAATTCAGTTTAGTATATGGATTGAACCATATTAATTTAGGAAAGTGTGTATATGTATACATATATAATTTGCAATCTCATATAAAAAGGACTAAATTTATTTAATAAAAAAAGTATTGAATCATATAATAGGTAAATGAAGTCTATTTTAAAGTAACTAAAAGATTTAAAATATCAATTAACAACTAATTTAATTCTCAAAACTAGCACATATCATATCTTTGAGCCAATCTAGTTATATGAATTAATAAATCTTTCAAGTTCTATATTATAATATTTTTTGACATGTAAAATCTTACTATATTTTTTAAAAATATTTTGATTCGTTTTAGAGATATTCTAAGTCAAGTTGCTAAAAATGCCATATTCAAATCAAGATGCTAAAATAACCTTTTTTTCGTTTAATTTGATTTGATTTATGGATTTAATCGATTTTTTTCCTTCTTCACTAAAGATTTAGAGAGAATGATGAGCCCCATATATATATATATATATATATATATATGCGTGTGTAGTTGTGATCGGATAATAGTCCACTTAGACATTGCCACGGTTTCGAAACCGAGCCGAACCGAAATCAGAACAACTTGTTCCGGGTCTTGAAATTAACGTACCAAAATGGGAACCAGAACCTTCTCCCATGGTTTTGATCCGGTTCCAGAAAACCGCTGGTTCTCGATTCCGATTTTGGAACCACGGAACCGTCTTTTTAAAAATAAATAAATAAATTTTAATTTTTAATAAAATAAATTTTAAAGTCAAAACAATTATTGGATTTAAAAGTATTAAATTATTTAACCAAAATTTTTAAAAATTTATTTAGAATGCACACTTATATGTATATAAATACATCAAATATCAATGATAGTTAGTATTATGATATTATAAAATATTTTAGAAGATAGAAAGAAAAATTTCAATGCAAAAAATGATTTTAGATTATTAAGAAAATGAATTTTTCTTTTAGGAGAAATTTATTTAAACTAATTATACACAATTTTAAGCTATGTTTATTTGTATTATTGATAATAACATATTAAATATTGTGAATAAGTAATAAATTTTACTATTTATATGAAATAATTATATATTTAATAATATTTTTTATTTTTTATCTTTTCAATGGAATTGTCGGTTTCAGCGGTTCTATATCAAAGAACCGCCTAGGAACCATAAAACCGACGGTTCCATAGGCGGTTCTAGAATTGGCCAACTGGTCCGGTTTCGGTTCTAGAACCACTGGTGATGGTTCCGGTTTGGTTCCTGGTTCGGAACTAAACCATGCCTATGTCTAGATCCGCTCATCTATGCTCTTATTTTTTATTTTTAATTTTCCTTTTCTAGCAATAATTAAATTCAATTTCTTTTAAATTTTCCGGATATTTTCAGTGTTATTTCTCCACTACATTGCTTATAAGATACCCGGTAATACAACCCAACATATTCATAGTTGGACGACGATATCAACCACGATTTTACGGCAGTCGATCAAGCACGCAAAAAATCATCTCTTGTGCTATATTGGTCTTTGATTATTGTAAAAAAAATATATATATATATTTATATTTATATATATTTAAAGCAAAAGATGTGAAAAATTTTTACAAACCCCAACTAATAAAGGCCAAGTTTGTCCTTTTTATCTATCGACACACATGCCACAGAATGTGAAATCTTCCCTTCTGGCCTTTGTCCAATGGTAGGCATGCGCCTGCGTGGCGAGAGACAACCAAACCCTAGAATGTATATTCACATTCTTTATGTGATTTAAACCCACTTAATATTATCGGCCAAAAAAAAACCACTTAATTTATTATTTTCTTAAAATTTTATCTATAATTAATTATTAAATTTATTTAGATTCTTAAAATGCCCTATAGTATCTTTGTGACGGTTATCTTTTTTTTTTTTTATTTTGTTTCCTTAACCATTGATTAAATGTGACGGTTTTTAATAGTATGAAATGAGAAAAATTAAGAGCTTGTGCTAATAATTCTTGTCTATAATTTATGGGGGAAGGTAAGGATTGATGTAACACATAAGTTAATGATAGATAGTAATGTAGTTTTAAAAGTTTTTTAATCAATTTTACGATGTGAAATTTGAAAAAGAAAACAATTTATCTTGGTAGTGATAATATCTAGCTTTTCATTATATGGTTATTTTATATTGGGAAAAAGCCCATTTTGTCACCTAAACTTTGATGAAATTATCAATTAAGTACTTGAACATTTTAAAAGACCAATGTCACACCCAAATAAATTTTTCGTACCCCTTATCACTACCTCTATTAACATATTAACGATGTTATCCCACGTAGACAATTGAACCAGTTACAAAATGACACGTCAATTATTTAAAAAAAATCCATCTTGCTTTTCTATTTATCTTCTCTCTCTTGTTTCTCTTTTCTCTTTCTTTTTCTCGCTCTTCTAAAGCTAGACAGAAACCCAACTCCAATACCACCACCATCTCCACACCTTTTCTCTCTTTATCTCTTTCTCTGGTCGGATTAGGCACATGGTTCAAATGAGGTTAGCAAGGGTCAACTTGCGGCGAGAATGGGTGACATAGTGGCTATGAGTAGGTCGTGGTCTTGGTAGATATTATGAGTCAACGTAGCGTTTGAAAGGTGCAACTTGGTTTTCATTTGCGAATTTGGTGAGAGAGATGGTCTTTATTTGTGATGAAGACAAACTTGGTATAAAGAGATGGAGATGGTGAGTTTAGAGTGAGAGTGGAGTTCTTGAGAGAGATTGAATGCAGGAAGAAGATGATGTTCTTCAATGAAGAAATTGAAGTCCTTTGCCAATTCTTTGTGTGCATATATATGCTAATAAATCACACACAAATTTTGATTCAGATATAGATTTTAGATAGGTTCAAATTAAATTTAAATCATGAATCCTCCTCTCCTCTCTATTCTTAATCCGATCTTTTAAAAGATCTTTATGTGAATTTATATAAAATAGCAAAAGGATCATTAATATCAATTAGGTAGTTGATGACCTCAGGTGTGATTCAACCAACTCAATAAATTGGACCCAAATGACATATTATGACTTGTTAGGAAAAAGCCTAAACCTAATCACAATAGCAATAAAACCGAATAATTGAACAATTAATCAAACTGTGATTAGAGACTAGATCTCCTATTGCTAAAGTGATAAACAATAAACAATGCGGAAATATAAAGTAGATAACGCCAGGATTTAACATGGAAAACTTAATGCAAGAAAACCCATGGGATCAGCGGTGCTCAAATCTTCCACTATAAACAATATAATGGGACCTCACTAGTGGATCTCACAATTATTCACCACAAAGGAGCAAGAATTTCTTTTAGAGTTTCTCACTCTAGGATTTCCCTCACTTTTCTCTCTCTAGATCTCTCTATCTAGGCTTGAGAAGAGACACATCACTTATTCCTTGTAAACCCGAGGACAATAAGAAGAATATATATGTAAAATAAAGAGAAAATCACACATAGACTAGCACGAGACAATTAAAGGTCGGCTTGTATATTTAAGGTAGGCAGGTGACCTTTCACTCTAGTTGCAGGTGTACAATAATTTCATCTCCTTTGTTTTGCAAAAATCTCCTTATTTCAAGTCCTCTTCCAAGTATACGCCATATACTTAGGATATCATGATTTCAAAGTCTTCTCAATATATAAATATATATTTAGGATCTTCTTTTGCAAGCATGCTTCTCCATTCCTACTTTGATTCCAAAGTCTTCTAAATATATATCCTACATATATTTAGGCTCCCTTTGGTTATAGATCTATATGAGTTGGATTTATAACCAAAACATAACCTGGGATGAATAAATTTATGAATATATAAATGTGGAAGCTTTTGGATCTTTCAATTGACTTTTGGAAACTACAATATATAGATGGTGACAATTGTTGGGTTTCAAAAGCGTGGTCACGTGTGCCATTGATGGTCCTCGTGATGTGGAGATGGTGGTGATGGTGCCGATTTTTTTAAGAGAGAGAGAGAGAGAGTTGAGAGAGAGAAGGAAAGAGAAGGGAAAGAGAGACACGTGTTGTTTTTTTTTTAGTAATGGACATGTGTTAAAAAATTATTGGAGAATTCATCCATGTAGGATAGCATTACTAATGGTGTTAATGGAGTTACTAATAAGGGGCACGAAAAGTTTGTTTGGGTGTGACATTAGTGTTATGATACCTAATTGATTATTTTGTTAAAGTTTAGGTACAAAAGGGGCTTTTGTTTTTCCTTTTATATTTTCTAAATATGCATAATTGTGAGTGTGTCACCATTAGTATTATTTGTTGGTGGGACACCAAAATGAATTATTAGTAGATTCTCCTATTTTATATGTTTTTATGAAGAACCACAACCATTGAATCTTTTATTTTGATTTAGTTGCACACATATTTAGGGGTATAAATGAGTTGACCTTACCAACCATATGAGTTTAGTTAATTATCTTAACTCCATAAAGGTTAAGTTAGGTTAGAAAATCAATGTATTTGACTAATTTATTTTGTTAGATTTGAACTCCACAATATTTCAATTTATCTAGCTCAAAGTATGAATAGCTCTAGTCAAAAGATCAAACATTAGCTTAACTCTTAATAGAGTTTGAACATCAATATCCTTATAATTTAAAAAATATATACTTTTAGATGATTAAGTAAAGTACAATCCCATTTTATACCACTTCACATTAAGTCTAACCTAAAAATTATTATACTCTCAATACTCAAGTTTAACACTTACTCATAATCTTACACGTAATAATCAACGAGATCAATTTCTATTTTCTAACCTATCCCTTGGGTTTTTAACCATCAATGCATAAGCATAGGACTCAATGGGAAGGGTTAATGAATGGACTACAACGAGGTATCATACCTTAATATAAACATCATCAAGGGTCGGTTCCGAAGCGAGAATCGACTGGATCCATGACCAATGGTTCTTTAACCGAGCACCGCTGGGTCTAGTCGGTTCCACCCCTTAAAGCCATCTAATCCAACGATTTTGGAATAGCTAGTTCAAGAATCAGTTGGAGAACTAGTGCTTCTTATGGCTTCACACCACGAAAAAATAAAATAAATAATGGAAAAAATTAAAAAATAATAAAAATATCTAATTTAAAAACAAATATTCAAATTATTTTCATGCGATTAGGAAAATTTTATTATCCATTCGTAACATTTAATATGTTGTTATTAACAACACAAAAATAAATATATTTGAAATCATATGTTATTGAGTTTATATATATATTTTTAATCATAATGGACTTTTCTTTTTTAACAATATGAGACTTGATTTTATGTTGATGGACCTATTTGTATATTTATTTTATAGTCTATATTGCTTACATGACGACTACAAAATACAAGTGATTGTATATAAATAAATATATAACTGTAAGATTTCTTTTAATTAATGGGATATAAACGATTATTATTAGTTCTGATGTTATTTCTAGTTAAAATTTTGCTTTTTTTTTCCTTACTTAAATTAAGTAAAATAATTTAACAGTAAAAGAAAAATTAAGTAAACTAACTTAATTGATTTTTTTTTAATTTCTCAATTCCCGGTTCTAGAGGAATCGAAACCAAATTGTGAAAACCAATGGTTGCTAAGAACTACGAACCAGACTGGCTTCTACAAGTTCAGTTCTGGTTCCACCTATTTTGGAACCGGGAACTGGCAGTTCAAATTTGGTTATAGACCCGAACTAAATCGTGATGACATCTATCCTGATAGGTCAGAAACCCTAACAAGATCTTATCCTTCGTTATTGGGCTCCACCACTAGCATATTAAAATATGGGGAGATAAGTCTCCCACTCTTGCGCACCATGATTTTAGTGCATGGATAGGCCAATCCTTATGACAGCACCAAGATTAGATTAGATAGCATTAGCACTCTATTTCCACCAAAATAAGTGACGGCACAACCTCATAAGTTATTGTGCGTTTCATCTCAAAGATCCCTTTTTCGCATATACTACAGTGATGATAAGATTTATATAAATATCAATATACTTGTACTGCCATTCTCAACAGTGTTGCTTTGTTTAATATCTCCATTGTCTCGTAAAATTTACATGCGGGGGGACCTAGCTATATGGCCTGCACTAAAAAATTGTTTTGGAAGATAAGTGTAATTAATATTTAAAATTGAGGAATAATACAAAGTTGTCATGGGTTGTTAATTAATTCTTTATCTTTCAGGAGAGTTTTCTTCCTTTCTTTTTTCTTTTTTTGAAAAATTAACTATCCAGCATTATCTTACTTTTAGATTTAAATAATGAATGTGTATTGAATGTTATTTCATAACAAGAATTTTCTATGAGATTATTATTATAAGTTTAAAATGCAACTAAATAGCTTGACACCTCTTATCATAAAAAAAAAAAAAAAGGATGGTAAAGGAAGTACTATTGTTGGAAAGCAAAACAATAAGTTTTACTTCGAAGCCACTTATGAACTATCTAGGTTTTCAAAGTAAAATCTAAAGCATACATCGATAAATCTATAGGAATTTCAAAATAAATATGAAATATAAACCCGGATCTATCATGTCAAATTATCTAGAACAAACTTGATATAGAAACATACATAAATCCATTGAAATAGCATTGGAATAGCGTTATAGGGACTTTATGGTAACTTTGGTCTTTTGCCTTCCAAGATAAGCTTTAGGTTATTTTAGTCTTCCAAGAGAAGTTTTCGGTAGTTTACTCTTCTTGATGATGGAATATCTGAGAAGAAAACCTTGTGCACTCTTGAGAATCATAACCCTATATATATATATATATATATATATATATATGAGCTAAATCTAGGGTTAACTATCATTATTTCTAACTTGGTCTATCATAAAATTAGCTCTACACATATAAGCTCATACTTTATTTAGATACATAAAAGCTTATGACCTTATTAGATTACTTTACGAGGCTTGACATAATATAATAGTATGTAATATGCAAGAATTAACATATAAGCCTACATAATTAATTTATTCACCCAAAAACATTTACATATATATGTATACATATATAGCATTTTATGAAAATAACTCTTGAATTTTGACTTTGGTGTGGATAGAACTCTAAACTTACAAAGATTGTAAAATAACTCTTTAAACATTTATAAATTACAAAATAGTTTGAAGAGGCTACAGTAAACTAACTAAACTATTGATGTTGGTGGGGAAACATTGCTTAAACTCCAAAGTGTACTCTAACACTCTCTTATCTTTAACTTTTGTGTAATTTTTCTTTTAAATGAAAGGAAATACTTTTGTTCCAATTTTTAGGGATTATCTATAATATTTAAAAGTTTAGGGGCATATATGTATTGAGAAAACACTCAAATGGGTATAACATGTCATATATGCTATGTACATAAGACATTAAATAATAATAAAATGTAACATGTGCAAATTACAAGCACTAACTATTTTAAAAACTATTATTTTTTATCATATACATCAAATTTTATAAATATTTATGTATATATGTAGACATAGCACATAATAACCATTAAATTCTCCATCGGCACCGTGTGGTCAAAGATACGATTTATTTGTATTTTTTAGTGGAAGTTTGTGGCTGTGCTTCAAGCATATGGCCCCATCTGGTCACTTGCCAGCAGAGTGGCGTTCAATTTAAATTATCTTTTCTCTCCGGAAAATGGTAGTTAATATTTTATCGTTGCTTTTTTAAAACAAGATAGAACAATTGTTAATAGAAAAGTAAGACAATATAAGACACGCAAATGAATACAATACTTTTCCCTTTCACTTGGTCTTGAAAAGTACTTAAGAAAATGTAAGAACAGAGTAAGGTAAAGAGCTAAAGAGTAAGACAAGAGCTTACAAAATTCTTCAAAGCTTTACTGATTCAAAGAGAGAGGAATACAAGAATAAGTGAATAACCGAATGTATAGAGAGTAGTGTGTTTTTTCTCTTCTGATTTTTTTCATGTGTCCAACAAAAAAGAATGGAGGCCTATTTATAGAATAACTGAATGTCAGGGTATTTTCCTGTTTCAGTTTTTCGGTTATCCTTCTTTTCAAGGGTAGAAAGGGTATACACAAATTATAAGAAAGGGCAAAAGAGGAAAATAACTATTTAGAACTATTTGAGAACTGTTTTGAACTATTCATGTAAGTCTTTTCTATAAGTTCTGGTCTGTAACTGTTAATGCTGGTCTTGTCATTAACTCTGTTCTTCTGCATTACCATACTGATTTATTTCTTCCGCATTCCCATACTGATTTATTTCTTCCATGATTGAGGTGTCTTCCTCGTAGGCTTCAACTTTTGTGGAGAATTTAGTGTCTATGCTTCTCCATATTATCATGTTATGGGAAAAGAAAATGTTGTAAATCTAGGATTGGTAAATTAAGTAATTTTCTTAAAGTGGTGGAATAGTTGCATGAGCTACTTAGTTTTCTGCTTATAATTCTATTGTTTTCATATGTTTTTAATTCTTGTGATGGGTAAGTAAGTTTGTATACTCCATCCATTATTATGTTGTGAATAGCATGCCTTATGTCAAAAAAGCCATTTTGGAGGAATGATGTTAATTTTCATCCTTATCTGTAAGGTCTTGCTTTTTTCACAACTATTCATTTGTTCATTGATTGTACAAACAACCTCTTTTATTGATGATCCAAATTCGAAATCCAGGAATTTTTTAGGTTGTTCATAAAACAGTGTCTAGTAATACATAGTCAATGAGAGTTTGTTCTGTAAATTCACATCCTTTTTCTATATACAAATGACTGAATGTGTCAAGGTCAATATTCATTTTGTAAATGTTGTAATCAAGTTCTCCCTTGTGATTGTAATGGTAGTCGCATATAAATCTGTAATCATTTTTTGCCACTAATTTTGCATATTCTTGAAATTTTAAGAAAGGTTTCCAAAAATTTTTACAAGCAGAAGAAGAAATTCTAGCTCTAGCTCCAGCTCTTGCTCTTTTTGGTAATTTTTTAACAAAATTCATTCTTTTAAAGAAAAGGCTACTTCTTGTTTTTTCATTTATTTCTTCTTTATCTTAATTATACTGTAAACAATTTCTAGGATTAAGTTGTCTGTAAGTCTTCCAATTTTCTACTTTCTCACTTTTAACTTTCAATAACTCAGTGTCCCTTTCTGTTTTTAATTTTGAAGCTAAACAAGGTTTAACTCCAAAATCACTGTATCCAAGTTCAGTTTCCAGTAACTCAATAACTTGTTGTAAGGAAAAACATTCTCACCAAACTGGTCCAATGAAATTCTCAATTTGAGCTTTTGCATAGGCCCAAGTTTTGTAGATTCCCAGATTGAATCTTCTTATAACAGCATAGAGAAATACAAGGATTATACCCATGGTAATAATACTGGCTGGCAGATGATGATCAATGACAATGGTTAAAGGTAATACTAATCCACATCTCTCCATCTCTCTCTCTGGATTTATAATTTTAAAGTTAATTAGAGTTAAGGCGTGTACTATTGCTAATATGTAATCTTTAGGTCTTGATGATTCACTTAAACTATTATTGTTCATGTTGAAGGTGTTATGCTGCGTGAATCATTAAGAACCTGATAAAGGACTTAATTCATCCGAATAAACATGGAGGACAACACCGAGGTTTTTCTAGACGTAGCGATGCAGACAATTGTAGAACACCTGTTGCATCATTGGGTACTTCACGTGGCGGCAGTAAGTGAAAACGTACCTAAACTAAAGTTGAGGAATGCTATGTTCCAAGGGCTGCCCATTTAATCAATTTTAAAAGTGGATTCGGATCAATTTTTTTAAATCAATTTAAAATCAGTCTAATTATATGGGCTCGTTTAACCCATAGACCAGCTTATTTGGCCCACTTATTAAAAGATAAAAAAAAAAAAAAAAATAGAAGTAGAGGGATGGTAATAGTAATACTAATTGAGGACGATGGGTTGATGAATTATAATATTTTTTAAAGTATATATTTATTAATTTAAATATAATATAACGTCCAATAAACAATTTAAAAAGTTGTTCTTATATATAAATAGTTAAAATAATAATAAAATTTATTGTTGGTGTATATAAAATTTTATAATTCTTAATCTTTCTTTGATTAGCATAAATGTGTTAAACATGCCAAATTGACCTACTTTTTTAGCCTGTTTAAACCAAAAAATGTACAAATGAGTTAAATAAGTTAAGTTAATTGTTGATTCAAATAGTCCGCTTTGACCCATTGCATAGCTCCGCCTCTTGCCAAAGAAAAAAGAGAAAGTTTAAGAGTTAAATGGGTAAAGATCTTAAGTGTGGAGATTAAAAAAAAAAAAAAAAATCATCACACTAGAACCACCTTTACATAAACTATTGGGGCGTTCATATCCCATGTCCTTAACATGAAATCTTAGGTAAATGACTTCACTTTTTGAGATTTTACGGGATGAGAAAGGTTCTTAAAACTTTTGGAGTCATCTGCTAAGGACCCCCAAAAAGTAAGGTTCTTCATATCTTTTTATGGATCTTTTAATTTATTATGTGTATCATGTAAATATATATCGAACCCACAGTACCTCATATAAAGAACTTCAAGGACAAAGTAGTGAGGTTCTTTTAAAAGAATGAGTCCTTAAAATGCTAATGCATCATTTAATGGACATCTTTAGAGGTTCTAGGGACTTTGATACTATTCGAAGTCCATTTTACCACTCCCTCCCCTCCAAGTTGATGTCTTATACCATTGTCGCAACTTGTTGACAACTTCATTATGAGTGTCACTATAAGTGTGAGCGATAGTTCCACCTTGCCCTTTTGGAACAATTTCCGACGTTAACTCTTTACTCTAACTAACTCCATTTCAATTGCATATTACATCAGGAACCAAATGGTTAGTCCATGTCCATCAAGCATCTATCTACAATAGTGACTTGTCCATCTAAAGCAGTTAACAACATCAGTGAATGCGTAACAAACACATTTATCAACTTAAAGTTAGTATGCATTATTTCATCTAACTCAATCTCAATAGAGATAAGCATCTAAAATATAATAGTAATCACTTGCATTTGTTTTGTCAATCATTAAATCCTGGAAAAGCTTGTTCTAAAAATACCTATAAGTTCATAATTCCATAAACATTCCGTTAAGTATGTAACAAACTTGCTTTTAGATCATTTTCAGTTGGGTTTGCTAGGCCCCAAATATGGTTTGAAGCACTAATAGTTCTACCACATAGAACCCTTAAAGTTATATGCAAATGTTATCCTTAACTAAGTAAGTTTCTAACCAATTTTAAATTAAAAAATCCTTATTTATGTTTCATAAGTAATAGTGAATAATCTTTTATTAAAACATCAAAAACCTCAAAACACAAATATTACGCTCTCATATTAATAATAAAACAATATCTAATGTATCTAACGGCCAATTCATCTAATCCATAACCCAAGTAGTCAAAGTATTTATATCAACATCATCATCATCATCATCATCACCCAAAAAAGAAAGGAATGAGTCAAAACCCAGTACACTAGCAACATAATATACCATATGATCACATATTCCTATACTAATACACATGGAATAACCATCAATTTATGTCTTTAATTTAGCTAGAGCAAATCAATAGTTGAGCACTCATACTCCGATAACACAACGAGGAACCTAGGGGTTTTGACTGAGGCAATCCAAATGCCTATATTTCTAAACTCTATATCAAATAGATAACCTTGTTTAGAGGTCACAACCATTACTCATCCTTACTCTCTTTAGTCCATCACACTATTTAGCTAGGAGCCTATTACCCTAAACTAAACAAATGCAACCTCTCTTTGATTCGAGTAAATGTTACTGCAATGCCATTTGCCCTATCAACTACCTATTGAGCCACATTTGGTGGCCTAAGCGCCTAACTACTATATTAATATCACCACGCAAGGTTGTCATTCTCCAAATCAGATTTTAAAAATGACACAAGCACACTCAAGCAATCATTATTTAGGTTGTCTTTCAGTATTAATTCATTTTAGAATACATATGCTTGTTAGGATATGCATTCTAAAAGATAGGAATCTTACCACAAAATAGTTGATAGGTAATCCAAATGACAAAAATTTGTATAAAGAGATTATTTCAAATAACTTTTGAGTCACAAATTCTATTATTCATTATTACCAAATCAATTATTAATAAATTCTAAGTCAAGTTTTATATATTATATATTAGATGTTTCATCATCCTTTTGTCATTTTAGCTTCATCTTTTTTTTTTTTATTTAAACTAATTGTTTATAAAAAATAGATACCGATGAAAAATAGACATTTTACCTCATAAATCGATCAAACAGACCAAATACCGATATGAAATAGATATGATATAGATACCCATAAAAAATAGACCATCCAAAAAAATTCCACATAATTCATATTTAGATCATTAACCTATAATTCAATAGCATGTTCTAAGTAAATTTTAGTTTCCTTATGGTTACTGAGTCCTTAAGGTGATATTCAAACCAATCACTTAGCTTCCTTATGGTTACTGAGTCCTTAAGGTGATATTCCTATTAATAGAACTTATAGTTAAACTAATAAACTTTCATTAAGTAACATTACTCATTTAAAGTATAATTATCCCATTTATATCATTAATAAATCAACTTTACCTTTTAAATATACTAAGGAACCTAAAGTAGTGTACTAATAAACTTATATCATCTTTTAAGTGATTATTTATATCTATTTTATTAAATAAATTCCTAAAATCAAAATAATTAATAATTCATCTTAAAATTCATATTTTAATATGAATATATTTTATTTACAATTATTCCATATTTATTTTATTAGAATCAATTTCCCATTGATTTGAATATTTCACTTTCTATAGAAAACAAGTGCATGCTTTAACTTAATTGGACCAGTTCTCTAACTTTTGAAGCGGTTATTGCCAAAAGAAATGAAAGCGTAGCTAGGCTTGTTTACACGTATGCTACCAGAGTGAAAGCTACAAGGTGAGTTTCTAAATCAATTTTAAGCTCACTTAACTAATCATTATCTCTTTTGCCAATTTTGCTCAATTCATGCAATTATAAGAAGGAGAATATCACACCACAATATAATGTGGAGTTCGGCCCCACCCCTAGCCTCCATGGTGCACAATTGCCTCACTTAAGAAAGATTTTATGTATTTCATTCACAAACATTTGCCTCACAAAAAGGACTTCACAAATGCCTCAATCAAGAGGACTTCACTAATGTCTACATAAGTGGAACTTCACACAAGTATCTTAACACATGAGAACTTCTTCTATTGCCTCAAACAAGAGAGGACTTCACTAAAACAGTTAAACAAAATATGTAAATAGTGCCTTACAATATTTGCCAACTAAACTCATTGTAGCACTATTCACTCATCAAGGACAAATACAAAATAAGAGAGTATTTTGACGTAATCTCAACAAAATAAGATCAACTCTCTTAAAAAAAAAAAAAAAACCATCCCAAACACTCTATTTATAAGCTCTTAACTCAAGCTAGCCGTTGCTCATCAAAGTAGTCACCAATAATCGGATCAGAAAGTCTATAATAGTTATTTTTTTGCCATACAAGCAAGCCGGTCTAAGTCTCCACCAGCTAGCTAGTCTAAGTCAAGCCCTTAGCCTTCTTCTTGATCAATTTTTCACATTTTTCTAGTTTTGACCGATGAGCCAATATACTTTTGACAATCTTAACATGTTTTTTTATTATTTTGGCCATAACTTTCTCATACGGACTCCATTTGAGGTGATTCAGGATGTTACGAAAAGCTTAGAGAGCTCTACAACTTTTGTGTTTTGAGCTTTGAGTGATTCTAAATGAATCATGGCCTAAAACGTGATTGAAACCACCTGCACCAACAAGTATAAACAAAACACAAACATAACAAAGCCCAAACATATCAAAATAAGTTTCTGCTTATTAAGTATAACTTAACTAAGTTTTGGAGCATTTGTGTAATACATTTTCACATCAAAACAAGGTTACAACCTCTAGATGGCTCAACAATTCTTGAGCATAAATTTTTATGTAAACTTTCTAACTCATTGATTTACATGTTTCTAAGTTGGTTCAACCTAATTGAATTGGTTTAATATGATTTGAAATTAGAAAATTCAATTTTAGTTAAAATAGGGAAACAACACTAATCGTTTTTCACAAAATTGAGGATGTTTCCAACCAGTTCTTGGTTAGTTCTTTACACTATATTAAAGTAGACTTCTTAAGCTTTTAAAACATTATACTCTCACCCCAAAATGGGAAGAAAAAGTCATCGACTCAACCCTATACTTTATCATGGGGAAAAAAAACTATACTTTATCACTACTATGCTATCCAAAACTTAATTTGCTCTGTTTTTGCTATTTCATAATTTACTTTTTAAAAATAGTAATTGTATTTCAAAAATCACAAAAAAAAAATATTTAGTTTAAATTTAAACACATTCCGACTAACATTCCTAAAAATTTCATCCAAAAATAATTATTTTGATATTTTATTAAGATTTTTGATGTTATTGATTTCCATGATTTTCCATCCTTTGTTCAACAAAATCATTTATAATTATTCATCACCTAATCATAAATCCATAGATTTTTAAATATAATCTTTGATTACATCATTCAATTATTGATTCTAAATTTATTTGGTATTAATTTACCTAGTTTATCCTTAGATTTATAATTTACAAATCAAATCATGAGTCATAAATCAAATCATCATTATCTATTCCTAAGTCTATAGATGTAATAATATAATATATGATTTCATTATTAAATCATCGATCACATAATCAAAATCAAGAATTTAAAGATATGATTACTTACCTATAATAAAGAAAAAACACAATCACAAACTACTATTACTAATCAAGGCTTGCTTTTGAAGAAGCTTCCTAAGCACTCCTCCTTTTTCCTTTAGATCCTTGATTATCCTAGGATTAATTCTTGTATTAATATTGGCGATATAACGATTAGAGAGATTAGGATATTTTTCTTACCTTTTCCTCTTAAATCTTCTTGCATAAGTCATTTAATCTTAAAAAAGAGAGAGAAATTAAGTTTTCTTCCTAATGAAGATTATGGAGAGTTTTGAGAGAGTTTAAGAGAATGACTTTTTCAAGAAGTCTTGAATGTGGATAATGAGAGGAAACCAAGGCTTTTATATAAGAGTGTGATGCCTTAAATATATAAATTATACGTTTGAGATTAAAATTACCTCAATACCCTTATATTCTATATCGATTTAGTTAGTTGCTACTTAAATTGTCTAGTTTACACCTCATTGTCTTATGACATGTAATACATTTTAATAATTATCCTCCTTTTAATGCTTTGTTTGTTGTAATTTTATTTGATTTCTAGTTTTTATATTATTTTATTAATTCTTAGCAATTCTTTATCATATTTGTTGCACATTATTATTATCATCACTAATTGATATATGTGTATATATATTTATTCTAATATGAATTTTTATTGTTTATTAATATTATTATCTTTGTTATTGTACTACTCTTGTAACATATACTTTCAAGAAATTTCATCCCCTCCCGTTAAAAGAAATTTCGTTCTCGAAATTTATATAACCACTTGTTTAAAGTTGACATTTCATAATAAGCTTAAATATTATTATATTTCATATTTATGTTTCTCAATTTATGTTTTGCAAGTTTTAAGTATTTCTTTATTCTTTAGAAAGTCGATATCTCATACAATTTAGCAAATATATAACATTAGGAACTAGTCTGACAATTTCAAAGCCTTCCACTTACTTAACTTGAAAGATCTTGGTCTTGACAAGGATGATCAACGATTGGACTCAACTTAAGATAACAAACCATTACATGACTATAATTGACAAGCCATGACGACTTAACAAAAGAAAGTTGTGAATTCACCATTCCATTCTATATGCATACATATACCAACATGCATATGAAACATACCTTATCCATATTCTTTAATTTGTGCCTATTCATTTGTCATTGTTCGATTTTTATACTCTCTTTTGTAAAGATGTATCAAATTTATAATTACATTGGAATTTTGATCAACCTTAGATATTTAAGTTATTTAATATTTATTGATATCATTCTATTATGTTGTTCTTTACTTATTTTTATAATGATATTGTAGTCATTGTGCTACTGTGGATAAGAATGATCACTTATATTTTGCTATTTGTTTTATAATTCCTATTTTGATGATGTATTGAATTTTGCAAATATACTGAACGTATTAGCTAACTTAAAGATGTCAAAGACAACTAGTAACTTTTAAGTATCATTTACTATTTATTTATTTCCTTTGCTTTTGTTTTTGCTAGTTTTTCTATGATCTATTTGTTTAAACCAAGATTAACTTTAGCAGAAAGTTAGGGAATCTCTCCATATATGGATCTTCATAAGAATATATCTAAATCTTTCACTATTTAAGTAATGGGTATCAGAAAATTGATAATTAAGTCTTCTAAAGAATATAATTCATAGATTAGGGCGAATAGGGTTTGGGTTTTGACATTAAGCCCAATTTAAAGTAAAATTGGATATTAGACCTAATGAATTGAATATAAGTCTAAAAGAAAGGATTTGAGCCTTTAATTAAGTTATTGGGCTTTTTAATTCCTACTTAGACCCATTATTTGTATTTTAAAGCTTTTGGGTCTAAAAATGTGTATTTGAACTTAATAGGTAATTTAATACCTCAATATGAGTAATGGACTTAAAAGTTTAGAAATTAGGCTCAATTGGAAATAGATAAAAGATATTGAGCCCATATATTGGAATTCAAGCCCATAAAGCATTAATTTGGTAAATGGCTTGATTTTTAAGTCATAAGTCTCTAAAGCTTTTAAGGGAAGTGTATTTATAGTAGATTAAACTCATTTAAGAGTGTAAAGTTCATTTGGACCTAAATTATCAATTAATCCCATCTTAATATTTAAAACTTAAGTTAGTCTTGAAATTATATAGGTTCATTTTAATTTATTTCAATCACGTGGGACCTAAAATTAACAACTAGGTCTATTTTAATCTATTATCAAAATAGGACACAACAAATACACATTACACATCAGTATAATTGTTTTTTTTTTTTTCCTTTTCAATTAAGGATAAGAGGCAAATTCTAGTGGTTGTCTAAGTTATTTGTGCTCTACATTAATTTAGCAAAGTTTTCATTTAAATCTATTTTCAAGCAATAACAAGAAAATAATAATCATGGGGCAAAACATCACATAACACACACAAGTCAAATATTACACAATAATCCGGTTTAATACATTTTTAGATATCAATAAAAAATAAATTTAAGCCAAATTATTTATTTAATATGATAAATTTTTATACTTAACTTTCAATTAAAACTCAATTAACAAGCACATAGCACAAACATTGATATCAACCTAATGATCCCCTACACTCATCTCACCATCTTAAAAGCTGTCTTAGTTCATTGCTATTTCGAAACATGCTCTAGCACCATTTAAAATAGTCACGTCTCGAATAAAGTCTAGAGCTCCAACAATTCCGTCTTGTATAATACTTAAGCATTATACACAAATGCTATCTTTAACTAAATTAGTTTCTAACCAATTTTAAATGAAGAAATCCTTATTTAAATTTCTTAACTAACAATAAACAATCTCTCAATAATACATCAAAAACCTCACAACATAAATATTAAACTCTTATAGTAATAATAAAACAATATCCAATGTATCTAATGTCCAATTCATCCAGTCTCTCACCAATGGTCAATCCATAGCCCAAGTAGTCAAAGAATCCATATCAACACTATCATCATCACCTGAAAAAAAGAAAGGAATGAGTTCAAGCCTAATACAACAACAATACAAGCACACATGATATGATCACACATTCTTATGTTAATGTACATATAACAACCATCAATTTATACCTTTAATTTAGGTAGAGCAAATCAACAGTGGAGTACTCATACTCCAGCAACATGACGAGGAACCTGAGAGTCTTAAGTAACAACAACTATTCAAGGAGTTAATATTGATAGTTCGGATACCTATATGTCCAAACTTTATATCAAATAAATAGCATTGTTTAGGGGTCACAGCTGTTACTCATCCCTTAAACTAAAAAAATGCAACTTCTCTCCCATTCGGGTAAGTGTTACCTTATTATCATTCACTCTATTAGCTACTTGCCAAGCCACTCATAGTGGCTTCAGTGCCTAACTACAATGTTGGCATCACCACGCAAAGTTGTTTCTCCTTAGAATGAATCTAAACAACGATACAAGCACACTCAAGCAATCATTATTTAGGCCATCTTTAAGTGTTTATTCATTTTAGAATGCTATCATAATACGTAATAACCAAGTCACTGAGTACCTATAAATAAATATAAATCTCACCAGGAAATAGTCGATAGGTAATCTAAAGGACGAAAATTTGTATAAACTATAATGAGATTATTTCAAATAAGTTTTAAGTCACCAATTCTATCATTCATTCTTAATAGATCAACTATTAATAAATCCTAAATCAGGTTTTATATATTATCTATTATATTTAAGATTTCACATAATTCATATTTAGATTATTAACTTATATAATTCAATATAATGTTTTAATTAAATTTTAGTTTCTAAATCATCTAAAATATATAGAAATTCATTTTATATTAAAGCCAATCACTTAAGCTTACTTTATTGTTATTAAGTCCTTAAGGTGATATTCCTATTAATACAACCTATAATTAAATCAACAAATTTTTATTGAGTAAAATTACTCATTTAAAGTATAATTAGTCCATTTAGATTATTAATAACTATAAAGACCCGAACTTACCCCTATAGTTAAGATATGTGAATCTAGATCTTAAACCACATATAGCTTGCAGTATTATATGTAAGGTTGATTACCAAGATCAGTTTGTATATTTGTTTACCTAAATCTCTTATATAGAAACAAATTTGAAAACTATTAATTCTTAAAACTTTTTCTAACATAACATTTACTTCACATTTACATATACAATATAATTCCACTACATATATATATATATATATATATATATTATAGACAAAGGCTTATCAACAAGCCATAAACAAAAATACATAAGTTTCACAAAAACTATTGTCACGCCCTAAAGGGTACCCTAAACGTGGCAGTCCACCGTACACAATATTAAAGCCTAAGAATGACCACCTCAGTCACGCGAAGGCTTCCATACTATGTACAAGGCGTCTAACACATAGAGGAGACACATCGGAATGTTACGTTTTATGTTGATACAATTGAGTAACAATGTAAAGGAAATACAAACCACTATACTCCAAATACAAAACACTATACTTCAAAATATAAATCATCAAACTTCAATTACATTTATCCCAAGACTCACTACATAAAACTATTACAAGGCAAATCGTAAGCTTAGCCAAAAACTTCAAGCATTCTATATCTTGCCGGAATCCCGAAGTCATTCTCGACTTCAACCATCTCGGTCCCCACTTAGCATTCTTGGAATAACCTGCTCATTTAAACAACTATTGGGGTATAAGCTACACTAGCTTAGTGAGAATTCCCTTAATTCCGTACCATAACAAACAAGTTATTAATCAATCATATGCTATGCATGAACAAACACGTGAGCAAGCAATTATGCATGGGTAACCGGAACCCACACACAGAACGGATTTACGCCCTCCGTATCTTGGGTTAGGATGGTATTGAGTCTACACGACCGCTGCTAGTCCCCAAGCCCTCGGCTCTTAGCACTCGACTCGGCTAGGCTCACACAGGATGCATCCCATGCGCCTTAGTCCTATGAATGAGCTCTGATCCGGGTCTCATTACTCAAACGAGTCCTCGGACCATACCGATCGACCTGCGTAGGAGTAGCACGCTACCAAATGCAATATGTCCGATGCGATGCATGATCAATTTACTTTTTGCTTAGGTCAAAATATTTATACATTCTTTAGAGTGACCAGGCAATATCATACACATAAATAATATGAACAGTGCAGTTATCCAATCAAATCGTGGTTTCGATATGCTTTAGTATTCCTTGGCATACATTCATCACAGTCTCATTATATCCCATCCCCATTCATATCGATTTTTATCTTGTTCCTAAATTCTAATGCTAATTACAAGCACAATCAAGGTAACAAAACAAGGAGAAAACTCACTCGGCCATTGGATCACCGGTCTTCTAGTAATAATAATCCGGTGGTAGGGAATCGTCGAACTCGGGATAACCTAAAAAGGAAGAAATACTCTAATAAGTATTTCAACTCAAACTAATCCAACGACTTCATACGAACTTATCAAATTCGTAATTCGCGTCCTAAGCGGGAATTCCAACTTAAAACGGCCATAACTTGGTCATTTTAACTCGGAATCTCGCAAATTTTATATCGATTTCTATCTACTTCGGAAGAGCTTTCTAAATATGAAGTTTAAATCAAGTTTTGAAAATATCTAAGCCTCGGAAATGAGGGATCAGATCTGTACAGCGGTAACATAGATTCCGAAAATGCGGTTTTCATGAATGCACTTGAGATTCCTAAGTGTAAAATGAAACTAAATGCAATGGTAATGATTTTCCCTATCATGAATGTCATGATATGAACTCTAATGAGCCTAAGTTCTTATAGCTCTTTAGGTTTAAAGAATTTACATAAACTTTTCTTAGAAAACCATTTCATATAATGTTTAACAAGTGAGTTTACTACACTTAGTCACACCTACATATTACAAGGATTTTCTTTTAGGAAAACTCTATTTTGCTTAAAGAATTTTGACCCTCATATTAGTTATATCCTAAGGCCTTTATTTCTTAATAAAATCTTCATTTATAAACTTTTAAGTGGGTCTTTACTGGGGTTTCCAAAAATCCGAATTTAGTAAAGTCCATTTTCAAGTTGATTTCTTTAGGAAAAATGTATTTATACTTAAAACTTTAAGTGTTTATTATACCTATATCCTAAGGACTCCATTTATTTAAGAAAATACCATTTTTGAAGTTGGAAAAATAGTGTTTTCTAGCCATCTATCCATTATTACGAATTTTTGTTAAGACTTTTAACTCTAAATTTCTTTAGACTTCATCTCTTGTTTTCAACTATTTTCCTTAGTAAAACACATTTAGATCCATGAAAAATATTGCTAAACATTATCTATTACCTATAGGCTCCATTTCTCTTGTAAAATATATGTTTAGAAGTTGATAAAAGTGTTTTTGACCTAGGTTTCAAAGTCATCCGAATTTACACAAGTTCATTTCTTGAAAAGTGTTTTCCTTTTTGACTTTATTAACTTATCTAACCATAGATCTATATACTAGGAAGGTTATTTACTAAAGACAAAAGCATTAAAGACTATTAATGCACATAACACAAATAAAGATGAGATCTTAAATGCCTACATGAATATGAGTAGTAAAATGATAGATCTATTATTTCATATGCTCAAATGAGTTTTGAAAACATAAAAACTATATTTTTATAAAAGATCTTTTGTTTAAAATACTTTTGGATGGATAACATAAAGCTTTTGGTATGAAAGCTCCTTTAAAGATTAGATACTTTGTAATGGTTCGGTATTCTTGTTTGATATCTCATTGTCCCTACCAAAAGATCATGGGGACATTTGGTTGAAATATCCAAGAATCACTTAGCCATAACAAAGATCTAAAGGTGGAAAGAGGTAAAAGTTCACTTACTTGAAGTGGAATGGAAGATGAAAAGAAGAAATGGAAGTTGTGTGTGTGTGGGGGGAGCTTGGAACTTTCGGCCAAGAGGGGAAAATGGGGAGGAATTGAGAGCTTTTACACTTTGTAAAAGTTGAAAAGTGAATGAATGAAGAGAGAGAGAGAAAAAGTAGTATATATATGGAATGAGATTAGGTTAAATGGAGAAAGAAAAATTGCAAATTGGAGCGGGGGGGGGGGACTATTCACGCCGGTTTGAGCTTGTGAGGAAGGGAGAAGTTTGAAAATTTTTACTTTGATTGATTGATTTAACATGATGTGTAATTGTTATGATTTGTAAGGAAAGTTAAGGGACAAAAGTTATGGAGAAAAGGAATTGATTTGAGTGATGGTAAGGGTTGAATTTGTAGAGTGTGCTAATAGGTAGACTAGGTGGTACTTGTGAATAGTGAGGAATAGTTGACAAGACAATTTGATTTTTCGGTAGTAAGGAAATACGAATAAAAAGGCTATAACTGTATTTTTCGTAAACCGGAAAATTATGAAAAATATATTTTTGAAATCCTTATTTTATTTCGATTCAAATGAGTACTCATAAGTAATTTTTGAAATTCTAGTTCCGGGGCACGTTTTTCTATAATGGGTCTCGGGATGACCCGGAATTGAAATTTTCAAAAATCTGATCTTTTCTTGGTTTGAAATATAATCAAGAACTATATTCAAAATAAATTTTCTTATAAAAGTTTCTTATTTGGAAACCGAGGAAAAGCCGGAATTGGGTTTCTAAGTCTTTCTCACAAAGCTTGAACTAAACGGTTTAGGGTTTCATTTTCTGGTTTTCGAAGTTTACTTGATTACTAGGAAATCCGGGTATACATTATAAAAAAATAATAATAATAAAATTGTGTAATGAAATAAAATGAATAGTGCAAAAGACTAATCAATTACCGGTAGAAATGAAAATACGATAAAAAGGTTATAACTGTAACTTTTATAACCCGAAAAATTATATAACTGATATATTTAGAAATCTCGTGGAATTACGAGTCTAACGGTACTAATGGTATTTTTTGATATCTCGAGCCCCGGGATACGCTTTTCGAAGTCTGTATCCGAACGGGTTCAAAATAGGTCAAAAATTTACCAATCTTATGTTTTTAAATAAACTTATATTACTACGAGCTATTCTACATATTTAAACTACCTTTCGGCCTCTAGTTAGGGGCGCTAGATTGCCGGACTTACACTATTGTATTCCGGTTAGGGTTTCCGGATGATTTTCCGGTTTAGACCTTTGCCAATTGGAAACTGAGATTTTCTATTTATACAACGTATTTAGTTTGAGAAATTTATTTTAAATTTTTTTTTATAAGTACTTAATATCTCTTACTGCTTTTCAGAAATCCTGAATTGAATTATTATATCCGGAGTTATATTGGTAATGGTTACCAGATATGATTTTCTTGAGTTTGAGTCAAATATCGATTTTGGGAATGATTTTGGGGAAATCTTGATTTTTATAATTTGCTTTGAAAAAGGGTCTTCATAGTGTTTTGTTTTCGAATTTATTTTTGCTTCGATTTAAGGTTTTATGAACAATTGGTTAACTTAAGGATTGTCTAATTTGTTATTTTGTTTCTTGAATTCTTCCTTCTTAAGATTACGAGATTTCAGTTTCTAACTCGTTCTATGATTCTTGGGAGTTTGATTTGATCGTTAGGGCGTTATTGTGATTTCCGTCTCTTAGGATTATTAGTCTGGTCGTTTGGGGAATTTCCAAAGTCTATATTTTATTATTGGCAGATAAAGTTTTCTTAATCGTGCCAAAGCCTAATTATGGAATTAGCCTTTGGTGATTTCCGGATCCTTCAAATTGTCATGTTATGGATTAACTTGCTTTTTAGCAAATTATCACTGTGTTTTATTTTTACCCCGATTTTTATGAATTATAGATTAGGTAAGCAGTTTATCTTACGTAATGGTTTTTGGACTTAAGGACTTTTGTAGTCCTTATTTTATTTTTAGATTTTCTCAAGACTAATGAATTCTTACTTTCATTTATATTTCACGACTCGTTCAAAGTTCGGTTTTAATTTGGAGTGATTTTTAGGGTTTATTTTTGAAGTTCATCGTAGAATTAATTACTAAAATTTTCCGGGGCTTACAACTATCATAACTATTACATATGTCTTCCAAAACTATGCTATTACAAAAGTTCCATCAAGGTCAAGGTCATAATCATCTCTAATCCTCCCAATCATATAAGAAATCCTCAAAGTCAGTGCCATATCCCATACTGGTGTAGAACTCATCACTGACATCAACACCTGAAATGTGAAATAATGAGCCAAAGGCCTAGTACGCAAGTAACGAAAACAAAGGTGAGTGACATATAAGTTTAAACTACATGCAAATGCAACAACCATCAAGTTATTAGAAAATCTTTAGTTAGACAAACAATGCTGGAGTATCAAAACTCTGGACAACAAAGATATCTGGGGGTCCTGAGTAATGATCTTGACGCTCAGGCGGTTGATATAAGTTATTCGGGGACTTATATCTCCTAGATGATATATCCATAAACAAAAAAGTAGCTTCCTCTAGGGTTTTCAGCCATTTCACAACTTTATTAAACTTAATCCATTATATCACCTAATTCAAGTGTTTCCATTAACATTGAATTAAATCATATTATTTCTCCTTAAGAATAAGTAAATGTTATACCGATACCAATAACCCTATCAACTACCCATCGTGCCACTTATAAAAGTCTTATCATAAAGACAGGGGTAGTCTAAGCTCCTAAACTATTGTGCCTCCAATTTGAGCAAGGTATGGCTCTTCGAACCAGATTCAATGACATAATAGACAATCAAATCAAACAACTTAAGTTTTATCTCAATTTAAAGTAAATTTAGTTATGCCTATCCTAGGCAAGAAATCAAACACATTACTGTGTACCTGAGTCAAATTGAGAATCAAAGGTGGTGATCAACTAAAGATTTCTCACTGTTACAAGAAATTTGAACTCATATCAACACTATTAATCCTAAACTAAATATAAAACACAAATAACTTTAGGCTTTGGAATGAAACTTAAATAGATTCTATGCAAGATCATAACATAACATTTATACATCAAACAATCTCATACAAACTCATAAAATCATTACAAAACAAATTAATAAGTTAAAGGAATGGTTTGAAGAAGTTTTTTAAATGGAAAAGTACAGGGGATACGCCGGCCTCGAACATAGGGAGTGTTAAGGCGGTGTTGTTTGCATGAAAATTTCTACACCTGCTAACGCTAGCAACGCTAAGCCCAACGCTGGCAGTGTTGTGGTCTACGCTAGCGGCATTGAGCTGTTGTAGACTGTAAAACAAATTTATCCAAAAATCCGAGAGTTCCACGGGCTCGGTCCAATGAATACCTCAAACATTGGTAATGCTAAACTCTAAGTCGGTGTATACTGCAACACAGATTTTCGAAAAATTGCAGACCTCCTTGTTTCAAAAACACAAACTTTTGCGACTTTTTTCACTTCTAAACTTCCTTCAAATACATTTCTAACATCAAACTTCAACCTATATGTATTCTAACTTCTTTTAACATACACAATCTTCACTTCAAACTCATTAAACACCCATATCTACCATTTCAAAGATAATTCCACATTCAACCCTCATTTAGTTAATTCATTCTTCCCTAAACTATCTCAACCCGACACATTCCCAACTCCATTCACTTCATTACTTCTTGTCACTTACTAAGCACAAACAATAACTTTTAAACCATCAAGATATCATTCAATACATAGCTAACACATGTAAATCATCAAACTCATTTTAAGATGAAAGCTTAAATTCTAGCAAAACCTTAAACTAACAAATACACACTTAACATAATAAATACATACCTTAAGAAACTTGGGCTTGATTCTATGCTCTTGCCACAAGATAATAATGTTTTTATTTGAGGAAAATATATGTGATATTTGAGCTTGTCAAAGGTGGGTTTTGGAGGATGAAAATGGTGTCTTTGGCTTCTCTATTGGGTTACTTCAGTTAGTCTGCTTTTTCATGTGAATTTTTGCAAAAATTAGACTTGATATTTATCCAAATAGTTGACTTTTAAGGCTGCCAAAGTAAGGGCTTTAATTTTGCATGGGTTTGGGCTTATTTTTGGCCTAAAATAAATGAGTTTGAGCTTATTTTTTGTTCAAAATTTTCTACTATATTTGGTTATTGTATTAAACATTGTTTAACAAATTTTTAATCACTTCAAAGCATATATATCAATATAAGTACAATATTAACATTAATAATACACACATTAATATCCAATTAAATAATCATAAACACATATACCACCCACTAACACAACTTATATGCTAGACTTTAAATGTTATTCTAACATGAAAAAATATGCATTAATACACATGTGAAGAATATAAAGTTGGAATTCATGGCTATTTCAATAACTCAACTTTACCTTTAAGTATGCTAAGGAAACTAAACTAGTTTACTAATAAGCTTATATCATCTTATAAGTGATTATTTATATCTATTTTATTAAATAAATTCTAAAATCTAAATAATTAATTAATCATCTTAAAATTCATGTTTTAATATGAAAATAATTTATTTACAATTATTCCATATTTATTTGAGTAGAATCAATTTTCCATTACTTTGAATATTTTATTTTCTATAAAAAATGGTGTGCACTTTAACTTAATTAGACCAATTTACTAACTTCTAGACCAATTCTTGAGCATAAATTTTTATATAAACTTTCTAATCTATTGATTTGTATGTTTCTAAGTTGGTTTAATCTAATTGAATTGGTTTAATATGATTTGAAAAAAAAAATTCAAATCTGATTGGAACAGAGAAACAACACTGATGACCAATCAGTTTTTACAATACGTTTGAGATTGAAGTTACTTCATTACCATTATATTTTGTATTGATTTAGTTATTACTACCAAGATGTCTATTTTACCCCTCATTGTCTTATGACATATAATACATTTTAATAATGTTCCTCCTTTTAATTATTTGTTTCTTGTAATTTTATTTAATCTCTAATTGTTATATTATTTCATTTATCCTTAATAATTCGTTAGCATATTTGTTGAACATTATTGTTTTTATTATCATTATTGATTACTATACACATTTTTTATTCCAATATAATTTGTTATTATCTATTCATATCATAATCTTTATTATTGATATTATTTTTATAACATAAATTTTCAGGATAATTCAGGATTTTCGGATAAATTCAATGTTAAGGTTTAGTAAATATGAGTCAGAGTTGAGAACGCAGCTAAGATATAAGTTTAGACAACATATACCGTCGACTAGCAATTATTGCAGTTGGCTACAATGTAGAAGTCGTTGACCACCAAGCGCAATTAAGTCGGAGGCATGCTTAGGCTATTGAAAGGTCTTTTGACCCCAGTTTTGTTTTATTTTTCTACTTTTTATTTATACTTTCGTCTTGATTTGTGAACCTATAAGGTCTCTCACTCTCTATATCTGTTCAAGTTTAAAGCTTAAAATCTATCTAAGTCTCTTTCTTTGAGAGCTCTAAGCATTTATCCAAATCACTATTATTATTATTTTTTGCCAAAAAAAATCACTATTATTTTAAATGATTGTGTTTTCATTTATCAAATAATAGTTCCCTGCGATGATAGGATTAAAAATGTTTATGAATTTGAATTTTTATGTTGTAGATTTTGCATGGAATGGGGTTAGGTTCTAGGATTTGGTTCTCTTTCTGGTTGTGCTAAAAATTAGGTTAATTCTATTGAATCGGTATCGTAAATTGTAAAAGAAAATGTTAGGATTTCTAATATATTGACTTATTAAGATTTTGCGACTATCAACTAGATTATGGTTGATCAAGAAATTGTTTTTCGAAGTTAGTTTTCAATTGGGAGTTAGCGACTAAATGCCACTGGGGGTGCCAATTATATTGAGCAACTACTTTTGACTTATGAGTGCAAGAGAATTTTAAATTTTATAAATATTATTAATATTTATTGGGCTTGAATTTTTGAGCTAAGTGATAGACTTGAAAATTTCAATTTTAATTGGGATAATTGAATGAGATTTGATGTAGTAGGCTTAGAATAAGACTTATTGGACTAGCTTGTCCGTTATCTAACCTTTCTTAATATGACTCATGCACTAAAAGAGAATCATCTTAGTCATCAATTCTTAGCGTGGTCTAATGGATGACATTAATCAGCAAACCTTGTAAATATCCCAAATCCCTTCTCATTTGAAGAAATGAAGAAATTTGATGAAAATAGGGAAGTGTTGTCAAATTTCTATCTCAAGATATTAAATACTTATTCATTGCTACTAGTTGGGTTTGATGCTTGATAGTTTTTTCACCTATTACGAATACATTTGAGAGGATTGAGATTGCCTACTCTTCCTCTCTATTTCTTCTCTCTTAATCATTCATGACATGTTATTGTATACCACTTCTCGCAAGTCACATATAATGTGATACTCACATAACACGTTTGGTATATTAAAATTGTTTGAAATGAAATGGATTGAAATTATAGGGATAGAATAGAATGTATTGAACATAGAAATTGCAAATCCATTCCTATGTTTCGATATATTCACAATATAGAATGGAATGATTATTTAATAAAAAATTATCAAAAATCCTTCATATTAAATGTAGATGATAAATATTTATAGGATAAAAATGTAATTTAAAAAAATAACCATATATATAGATGGAATAGAATCACGGTTTTACCTTAAAGAAAGCAAAATCGAATTCCTTTCACAAGCTAGAATCATTGATTTCAAGAAATCACGATTCCGGCTTTTAAAAAACGCTTTCAAACATTGAGAAAGGGAATGAAAGCCAGAATCATGATTTTATTTCAGTCCATTTCTATGTACTAAACATGCCATTAGGATATCACACTCGTGAATTTTTTCTTTTATTTGGATGGGCTTAGAGTTGGTTTATGGGAAGTTTCTAGCATTATTAAATTTCTCATTAATTGTCTTATGACGAAAAGAAAAAAATATATACACTTAATTATGAATTTTTCTATTCAAGTAAACAATTTTTGGCTAAAATGAGTTGTAAGAAATGATACATTAGTATTTATCTACCACTCAATAGGCATGTAACTTATCATTCTTATTGAATCTTTTTGTTTTTTGCAAGTTTCAATCATTATTAAATTTCTCATAAATTGTCTTATGACCAAAAAAAAAAAAAAGAAAAAATATATAAACATTCGACTATGAATTTTTATATTTGAGTCCTTAATCTTTTCATTTAATTTTTCTATTTAACTCCTTAACAATTAAACTTTTACAAAATAAGACTTTTGCCAAGTTTCATTAAATTTGCGATCCAAGTTTGACATTTATTGGCATTGGCCTTGGGATCTTAGCAAGGCATGAGCAATTTTTTTTTTAAGACGTTTTCTTTTCTTTTTACTTTTTGATATTTTATATTTTGATTATATATTATTTTATGCAATTAAATATATATTTTTTTATTTTATTACATAATTAGACATAAATACGTGTTAAGGATAGACGAAAATTTTAATCGAGCTGAGCAAAGTCCTTTCTTGATAAAAAGTTTGAAATATCTTTCCATTTAAGTAGATTAGATTTTAAGTTGGGGTCCAGATAAAAGATTTACCATGGATTAATATCTTTTAGGGATAAAGCCTATTTTGCTACTTGAATTTTGATAAAAATGGATAATTAGATATCTAAATTTTCAAGAATATCAATTTTATATCTAGCAAAACTTTTCATGCCCGTTTGTACTACCTCATTCAATCATTGCCTGATCCTATCAATTACTTCAATCGATAATAAAAGAATGAAATAGTGAAAAAAAATACAAAAATTTGATTAAACATAAAATTGATCTTCTTGAAATTTTAGATATCTAATTGTTCACTTTGTCAAAGCTCCTTTTTCCTATCATTTACTATTGTAAGAATGTCCAAACATTTCCGTCGGATCAAAGCACTACACTGAACTATAAGAAAAATGCAAAATATATTTTCTTGCAGTTAATTTCATTGATTTAATATATTTTAGATAATAAAGTAGTCGCGAGCGTAAGATTGAGGTAAGCTATTTGCCGCGCACCGGAGCTCCACCGGAGAGGACCCTTGTTGGAACTCCCGGCGGTAGCAGACTTCGGACTCCAAGTGGGAAGAATAAGCAGCTCTTAAGTTGCTATTCAAACACAGCTTAAATAGATTTTTCCCAATACTTTTCATAATATTGTTTATAACAAGATCACTTTAATTTATTTTAGTTTTTTTTTTATTACAATGAGAAGAAAATTTTGGACTTAATACCTCTCACTTAAGAATCAGAACCAACCTACTAGCCTGCGAAGCTATTTGCACTTTTAATTTTTTTGCTCCTTCCTAAAGAAAGACATCACTTCTAAGTTTTACTTGGGTGTTAGTCTCATGTCATTTCATTTTGCCACCAAACTAGATTTTCCAGGTTTCTATTCCTAAGGCTTAATGTCACGATCCTAAAAAGGGCTCTAGAAGGATAACATGAAGTTATCATATCATATGTGCACCATAATATGATAACCATCTTGCAAGTCAGAGTTTGTAAAACTCTATCTGAATAATTACTTTGTAAACTTCTAATATATAATTACATTTATGATAAATAAAGGAAATCTAATTTCCTATAGTTCATTATAACTATAGAGAATCGGTATCCCCACCAAATAGAAAAATAGAATATTATCTATATTTTACAAATTTTTAAATGCTTATATAACTAATCCAATCCATAATCTAAACTTATGTTACATAAAATAAAATCTCATAGCAAAACCATCTATCTAATTCTTATGTCAACTTGTCTTCTATCTTCAAAGATCTTCTCCACATAGTTTGAAATAATCTGGAATTCCAGTGCATAATTAATTAATTATATACGTTGAATTAATTAAATTATGAATTTTCTTAAGATTTTAGTTAATGAGAATTTAATATGTTAGTATAAAATTAATATATGTTATGTTTGCTTGAAATATAGAAATTATAGTAAATAACTAGTTAATAAAATATGGTGTGATAACATGATTTAGTAATAGTAGTGTATAGCACGTATATGTTTCACTTGTTTGAAATATGAAAATTATGTGAATATATTTTAGCTGATAAATTATGCATGCTAGAATTTAATATGCTAGATGACTAGGTGTTTGTATTGCATTGTGTATGTTGGATCAAAACTTGCATTTAATCAAAATCCATTCCAAACCAGACAGAGTAGAAATTTCCAAAGCCCCAAACCAAGCCCAAGACAAGTTAAAACCAAGCCCAATTCTTTAGCAAAAGCAAGCCCAAGGCTCTCCTTTCTCTCCTTAAAATCTGCCCCAAAAGTCAAACTAAATAAAGATAATAACAAAGTTTCCTTTTCTCATTTTTCATAAGCCAAAAAAGACCCCCGAAACTAACTCTCACTATCGCCATCTTCTAGCATTTGTCACGCCCCGAGGATACCCTAATAGTAATAAACAAGCCTCACTTGATTACTATTACTAGTTAAAATCTGCCCCAAAAATCTACAATTTTTCTAGATTGTTATTAAGTTTATATTTAGATTTAAAGTTTACGCGATTAATTATTTTTAGAAATTTATCTCCCGCGATTAAGGTTTTTTAAGCTTACTAGGTCAATTTTTGTTTTAAGCTCCAAAGCTTAAGAATATCCTAACTAAAATAATAGTGTGATCTAAATACTTATTTGGAGTCTAGATTATTAGTTATACAACTGTTTATTTTTTTATTGTATATTTATGACTCTAACGGTTTATCTTTAGGTTATCGTTTCTTAACTATAAGTATAATTTGTTATTTACTCATTGTCTATGTTAATATCTTAACCAAGTTATCTAGTTATCTTAAGTTTTCGACACCTACTATGAAATCTTATTAGTAGTATTTAATACTATCCAGGAATTTTTGTTATAGGGTTTAAATCTATGTATAGGCTCATTACTACTCATAATTCTAGTCTTAAGTCTTTGTTACGTTCAGTAGTAACCATTTATTTTCTATATTTTTATTTTTTATCTATTTCTATTTGTATGACAAGTCTCGGGTTTGAAAAGTTAGGTTACCTTTAATTATATCTTGAGTTATCAGCTCAAGATACGAAATCTTACTTTTGGTATCAACTAAAGTCAAAGAAGTTTTTATTTAGGCTTTTAGATCCTAATCCAGCTAAATTCAACTCATTTATCCATTTTTAGGTTTTTATTGAGTTCTAGGTTTACTGGTTAGTTCATACTTAGGTTTGCTAGTTAATTCATACTTTCTATTTTAGAGTCGTGTACTAATGTGGAAATTTTCAGGGTTTACATTCTCCTCCCCTTAAAATAAGCTTTGTCCTCAAAGCTTGTTTGCGTACTTGAACTTTCAAACAGACGCATATAGTTTTTCTTGATTTCCTCCTCCAGTTCCCATGTCATCTCTTTAGTTCGGAGATCCCACAATACTTTGACATAACGGATTTCTTTATTTTTGAGAACTTGCAATTTTTTGTCCAATATTCTAACAGGATGTTTTTCATATGTTAAGTTCTCCTTCATATCAATTGGTTCTAGCTCAACTATTTTATCTAGATCCGGTACATATTTTCTTAGTACCGACGCATGAAAAACATTATGTATACCAGATAAGTTGGGTGGCAATGCAAGATGGTATGCTAGATCTCCAACTCGTTCTAGTATCTCAAATGGTCCAATATATCTGGGACTCAACTTTCCTTTTATTTATTTGCTATGAAGACTTTTGATCGGACTTATCCTCAAATAGACATGATCTCCTTCATTAAATTCTAATTCTCTTCTTTTCAAATCTGCCTAGCTCTTTTGTCTATCTTGAGCTTCTTTCATTCTTCATTTTATTATCGTGACCTTATCAATTGTTTCCTGAACTAATTTAGGTCCAATTAATACTTTTTCTAAGTCATCCCAGAATAATGGTAATTGACACTTTTCTACCATATAAAGCTTCATAGGGTGGCATCCCTATACTTGAATGGTAACTGTTATTATATGCAAATTCCACTAATGGTAAGTGTTGATCCTAATTTCCTTTGAACTCTGGGATACACGATCTTAACATATCCTCAAGGGTTTGAATGGTCCTTTCTGTTTGTCCATTAGTTTGAGGATGATAAGCTATATTAAATTTCAATTGCGTTCCTAATGTTTTTTGCAATCCTTGCTAGAATCGGGAAACAAACCGTGGATCTCGATCTGATACTATATTAACAGGTGCACCATCTAATCTCACAATTTCCTTCAAATATAGTCGTGCCAAATTTTCTAAAGGATATGTCATATTGATTGGCAAGAAATGAGCTAACTTGGTGAGTCTATCCACAATGACCCAAACAACATCATAACCCGCACTTGTCTTAGGTAGTGAGCACATAAAATCCATGGAAATTTGATCCCATTTCCATTCTGGAATTGGCAATGGTTTCAACAATCCACCTGGTTTTTGATGTTCCGCTTTTACCCTTTGGCATACATCACATCTGGCAACAAATTAGGCAACATCATTTTTCATTCCATTCCACCAATATGCACTCTTTAACTCTTGGTATGTCTTCGTTTCTCCTAGATGTGTGGCATATTCGGAATAATGTGTTTCATGCATTAACTCCTTCCTCTAGCTTTCATCATAGGACACACATAATCTTTTATTCATTCTTAATATACCTTCATCATCCACATGGAAATCCTCATATCTCCCTTGTGATATCCTTTGTATGATTTCTTGGAATTCCTTATCTTCTTTCTGGGCTTCCTTGATTCGTTGGAGCAAAGTAGGCTCTAAGGTTAAACTTCCAAGAAAGTTCTCAAATTCCCTTATGAGCTCTTTTTGCTCAGTCAACATTGAGGCTACTTCTCCATAATTCTTACGACTTAGTGCATCAGCTACAGCATTTAGCTTGTTGAGATGGTAATTGATGGTTAAGTCGTAATCCTTAATCAATTCCAACCATCTACATTGCCTCATGTTTAATTCTTTCTGCATAAATATATATTTCAGACTTTTATGATCTGTATATATTTCACATTTCTATCCATATAAATAATGGCACCAAATCTTGAATGCGAAAACAATAGCAGCTAATTTTAGGTCATGAGTGGGATAATTCATCTCAGGGGATTTCAACTGTCTAAAAGCATAGGCTATTACTTTTCCATTTTGCATTAGTACACATCCTAAACCATTTCTAGATGTATCATTGTAGACAGTATATGGATCCTTGTCATTGGGCAAAACCAGTATTGGTGCCGATACTAATCTCTTTTTCAATTCTTGGAAACTTTGTTCACGTTTATCATTCCACTCAAACTTATCATTCTTCTTTGTCAATTGCGTTAGTGGCCGTGCAATCTTTAAGAAATCTTGTACAAATTTATGGTAATACCCTGCTAATCTTAAGAAACTCCTTACCTCTGTAACAGTTCCAGGTCTTTTCGATTCCACGATGGCATTAACTTTAGTAAGATCAACCGATATTCCTTCACCCGAAACAATGTGTCTTAGGAATGATATATTCTTAAGCCAAAACTCACATTTGGACAATTTGGCATATGGCTTATTGTCTTGTAGTATCTGTAATACACTTTTTAGATGTTCGTCATGTTGCTCTTTTGTGGACGAATACACCAATGTATAATCTATAAAAACAATCACACAAACATCCAATAAAGGTCTAAAGATAAGGTTCATCAGGTTCATGAAAACAACAAGTGCATTTGTTAGTCCAAATGGCATGACCAAAAATTCATAATGACTATTCCTAGTTTGAAATGCAGTTTTTGGTACATCCTCCGCCTTAATTTGGATTTGATGATAACCAGACTTCAAATTAATTTGAGAAAATACTTTTGCTCCTTTCAACTGGTCAAAAAGGTCATTAATCCTTGGTAAGGGATATTTGTTCTTAATAGTTACTTTGTTTAATTCTCTATAATCAATATAGAGTCTCATTGAACCATCTTTCTTCTTAACAAACAATACCGGTGCTCCCCATGGTGAAACACTAGGTCTAATAAATCCTTTATCTAACAATTCTTGCAATTGTACTTTTAATTCTTTCAACTCTACCAATGCCATGCGATACAGAGCTTTTGATACTGGTTCTGTTTTAGGTATCAAATCAATTGAAAACTCTACTTTCCTATATGGGGATAACCCTGGTAATTCATCAAGAAATACATCCGAATATTCGCATACTATTCTAATAGTATGGACATCCAATTCTTTAGGTTCACCCTCGGTTGCTTCAAGAATACATCTGTTCATCTCGATATCTTCTTCATTTTCAACTTTAATTGTCATTATTCGACTTCCGGCCTCTTTGAGTATCTCACCTCTAAACTATTTTCTTTCTCCTTGATTATTAACAAAAGATATTGTCTTGAGGCGACAGTCAAATTTTGCTTTTACAGTAGTCAACCATGTCATACCCAAAATAATACCATATTTCTGCATATCTACCAAGATCAAATCAGTAGACGATTTCTGACCTCCAATTGCCAGTGGATATCCTCTCAATATCTCATTGGTTATCACTCAATCTCTTGTTGGTGTGATAACTCCTAATTCCTTACTCATGATCTCAATTGGAAATCCTACACTTCATGCTAGCCCTACATTTATAAAAGAATGTGTTGCTCCCGTATCAAATAAAGCATACATAGGCTGATCTCTCATTTGTATTGTTCCTATTTATCATTTATTAATTAAATGTTATTTTTAATCCATAAGAGCACTTATTGTTCATCTAATTGTGTTTGTGCTTGATATTACAACTTAAAGGGATTAATTATAAGACTATATACCTGCAATGAGACCGTAATCATCAGGATCGGCTGCTTCCCATATATTTCCTTCATCTTCTTCTTCTAATTCCACATCCTCGATTGGAGTTCCATGCATAGCATAGACCCTAGGTGTTGTAGTAGGTTTACTGGCATTAGAATTCCCATTTTTGGATCCGGTTGCACTAACTACTCCTTTAGACTGTGAAGGACCAGTAGCTGTATTCATCCGTTGTGGACAATGAGTTGATATGTATTCGACCTTTTTACAGATGAAACAGGTCGCACCATTTTTCTTTGGGCATGTAGAAACCATGTGCCCATTTTCACCACAGTAATAACATTTTTGTTGTAATTATGCAATTTCTTGGGTAATGAACACCCTTGCATTTCCTATCTAAACATTTCCTAGGTAATGGGTTGCGGCAATGTCCTTTGCTTAGAACTCCACCACATTCTTGCTCTTCATTTGAGCAAATAAGTTCCATACAGTACCCTCAGAGCTTCTAGTGCTTGAAAAACATCAAGAGATCACTCAATCCAAATTAGCCAGTCCTCAGCTTCTTCTGGCTTCCCTGGTAGTCCTTTAAAGTACCTATTGCATTTGATAAATTCTGGCAACAAGTTCTATCACGCCCCATAGGGATATCCTAAACGTAACAGTCCGCCACATGTCATATAAGACTGTCGAATTACCATCTAAGTCTTTCGGCAGTCTTGTATAGATGTAAGGCGTCCCTTTACAACAATAGAATACTCTATTTAATGGAGTTAAGAAGTTTAATGCGGCATTCAATAGCATTAGATAATAAATCAAAACGCATAAATAAAAGTTACAAAGTCTAAGGAGCATTTCCTCGCAAAAGAATATTTAAAGGTCCGTTACAATCATCCAGAGTCTTTTGGTTTCCTGTGGAAGTCTAAACAAAATTGGATACAACTTCTATAGGAAACACCTAACTCCTGTACCTGAGCTATAACCTGCCTCGGCCTAAGCCAAATAAACTCGTGCTGCAACAAATAAAAATTATAGGGGCGTAAGCTATACTAGCTTAGTGAGTGAAAACTTCCATATCGCAATTAAAACATAACATTCAAGCAAGTGATTAATCATTCAAATGGGATGCATCAATCATGTGAATTCAACAAACATATGACCAACTGGAAATCATATGTGGATGGACTTGCGCCCTCCATCCTGGGCTAGCAGATTAACGAATCCTGTGGTACGACATTGTTTAAGCTCACGGTCAACCAACTCATATATTTGTTTTATGGATCATGATTAACCAACTCATATTCATTTTATGGATCATGATTAACCAACTCATATTCGTTTTATGGATCATGAAAAACCAACAAATGCTAATGATCCATCCCCATCCCCATCCCCATCGTGTTATGAATGAGTTCAAGTTCATCTTCAATTTCGAATAATCAATTATACCAGTTCTTTTAGGTGATCAAGCAATATCCGCAGACAATCAATCCAAGCTTATCTATACAAGCAATGATTTATCACCCGACTTCGATATTCTTTAAATTCAACTTCACATAACAACAATAGACAAATATAATTCCCATTCAACCCCATCATGCATATTCATTTTATCTTTGCTAAGTAACTAGTACAGCTATTATTACAATCATAAGCAATAATTGAAAATGGAAGTGATACTCACTCGGCCATGGTACGCTAGTCTTTTAATAATAGTAATCGGGTGGTAGGGATTCGTCGGTTTCGGGATCACCTACCAAAGAAGAATATCCTAATGAGTACTTCATCACTTAACTAATCCAAACTATGTATCAAAACTAATAAAAATCGTGATTCTCGCTATTTGTAGAAGTTCCAACTTAAAACAGTCATAATTTAGTCATTTTAACTGGGAATTTCGCAAATTTTATGTCGATTTCTATCTAATTCGAAAGATCTATCTAATTATAATATTATTTCTAAGTTTTGAAAACATTTAGGTCATGGAACAGAGGGATCAGATCTGGTCAATAACCATTCCTACTTCCGAAAAATAGTTTCGCACTTGTTTGACATGTATCTAGTTGATGATTCAAGTATATATAAAGTATGAATGATTTCCTAACATGAATGACATGTGATGAGTTCAATGTATGCATGATCTTGATGATTTTTGGTGAAAGAAACTTTCAAAACTCTTAACTTTGCAAGACTCCAACAATGACTACTTCTTAAAAATCCAATTTTTTAATTTTGACATCACACTAGTGTTTTAGATTTCATCCTTAGAAATTTCTAGTTATTTTAATTAAAAATGAATCTTCATCACCTATACTACCCAAGATCTTCCTTTCTACATAAAAATTTACATTTTTCACTTTGCAATTATGTTTTCAAATAGGCTTTACTAAAAAATCCAAATTTTTGAAAATTCACTCTTTGAATGATTCATTTGGGAAAACTTGTGTAATGCATTGAAATTCAAGACTTTACTATATCCACTACCTAAGGACTTCATTTAACACATAAAACATTTATTTTGAGCTTGAATAATAGGTGTTTACATAGGCATCATCCAAAGTTACGAATTTTACAAGTTGACTATTAACTCAAAAATTTCCATCTTGATTCTACTTCTTGTTTTACACATTACTCTCATCCAAACTCATTCAAACTTATAAGAATCATTACTCAATGATATATATTACTTATACCCTTCAATTTTTATATAAAACATGAGGTTCAAGGTTGTTACAAGGGTTTTTAAAATAGAGCTTTGAAGTCCTACGAATTTTCTTTAAGTTCCTTGTCTTATCCACATAAAGATCTACCAACTATCACATTTATATACACAAGACTAAATCTTTATGAGCATTAATGCATGAAAACACAAAATATCTATATGAACATGAATGTCAAGTATAATATGAGTGTCTAAGTGCTAGATCTACTACTTATAGTGCATGCAAAGGAGTTTAAGAGTATGAACATATATTTTTCATGCAAGATGTCTACTTTTATATGCATGAACATGATAATATTTCAACAAAAGCTCATCAAACACAAGATCTACTCTTATGATGGCTTGATATTTATGTATGAGTATTTTCTTATCCCTAGCACTTGCTCATGGGGATTTAAAGTGAAAACATACATGAATAATCTTGCCATTACAAGATTAAGTAGTAATAAGGCTCAAGAATCATCACCTAAAGAAGGATTTGATGAAGAAATGAACTTAAAGTGTGTGTGTGTGTGTGGGTGGTGGTGGTCACGACACAAAGGGAGAAAATAGAGAGGATTTTGCTTCTTGTAAAAATTTTGAAAGAGTAGAAATGAGGAGAGAGAGTGTAATTGAGTATATATATTAAGTAAATTAGGGTTTGTTGTATTATAAAAAGGAGAAAATAAAACAAATTGAGGGGAAAAAATTTGGGGCGGGTGGGGTGCACCGGCCACATGGGGTGTGAGAGAGAGAGAGATATTTAATTTTATTTGAAATTGTAATTTATGTAATAAAATGTATTAAATGTAATAATTTAGTAAGAAACAAAAATTTCTTGGAAAAAAAAATATAATGAGTAGTTGTAAGGATGTAAGACTAGGACATGGGTAGTGTGTGTTGTAGGTTGCTCTTGTGAATGGTGGTAAATAGTAGACAAGACATCTACTTTACCGGTAGTAAAAAAAATATGGGAAAATGCTATAACTGTAATTTTTATAGCCTGAAAAATTATAAAACTTATATTTTTGAAATCTTTATAAAATTTTGGTCCTAAAGAGTATTTCGGAATATTTTTCTGAGTTTCTAGTCCTGGGGCTCGCTTTTCTGTAATGGAGCTCGGAAGGCCCGGAATAGAAAATTTTCTGAAATTAAAACTTTCTATGGTTTGAAATATACTTTAAAACAATATTTCACATTAAATTATTTTATAAAATTTCTTTTGTTATGAAACCGAAAGGAAGCCGGATATAGGGTTTCTAAGTTTCTCTCACAAGATTTGAACTAATCCGGTTTAAGGTTTCGCTTTCTGATTCCCGAAGTTTACTTAACTACTAGGAAAACTGGGGTTTACAAGTTCCTCTGAGGACGTAATGGTGGTAGTGGTGGTAATTCTTGTTCATATCTTGGTGGTCTTTGCACCTCGACGGCAGATTCATCAGGTTTACTGATCTATTTTCTTGAACTTGAACCGATATAGTATACCTTCCATTTCCTCTAAGGTTTGCTGGAGGCATTGCTGGTGCCCTAGCTGGTAGGGCGGCATGTGTTGCTTACATATTTTGCAGAGCTTGAAAAATCAATACATTTTTTTGTTGAAGGTTTTGCAACACATCTTCTAGTCGGTCCTGAGTTAGTGCAGGAACATTTGCTGGTGTATTTTCAGACATTCTCGCATTTCTACTCCTATCTCTTCCCCTTGGCATTATATTATCATCAAACAGGTTAATTAAGTTAATTTCTGTTTGAATCATATTCTAGATTCATCAAATTCATCAAAAGCATTTATATTACTCGCATACATATTCATATCCAAAATACATGCATATGATTACATGGTTAATGCCTTATATACATTCCAAAAATTGCACTAACTCTACTCCTAATGTGTTATACTATCATCATACAATATAAGTATATGTCTTCCTACCTATTATACACATCACACATCCCTAACTATCAACAAAATTTTATTAATACGTAACATCATATCACATATCTAGATCTGACTCTAAGGGCTGGGATACAAACGCTTTGCCTTTCTCTCTAGGGCCTAACTCGGGATAATCGTCCTCCTCCCCGGAGATACTATCACTAATATCAATCATTTTCTCCCTATCCCCTGGTGGCACTAAAGTCAGATCCATAGTCTTTAATTGAATGCCCCTAGAAGCTGGTCTCTACTGATTTATGGAACCAGGTGGGTGCACATCCCTCTCGATCCATCCTGCATGTGCTGACCCAATCCATCTAGCATAATTATAATTGGAAACGTACTTTTCTGATTCCAACCTCCTTTTCTTTCCTTCTTTCTCATCCAAGAGAGTAGTAATGATACCTTACATATAAATAGTAGTATGGACTATGGATTGTTTCTTCTTAGCTGACAATTTAGATTGCCTGATTTCCTCTCTATCTTCAGGAATGATGGGGGGTCTTTTTGATAGAACATCTCTAGGAAAGTTACATTGGATGACATGTGTCAACATCCAATCATCATCGTAGGCTGTATTGTCTCTGGCTAATAGATGATCATGCCTAACATTATGGGCATAAATCCATTCTTCTCTAATTAGCATCCAAACTCTGAAATCTAGTGGGTCGGGTCTTACTGATTTAGCTGATACAATAAAGGCTATATTATCAATCTCTAGACCTCCATCTCTCTGAATAACCAATCTTTCAAATTTGTAATTTCTATTGTTGACCCATTATTTGGAAAAGCTCTTTCCATCAAGAACAACCAGTACTTGAGGAATGGTAGTAGTCTTCTCTTCCAAGCATTGAGTATCTCTTCCAAAGTCTTTGTAATACCTCCCAAAGCCAAATCTTCAACTAATACTCTTAATCTGTGCCTATAATCTGTCAGTGTTTCCTCTTCCAGCATATTGAATCTTGCCATTTAAGATGAAAAATGGTTAGATTAGTCTGCAGCAACAAAATTTGCATGATTATTAATAATCACATAGATTTTTTTCCTATTTGTGCATCCTATACTACCCAAAACTACCTAACTAAACTAAGGGGTTCTAATCGCCTCTAACCCATATTATTATTATATTTACCTATTTATTTTAACACATATTTATCTTTCTTATTCCAACAACCAGGCTCTGATACCAACTTAAATCTGTCACGCATTGAAGGTACCCTAGTAGTAATAAACAAGCCTCACTTGATTACTATTACTAGTTAACCTTTAGAGTGTGACATATTTTCAATCAACAGGATCATTTGGGTTGCATTGATAAGAAATGACAAATACGTGTCAAACATAAATTAGCAAATAACTCTCATCTAATTAATATAAAATATTACAAACCAGATAGTACTCTCAAAATCCTCAAATACATAACTGATAACTAACATTGGCTAATCTATTCTAAAGAATATAAAATCACTTATCCCAAATAAAACCAAAGGCTTCCAATCTTCTAATCTCTTACTGGAGCCAAACTCCTAGAAGTAACTAGCCAGGGTCGAAGTATAAACATAAAAGGGCTGTTGGAGTGTGAGCAAAACCACGGCCTCAGTGAATAACCAGAACTTACCACATAACAAGCAAGTTAATTAGCAAACATACGAAATGAATCATTCAAGCATATGCACAAATACAAGGTTGGACAATCCGGAATCCAAAGTAGGATGGAGACTTACACCCTCTCATTAGGGTTGAAGGATCACAATCTATGACCCATCTACCCAAGGAATACTAAGCAAACAGGAAAAACAACAATACTCATTTTAGTTATCACCTTTAATTTAATATATCTTTACTGTTCACTACTTGTTTTTCCATCTTAGAATTCACCACAAAGTGTTAGTCATTTCAAGCAATACCAAAGGCGGCGTCCTTCGTTTACCACTTAGTTCCCCACGTATCAACAGATCAAAGGTAACTTTGGTATGACTAATAACTCACTGGCCTAGATATACCAAGCATTATTAGAGGTCCAAAACACTAACACAAGTAGGCTATCACTTACTCAAATGCTTTTTATGCAAATCGTGCAATGCATGTCCATTTTATTTATGTAATCATTAATTATTATTTAAGTTTATAGTGACTAATAAATTCTCAGTCAATCAACATGCTACATAGGCAATCAACTTATACAATGTACCATTGTCACTTTTAGTAAAGTAGCTTAGTAAGCAATCAATCATCAAACGTACAACTTTCCCATAACCCTAACATCACAATATGATTATTATCTTTAATTTAGATATAGCCAAGCTACAATCACAAACAATGTAATAAGACTAAGTTACTCACCTGCTCATATTGGCTAGTCGTAATAATCCATTGGAAATTCCTCATAAATCTCAAAATCACCTATTGAGATGAATAATATATTCATCAATATTGTATAAATTATATAACTAAACTCCTATGAGTACCTAAGTATCCTATATTGTAGTTTAGTCTTCAATGGGGTTCTTTATGACCTTTAGGATAATAATTGTTTATTTGTTATTTTTGGAAGTCACATTGTTCCTAAGTTTAACTTATTACATTTTCCATTCTTATATATTACTAATAAGATATATAATAATTTTCTTGTGTAATTATAATTTATTTTTAATTTGTTCAAAATATATCAATAATACTAATAATGCTATTTTCTAACAATTTTAGGAGTTGTTATATTATACATGTTATTTTTGTTCAATATTGTATCTGTTTCTTAATTAAATTATTTTTCTTTATAGAAATATACTTATAGGAGTAATAATGATATCAATAATGATATTAATATCATTAACTTTACAAAATCAATAATAATAATATTAGCATTATTCTAAATAACAAAGTTACAGTATAATAATAATAATAATAATAATAATAATAATAATAATAATATGCAATACTATATATATTAATAATACCAAAGAGCATTAATAATATTAATATTATTAAATCACTAGTATTATTATTTAAAATAACATTATCATTTGTATTAATCTTAATATTAGTATTAATAATACGAATAGTAACGTTAATATTCATAAAAATATTAACATTATTAACATTAATATTATTATTAACTATAATATTAATTAATAATAATTAAAATTACACTTATTAATATTTAAAATAGAAATTTGTTATTCCTAAAATAATTTTTAATAATATGCAATATGGTAGTCATAATTATAATAGTAATAATAAAATAATTACATTAATAATATTGATACTAATGACATTTTTAGAATATTAATATTAATATTTAAAATAGAAACATCATTATTAAAATTATCTTAATATTATTTTTATTAATAAATACAATATCCTTAAATATTATAACTATACTTAGTTATATAAGGATTTTGACAATAATAAAACTAATAATATAAATAATAATATTATTATTATTAATAATGTAATAATATCAATATAGTATAACATATTTATTAGAATTAATCAAATCAGATTTTATTATTATTTTTTTTTTATCCGTGAGATTCATGGGAAAGAACATGGGCATGTTCTTCCCGTGCTCATCTGAGGATGATGCATTGTTCATCGTCCTTGATGAGCTCGGCCGATTTCTGATGTTCCAAGCTCCTCCAATGGATTTCTATGAGTTTATACAAGGTTCTTCTACACAAATATCCAATTAAAACATCAAAACACCTACATGATCCATGGTTTTCGAATAAAAAAGAGTGCAACTAGGGTTTAGTTTCTTACCTTGTTCAATCCAATTCCAGGTGTTTTTGGAGCTTTCTTTTGTGTTGGTTTGAATCCTAGGAATGTCAGAACATGTTTTGGATCATTACTTTAACAAGAAACTAACTTAAACTAAATTAACTTACCTTGGAAACCTTGCTCAAGTGTTTTAATGGAGGTATGTTTCTTGATCCGAGCTAGGGTGTTTAGGGCAAGTTGGATTCGGTTTTTAGGTTGATTTGGTTTCTATTTAGGAGCTCATTTGGTTTGGAAACTTTGGTAAATAATAAACTTTGTTTGCTTGTTCTTTATTGTACATAAATATATATAGAAGAAGAGGGAGAAGAGGCGGTTTTGGTGCAAGTTTTCCTCTAAGCTTTGCTTCTTCCACTTGCAATTTTACTTCATTGATTGTGTGTGTGAGTTGGCTGCATATGATTGGCTTGTATGTTGATTTTGTTGACTTTAAGTTGTAAAATTTGACAAAGCTTGGGATGAATTTCTGTTGTGATAAATCCAATGCATTCTCCACCGTAAAATGTATGCAAATTGTACAAATCATGCACCGTATATGTGTCTTATAGTTATAAATATTAATATAATAATTATTAGTTGATAATTATCTTAGTTTAGGGTAGTTTATTAAGCTAATCGGGTACAAATTTATCAAATATTTGAGAGTTTGTATCTCAAAATTTTATGAAGTGTACTATAATTTTTCTAGATTGTTATTAAGTTCATATTTAGGTTTAAAGTTTATGCGATTAATTATTTTTAGAATTTTATCTCCCGTGATCAAAGTTTTCTAAGCTTATTAGGTCAATTTTTGTTTTAGGCTCCAATAGCTTAAGAATATCCTAACTAAAACAATGGTATGATCCAAATACTTATTTGGAGTCTAGATTATTAGTTATACATCTGTTTATGTTTTTATTGTGTATTTATAACCCTAACGGTTTATCTTTAGGTTATCGTTTCCTAACTATAAATATAATTTGTTGGTTACTCATTATCTCTCTTAATATCTTAACCAAGTTATCTAGTTATCTCAAGTTTTCGATACCTATGATGAAATCTTATTCGTAGTTTTTAATACTATCCAGGAATCTTTGATTTAGGGTTTAAATCTATGTATAGGCTCATTACTACTCATAGTTCTACTCTTAAGTCTTTGTTGAGTTCAATAATAACCATTTATTTTCTATATTTTTATTTTCTGTCTATTTCTATTTATATGACAAGTCTCGGGGTTTGAAAAGTTAGGTTACTTTTAATTATATCTTGAGTTATCAGCTCAAGATACGAAATCTCGTTTTTGGTATCAATTAAAGTAAAAAAAGTTTTTATTCAGGCTTTTAGATCCTAATCCAGCTAAATTCAACTCATTGATCTATTTTTAGGTTTTCATTGGGTTTTAGGTTTACTAGTTAGTTCATACTTAGGTTTGCTAGTTAGTTCATGCTTTTTTATTTTAGATTTGTATACTAATGTGAGAATTTCTAGGGTTTACAGCATCAATTAGCCAACACAAATCCTTAACATCTTCATCTAAATCTTTTTCTAAATATACCAACAACTTAATCAAGACTTCATCTATAGATCAAGATAAGCTAAGGTAAAGTTTTGTATGTTTTCTTATCAATTAGATACTTATTTCTTACATGGCTACAAGTTATTCTGAATGAGTTTTAATGAATCATGAGTGTTTTTATGAAATTAAGTTGATTTCTAGAATTAGACGAATCTTTAGAGACTTGTAGGGATAAGCTGATATGATTGTTTTTTATGAACATGAAAGTTATGAGTTTAGCATGCTGTGTTGATAGTGAAGTATGAAGTTATGAATCACATGATGAGTGGGTTATGTAAGTGAATGTACTATAAGTGAATATGAATTATTTGTAACTTAAAAGTAAGTTTACATCATAATTTTAATATGTTTTGATCAAAGGAAGTCATGTTGTTAAAGTGTAAGAAGGGAAAATTTTGAATTAAAGTGTTTTGGATCATTCCTGTCACGCCCTAGAGGAGTATCTTAAACATAATAGTCCAACACATACTATATAAGACCCTCGAATTACAATCTAAGCCCTTTGGGAGTCTTGTATAGATGTAAGGCGTCCCTTTACGACAATAGAATACTCTATTCAATGGAGTTAAGAAGTTTAATGTGGCATTTGATAGCCTTAGATGATAAATCAAAACACATATATAAAGTTACAAAGTCTAAGGGGCATTCCCTCGCAAAAGAATATTAGGGTCCATTACAGTCATCCAGAGTCTTTTGGTTTCCTGTGGAAGTCTAAACAAAATCGAAATAAACTTCTAAGAGAAACGCCTAACTCCGGTACCTGAGCTGTAGCCTGCCTTGGCCTAAGCCAAATAAACTCGTGCTGTAACAAGTAAAAACTATAGGGGCGTAAGCTAACTGGCTTAGTGAGTGAAAACTTCCATATCACAATTACAACAGAACATTCAAACAAGTGATTAATCAACCAAATGAAATGCATCAAACACGCGAATTCAACAAACATATGACCAGCCGGAAATCATATGTGGATGGACTTGTGCCCTCCATCCCGGGTTAGTAGATTAACGAATCCTGCGGTACGACGCCGTTTAAGCTCACAGTCAACTGAACAATAAATTCGTTTTATGGATCACGATTAACCAATATATTCGTTTTATGGATCACGATTAACCAACATATTCGTTTTATGGATCACGATTAACCAACATATTTGTTTTATGGATCACAAAATACCAACATATTCGTTTTATGAATCACGAAAAACCAACAAATGCTAATGCTCCATCCCCATTGTGATATGAATGAGTTCAAATTTATATTTGATGTCCAATAATCGATTAATCTGGTTCTTTTAGGTGACCAAGTAATACTCATAGACAATCAATTCTAGCTCCTCTCTACACAAGCAATGAATTATCAGCCGACTTCGATATTCTTTAAGTTCAACTTCACATAACAACAACAGACAAATATAATTCCCAAATACCCCATCATGCATATTCATTTTTTTCTTTGCTTAAACAACTAGTGCAACTATCATTACACTCACAAGCAATAATTGAAATCGAAGTAATACTCACTTGGCCATGGTACGCCGGTCTCTTAGTAATAGTAATCGAGTGGTAGGGATTCATCATTCTCGGGATCACCTACCAAATAAGATAAACCTAATGAAAACTTCATCACTTAACTAATTCAAACTATGCATCAAAACTAAACAAAATCGTGATTCTCGCTATTTGTGGAAGTTCCAACTTAAAACGGCCATAACTTGGTCATTTTAACTCGGAATTTCGCAAACTTTATATCGATTTCTATCTAATTCGAAAGATATATCTATTTCTAATATTATTTCCAAGTTTTGAAAAAATTTAGGTTACGGAACAGAGGGATCAGATCTAGTTTGTAACCTTTTCCATTTTCGAAAAAAATCGTTTTGCACTTGATAAAAATGTTTCTAGTTGATGATTCATGTGTAGATAAAATATGAATGAGTTCCTAACATGAATGACATGTGATGAGTTTAATATATGCATGATCTTGATGATTTTTGATAATTAAAATTTTAAGAACTCCTAATTCTTACAAGACTCCAACAATAGCTACTCATTGAATCCAAATTTTCAAATTTTGCATCTCCTTAGTGTTTTGGGATTTCCTTCTTAAAATTTACTTGTCATCTAAATAAAAATGAGTCTTCATCATTTATACTATCCAAGACCTTCATTTCCACATAAAAATTTACATTTTTCACTTTGCAAGTATATTTTCAAATAGGCTTTTCACAAAAATCCGAATTTTGGAAAAATCCATTCTTTGCATGTTTCCTTTGAGAAAACTTGTATAAGGCATCAAAATTTAAAGCTTTACTATATCCATTACCTAAGGACTTCATTTAACACATAAAACATTCATTTTTAGCTTGAATACTAGGTGTTTACATAGGCATCATTCAAAGTTACGAATTTAACAAGTTGAACACTAACTCAAAATTTTCCATCTTAATTCTACTACTTGTTTTACACATTACTTATGTCCAAAATCATTTCAACTTATAAAAATCACTACTTAATGATACCTATTACTTATACCCTTCATTTTTCATGTAAAATATGAGTTCCAAAGTGGTTTCAAGGGTTTTCAAAATAGGTCTCAAAAATCATACGAATTTTCCTTTGAACCTTTCTAACAAAAATCTTTTCTTTTCAAGTTCCTTGTCTTATGTTCATAAAAATCTACCAACTATCACATTTATATATACAAGACTAAGCTTTTATGAATATTAATGCATGAAAATACAAAATATTCGTATGAACATGAATGTCAAGAAAAATATGAGTGTCTAAATACTAGATCTACAACTTATAGTGCATGAAAATGAGTTTAAAGATATGAACATATATTTTTCATGCAAGATCTCTACTTTTATATGCATGAACATAATAATACTTCAACAAAAGCTCATTAAATACAAGATCTACTCTTGTAATGGCTTGATATTCATGTATTAGTGTTTTCTTATCCCTAGCATTTGTTCATTGGGATTTTAAAGTGAAAACACACAAGAATACTCTTACTATGACAAGATTAAGTAGAGATAAAGCTCGAAATCATCACCTAAAAGAAGTTTTGGAGAAGAAATGAAGAAGGAATGAGCTTGTGAATGGATGTGTGTGGGAGGGGGGGTGTCACGGCACAATGGAGAGAAAACAGAGAGTTTTGTTCTTTGTAAAAATTTTGAAAGAGTAAAAATGAAGAGAGAGAGTGAAAATGAGTTTATATATTAAGTGAATTAGGGTTTAATTGTGTTAAAAAGAAGTAAATAAAACAAATAGAGGGGGAAAGAAGAGGGGGGTACGCCGGCCACATTAGGAGGAGTGAGAGGGAGTGAGTTGAATTTTGTTTAATTTGTAATTTAAGTAATAAAATGTAATATATGTAATAATTTAGTAGGAAACAAAATTTTCTTGGAAAAGAAAATATAATGAGTAGTTGTAAGGATGTAAGAATAGGGCATGGGTAGTGTGTAGTGTAGGTTGTACTTGTGAATAGTGGTAAATAGTAGACAAGACATCTACTTCACCGGTAGTAAAGAAAATACGGGAAAAGGGCTATAACTATAATTTTTATAGCCCGAAAAAATTATAAAATTTATATTTTTGAAATCCTTATAAAATTTCGGTTCTAAAGAGTATTCCAGAATATTTTTTTGAGTTTCTAGTCCCGGGGCTCGTTTTTTCGTAATGGGGCTCGGGAAAGCCCGGAATAGAAAATTTTCCGAAATTAAAACTTTCTAAGGTTTGAAATACACTTTAAAACAATAATTCACATTAATTTATTTTATAAAACTTCTTTTGTTATGAAACCGAAGGAAAGCCGAATCTAGGGTTACTAAGCTTCTCTCACTAAGCTTGAGTTAGACCGATTTAGGGTTTTGCTTTGTGGTTCCCGGAATTTACTTGACTACTAGGAATACCGGGGGTTTACAATTCCCCTATTCATAACGGGCATTATAGAGGGTGTTATACCTTATGATCTATGGTTTTTCTCTTATCACACCTTAATCACGCTCGTGATGGAGGGAGTGATGGCCTTTAGTTACCCTTTTCGCCCATCACACCCTTCAACACACCCGTAATGGAGGGAGTGATCAACCTCTGATGCTCACCACACCTTCCATAATGGGGTTACGGAAGGGGTGATGGCCTCTGGTCAAAATAAATATAAAATAAAATAAAGAGATGATATATATATATGTATGTGTAAAAGAAAAACATATTGAGTTAAGTATTGTTATGAGTTTTCATTTAAGTTTAACATCTGAATGAGTGCTTAACAATTGTTACGGATTAATGATGTTTATATGAAATAAAATAAATAATAAATAAATGACAATAGTAATAATAATAATGTGAAACTAGATGGATGTATTATATGTAGAGATACATGTATGAAGGTTAAGATATAAGATGATTTGAATTTAATTAAGTATGATAAATGGCTAAGTATTTAATGTCTATTGTGAAATAATGTTGTTTTATATGAAATGACTTTCTTTAACAAATTCATCTACTCAACTAAGCTTGAACACCAGCCTTTTGTCTGATAAACATATTTTTGAAGGTACGTAGTAACATGGTTGTTGTTTGCTAAGGATAGGTATATCCTAAATAGCTTAATCAAAGAAGGCTTGAAAATTGTTTGTATTGAATGTGCTTTTTGCTGTTGAATCTGGTCTAGAGAGTGACAACCCTATTAATGAGGTTAACATTATAGTGTAAGCGCTTAGGCCACTTTATTCACGATGCAATGACTTTCATTAATGGCTTAGCGGGTAATTGATAGAGGATATAGTATCGGTGTAACATTTGCTTGTTCTTAAAAGGATATAATATGATTTAGTTTATATTTTGTGGGGATGATTGAACCAAGTGATATTATGGATTGAGTTAAGTAAATTTGAGTAACGACTGTAAACCCTAGATAAAATTACTTTTTCTTTATGAGATTATATAAGAGATATAAGTATTTGGGCTGCTTATATCAACCTCTTGAGCAACTGGGGTTACTTAGGACCCCAGATTCCTGCCTTAGGGTAGTCACCTGTGATGGCCACCGCCACGCTCCCCCATTGATGCGGTGGTGGGCTAAGGATGGTAAATCACTTCCCATAATTGAAATTAGAGTTTGGATCCTCTAATGTTGTTTTGTTGACTTAAATAAAAAGAATTTATGATTTTTGCCCTGCATTTGTTCAAGAGTGTATGCGATACCGTATTTGTTTTTATTACGTGTACTAGGTCTCTGGCTCACTTTTTCTCTTTCAGATATTGAAGAAGAAGAGTTTTATGATTCCTTAGGCTATATGACGAACTTTGAGGACTGTTTGGATGAGAGTGTGATGATTAAGACTCCTAGACTGACCTTATTGTTTTCTTTGCAAGAGAGACCAAACCAAGTTTTGTTTTAAAAATGTAATAGTATAGACATGGCTTGCTTATAAGCCTAAGTTTGTAATATAAAGTTCTTAAAGTATCTACTCCTTGATGGGTAGTCCTTTTGATAAAGCTTTATATCTAAACATGTTAAGCAGGCAATCTACATAAATGCCTCATTTTTCAAACGACCTTAGGTGTAATACTTAGGTATTATGCATGGCTAGGGGATTTGGCATGCTTAATCTATGGGATTAAATAGCTCGGGTCCTTACATGGTCTTAGCCCATTTCCAATGCATTAGCTATTCTTAAACAAAAACTGAAAGGACCTAGATTTAAATTCTATTTAAATTTCATGTGTTTATTTATTCTCTTGAGTATTGAATTGAGTGAGTATGATGAATATCATGGTTATGTTATTAGTAGTCTAAAATGCATTATTTTGCATGTGTAGATTGAAATTAATATATTTGTTTTATATGTATTAATGTGTGTGTAGTAAAATTATTAATTGTGCTTTTTGTGCATTAAGGTGTTAGTTAAGTTAGATTTATAAAATCAACTTTGGTTTTACAAGATTAATGATGGAATTTTGTTTCTTTAATTAAGTAGCATTTATGCTCAAATACAAGCCCCAAATGAGACCCAAATTAAAGCCAAATGCATCCTAAGTTAATGTATGCATGAAGGGGTAAATTTGGAATGTGTTAAAGTCAAAACTAAGCTAATTTGAACTACTTTTTGGGGCAGCTCATTTTTATCCGAATTTTCCTTTTCTTTCTTTCTTTTCTTTTCTTCTTCCATTTCCATCTTCATTTCCAATTCCAAGCCTAAACTAAGGGCAATAGCAAACTTTAGAAATCAAGTTGTCTTCAAGGCAAAGCATTTAAATGTGAGTTGCTTTAAGTGTGGCTTATGCTTTGTTTTCATTTCTTGTTGTAGTTTTTGTAAAGTCTTGGATGAAATGAGTTTAATGTAATCCAATTTGTTTGTTCATGCTTGGGATGAGCTATGAATGTGTTATATGAGTGTGTGAATTTGTGCATGCACGGTTGAGGTAATATAAAGGGTTGGGTGGATAAGAAGAGGAATTGTGTAGGGAAATTTAGAATGGATTGAAGTGGAGTTTGAAGTGTTTAATTGTGTTGATTTCATGATTTGAGTTGCTAGGATTGAGTATTATAGATAGGAGTGAGTATATGAAGTTGGAAGTGTAGTTGAGAAAGATTTTGAAGTGTTTTAAGATAGAATTTTACAAAGTGGAAAAACAGGGGATTTGAATTTTCGTTTAAGCCTGTTTTTAGAACGTACGCCGGCACCTGGGAATTCAACGCCGCCGGCTTAGAGGCAGCGTTGGATTCAGAATTCTTAAGGCTGGATAAAGCCGCCGGCTTTGCTAGAAAGTCAGCCGGCGTTCTTTCGTTCATATTGTACGCCGCCGCTGGGAATCAAGGCCGCCGGCGTAAGTGTCAAAGCTGCCCGCGTATCTGGTAAGCGGACGGCTTAGACCTCTCTGGACGTTTTTGAAAATTTTGGTTTTGGATTCTACGCCGGCTCAAGGCCGCCGGCGTAGGATGCAAGCAGGCGGCGTACCCTTGAACACTGCCAGCGCTGGCAGTGTTGATTTTCAGAGCATTGAGCACCGGCTCAAAGCCGCCGGCTTTGGCTGCCGGCCTATCCCCTGTGCTTTTGAAATTTAAAAACTTTTTCTAAAATTTTCCGAAGTTTGTTATTTGAGCAATTAAGTATTTATTAAGTGATTTAGGATATAATAGGATGTTTAAATGCTTATTTGTGACTTTGTATTCAATTATTTGGATTTCTTGATTAATTGTGATATATATAATATGTGTATAATTGTGAGAATGAAATCTATAATTGTTGATTTATTGATTATTGTGTATTTCTATTACAGTTAAGGATTCTTCGGTTAGTTCATCACCGAGAGATCCTAGTTATATACTAACGGGTTCAGGTACGCAATAACTTGTTTGATGTTGCTAGGAATAGGCATTCTAATTTGATAAATTGATTTGACTTAACATTTGAATGAATTGGATGTCTATTACGCTGTTTAATCTGGTCCGAGGAGCAGCAAACCTGTCATGATGCAATGACATGTTAGCTAGGCGCTTAACCAAGTCATGATGCAATGACTTTACCATGATGCAATGGTACGCTATGATGCAATAGCGATTCTTTTTGGTTAAGTGGGTAGCCGATAGGGGGGAATAGTATCTGTAACGTTTGCTTAAACTTAGGGGGAAATACCATGATTTAGTTCAAAGTTTATGGGAACTTGTGAACTAGGCTCATGTTATGGACTGAGTTTAAGTAGAGTCGGGCAACGGCTTTTAAACCCTAATGAAGCTATTATCTTCATGAAATAGATATAGGAGATATAAGTATTCGGACTGCTTATATCAACCCCCTGAGCAGCTGCTGTTACTCAGGATCCCTGATTCCCGAAGTGTGACCGGGGTTTGAATACCCTCTTGTTGATTTGTGAAAGAAATGTAATAAAGATAACCACTTGTTCTATGATGCATTACATCAATTGATGACTTGTTTTGCATTGGTTATTGTGTACTGGGCCTCTGGCTCACTTTTGCTGCTTTGCAGGTATTGGAGACGAGTATTACGATGACTTGGGCTATGGGTCCGATTTCGAGATTTTGGACGAGTGGGATGAATAGGATCCGATTACCCGGGACTTTTAGAAGACTTTTTGCTAAGGAAAGCTATGTATAGAAGGCTTGTTAGTTAAGCCAATTTCTTTTGTAATGACCTTAAGATCCTTTAGGATTCTCATGTTTTGAGAAAACATGTAATTTTTGTAGTGTCATGTATTGGCACTAAACGATGTTTATTTATGTAAATGTATGTATAGATTGCTTTTGTTAGCAATCTTGTTTTGTTTAAAAGTTCTTTACAAAGTTTAGTGATTTTGATCAAACAATTTTCATAAACTGTTAGTTTTAGGACAACCTTACATATAATGTGAAAACGTTATATGTGGTTGGGGATTCGGTACTCTAAGTCTCGGGATTTAGAGGATCGGGTCTTTACAGATGGTATCAGAGCCTTGTTTATGAAATTGTTTGATTAAATAGTGGTGACTTGACCTTAGATGCGGTGAGTTAGTTAGACATATATAGGACTTGTTTATATTAAGTTTTATGTTTAATTCTAATTGGTTTATTAATTGTTTTGATATTGATTTACCTTGTAAAATTATTATATGTCATACATATGTTGCATGTTTGTTTAAAAGATGGATAGGTCACGAAGAGTAACCCGACAATCTTCGGAAAGAGAAAGTATGCCACCTCCTTCTCAGTCTACTATTTCAGCTTCTGCATCAGCTAGTATTCCAGCTTCTACTTCGACTCCATCACCGCTTCGGCTTCTACTGCACCAAATCCACAGCCTCCTCAAATGCCAGCATATCCAGCTATGCCTCAGATGCCTGCTGGAGATCCGAATAATGTGCTCACTATGTTTCGAGATATGTTTGCATAGTTCAGCAGTACCAACAAATGATGTATCAACAACAACAACAATTTATGCAGCAATATCATCCACCAACTGTGAGAGAAGAGCCACAAGTACCAATGGGAGACCGGAAAACAAGTCAAGTTGCATGATTTTGTTAGACTGGTACCTGATTTTGATGGAACTGTTTTGGATCCGACTCGAACGGAAGGTTGGATAGTGGAGCTAGAGAAAGCGTTTGCAGCTTGTGAAGTGCCTGAGCATAGAAAGTTGATTTGGCTATATATATGTTGAAGGGAGATGCATATAATTGGTGGAGATTGAATAGTGAAGGATATGTAACCGATACCATGGAACAGATTTAAGGAAGCCTTTTTCTTGCAATACATTCCATCCACAGTGCGGGAACAAATGATATCGAGTTGGTTGAGTCTAAGGCAAGGAAATAAAACTGTTGAAGAATATCATGCAGAATATTGCAGATTGCTTCGATTTGCGGGTACAAGTTACAATGATGAGAGCATGAAAGTTCAAAAGTTTCAAGATGGCTTGAACATGGAGATTAAGAGTGAGGTCAAGAAGTTTCAATTGTCAACACTGTCTGAAACAGTAATCAAGGCAAAGTAGTGGAACAAATTAATAATGAAAATAAAGCTCAGAGGGATAGACGTGCTACATTTATGGGCAAGAGATCGGTGACATCCTACACTCCTTATTCAAGGTTTGGTAATGTTAACAAAGGCAAGCGACCATATTTGGGTAAGAAACCAAGCTCGGGACAAGTGGTGAAGACTTCTATGCCATCCATTCCATTTGATAGGCGATGCCCTATATGTTTTGGACCTCATGAATCATTTCAATGTAAATGGACTCCTGGAGCTTGCTTTGCATGTGGGAAAGTTGGTCATAAAGCTTCTGACTGTCCTGAACCTAAATTGAAGCCCATCTTTTGTGCTCATTGTCAACAAAGAGGTCATCATGTGGCAAATTGTAAAGAAAAGCCGAGGAATGAAGGACCGAACTTTGGAAAGGGAATGACAGCTGCTAGAGTATTTGCTTTACAACAATGTGAGAAAGCTCCTTCGGTTGATACACTGGCAGGTATAATACAGATTGCAAATCATCCTGCATATACTTTAATTGATACTGGTGCTACTCATGCATGTATTGCTGAAAGCTTTGTGAATGAGTGTGGTTTGTCTTCTGAAGTGTTGTATGATAGAGTGATGAGTGTGAATACTCCTTTTGGTGTGCAATCCAAAGAGCCATGTGTATGTAGGAATGTTGATGTTGTGATTTCTGATGAAAGCATGCCAATAGATATGTTAGTTCTGCCTTTAATCGATTTTGATGTTATTCTTGGAATGAATTGGTTGAATCTTTACAAAGCTACAATAGATTGTAGTAAAGCGGAAGTGAGTTTTGAGTTGGAAGGTAGAAGACTACTTCATGTGTTGGAAAGAAGGAGACCGGGATATGTATTCTATGGAATTGTGGGAGAAGGATATGGGAACTACAATGGGTAGTGAAGAACTCCGAGTTGATATGGTGCCAGTAGTAAGGGAATTTGTTGATGTTTTTCCTGATGAATTACCCGGTTTGCCACCGGATAGGGAGATTGATTTTGGGATTGATTTGATACCAGGAACTACACCTATTTCTAAAGCTCCATACGTATGGCTCCGGCTGAGTTGAAAGAATTGAAAAGTCAGTTGGAGAATTGCAACACCTCGGGTTTATTCGTCCAAGTATTTCTCCTTGGGGTGCTCCGGTATTATTTGTTAAGAAGAAAGATGGAAGTCTAAGAATGTGTATAGACTATAGAGAATTGAATCAAGTGACAATCAAGAACAAGTATCCACTTCCTCGAATTGATGATTTATTTGATCAACTGAGAGATGCGGCATTGTTTTCCAAGATAGATTTGAGATCCGGATATCATCAACTCAAGATTAAGCAACAAGATATATCCAAGACGGCTTTCAGAACAAGATATGGACATTTTGAGTTTATGGTTATGCCTTTCGGTTTAACAAATGCCCCTGCTGCTTTTATGGATTTGATGAATAGGGTATTTAAGGATTATTTGGATCAATTTGTAATAGTCTTCATTGATGATATATTGGTGTATTCAAAGAATGTGGAAGACCATGAGAAACATTTGAGACTTGTATTGCAAAGATTGAGAGAGAGGAAGCTTTATGCTAAATTTAGCAAGTGCAAGTTTTGGTTGAGAGAAGTTGCATTTTTGGGACATATCATTACAAAGGAAGGATATCTGTTGATCCGAGAAGATTAGAGCGGTATTGGACTGGCCACCACCGAGTGTCACGGAAGTACGAAGTTTTCTGGGGTTAGCAAGCTATTATAGAAGATTTGTACAAGGTTTTTCCAAAATCGCTTCACCATTAACAAAGTTGACGAGAAAATATGTGAAGTTTGATTGGGATGAAGATTGTAATCGGAGTTTTCTTAGCTGAAGAACGATTGGTTTCTGCACCGATTTTGGCATTACCAGTTAGTGGAGAAGAGTTCGTGATTTATAGTGATGCTTCACTTCAAGGACTCGGATGTGTTTTGATGCAAGATAATCGAGTCATAGCTTATGCCTCAAGACAATTGAAGCCCATGAAAGGAATTACCCAATTCATGATCTCGAGTTAGCCGCGGTGGTATTAGCATTGAAACTTTGGAGACATTATTTGTTTGGTGAAAAGTGTAAGATATTCACGGATCACAAGAGTTTGAAATACATTTTCACTCAAAAGGAATTGAACATGCGACAACGAAGGTGGTTGGAGTTAATCAAAGATTACAATGTTGAAATTTTGTATCACCCGGGAAAAGCTAATGTGGTAGCCGATGCGCTCAGTAGAAAAATCGATGAATGTGGAATCTTTGGTTACTACTCAACGGGAATTACAAGAAGATCTTCAAAGGATGAATATTGAGATAGCTATGGAAAATGTGACATTATGCTAGCAAGTTTATCATTGCAACCAACGATTCTGGATCAAATCAAGCAAGGACAACTTGAAGAACCCGGAAGCCAGAAGTTGAAAAGTAAGATAGGTGAAAAGAGGAGAAAAGAGATGAGGATTGATGATAAGGGTATTATCAGGTTTAAGGATAGAATTTATGTACCCGAGATCTATGATTTGAGACACCAAATTATGAAGGAAGCGCATTCCTCCTCATATTCAATTCATCCGGGAAACACGAAGATGTATCGAGACTTGAAGCGACATTTTTGGTGGGAAGGAATGAAGAAGGACATTGCAAGATTTGTCTCTAAGTGTTTGGTATGTCAACAAGTGAAGATCGAGCATCAACGGCCTGGAGGAGAATTGCAACCATTGAAGATTCCGGAATGGAAATGGGATGAGATAACTATGGATTTTGTGACGGCTTTACCAAAGACAGTAGCCAAGAATGAGATGATTTGGATCATCGTGGATCGACTCACGAAATCATCACATTTCATTCCACTGAGAGTTGGGTATTCACTTGAAAAATTGGCTCAGATTTACATTCGAGAGATAGTGAGATTACATGGTATACCAATGACCATTACTTCGGATAGAGATACGAGATTTGTCAGTCGATTCTGGAAAAGTCTTCATGAAACTCTTGGAACAAAGTTGTCACGCCACGTAGGGTATCCTAAACGTAACAGTCCGCCACATACTAAGTAAGACTCTCGAATTCCCTACCCGGGGCCTTCGGGAGTCTTAAGAAGATGTAAAGCGTTCCTTTACGACAATAGAATACTTCAACAAATGGAGTTAAACAGTTTAACGAGGCATGCATTAGCCATAGATAATAAATCAAAACATGTACTGTTAAAGTTTACAAAATCTAAGGGGCATTCCCCCGCAAAAGAATAACAGTCTATTACAGTCATCCAGAGTCCTTAGTTTCCAATGGAAGTCTATACAAAAAGGAATGAATTAAACTTCTATAGGAAACTCCTATCTCCGGTACCTGTGCTGTGGCTTGTCTTGGCCTAAGCCATATAAAGTCGTGCTGCAAAAGATAGAAACTATGGGGGCGTAAGCTAACTAGCTTAGTGAGCAATACTTCCATAACGCAATTAAACATACTTCAGTCAAACAAGTAATTATTCAGGCAAGTGTATGCATCAAACAAATGAATTCAGCAAACATATGACCGTCCGGAAATCATATGTGGATGGACTTGCGCCCTCCATCCCGGGTTAGCAGATTAACGAATCCTGCGGTACGACGCCTTTTAAGCTCACGGTCAACTAATAATAATTCGTTTTATGGATCACGATTAACCAACAAGTCGTTTTATGGATCACGATTAACCAATAAGTCGTTTTATGGATCACGATTAACCAACAATGCGAATGCTCCAACCCCATCGTGACCTGAATGAATTCAATTTATAGTCGAAGTCGAATAGTCATTAATTCAATTCTTTTAAGTGACCAACAAATATTCGCAGACATTCATCATAAGATACTAGTAAAGCAGTCAATATCTTAACACCCGGTTTCGATATACCTTACACTCCATTTCACATCTCAACAATCAACAACATAAATAATTCCCATATACCCCAGCATGCTTATACAATTTCTTTTATCTTTGCCTACATCACTAGTGCCACTACATTACAATCACAAGCATTAATTGAGAGTGGAAGTAAACTCACTCGGCCATTGGACACCAAACTTCTTAATAATAATAATCGGGAGGTAGAGTGTCGTCCTGCTCGGAATCACCTACCAATCAAGAATAATCCTAATGAGATTCTTACCATGTAATTAAATCAAACTATATATCTAGACTAGTTGAATTCGGATTTCTCGCTATTTTCGGAAGTCCCGACTTAAAACGGCCATAACTTGGTCATTTTAACTCGGAATTTCGCAAATTTTATATCGATCTTCATCTACTTCGAAAGATCTATCTATTTCAAGTATTAAATCCAAGTTTTGAAAATAATAGGGTCACGGAACAGTGGGATCAGTTCTGTTCCGCAATTGATCCAATTTTGAAAATGTGCTTTGCTTTTGATAAGAAATGTTCCTCGTTGGTGATTCATGCATGAATGATTTAGGAATGAACTACTAATGTGTATGCCATGTAATGAACTCAATATGTGCATGGTCATGATGATTTTTGTAGTAATAAACTCTTAAGAACTCCTACGTGTTGGGGAAAGTTTCATAAAGACTAATTCTAAGAAGTTATTTTCCCACATTATACTCCTTAGGGTTTCTTTGGTTTTTAATCTTGTAATCTACTTATTATTTAACTAAAAATAGGTTCTCAAAGTCTATAATAGTCATGGCCTCCATTCATGCATAAAAATTCACATTTTTCATTTGGTAAACATGTTTTCAAATAAGCTATTTGTAAAAATCCGAACTTTCCAAATTTCCTTTTCTTACATTTTTCTTAAGGGAAATCTTGTCTAATGCATTAAAAATTGGAGCTTCAATGTATACATTATCTAAGGACTTCATTTAGCTTATAAAACATCCATTTTAGACTTAAATACTAAGTGTTTATTTAGGCATTACACAAAGTTACGAATTTGACTACACATTTAAAGTCAACATTTTTCATTCTAACTTCACCTCTTGTTTTCCTTATTTTTATTATGCCTAAACTCATCTAAACTCATGAAAATAATTCCTTTAACATGTCTATTACACATACCTCCATTTTTCTTATGAAATATGAGTTTAAGTTGATTTGGGGGTCTTTTAAGGTAGGGTTTCCATTTCATCGAATTTTCAACTTTTCATTTTAACAAAGCCCTTCCTTTTTCAATGTTCTTGCCATCTATATGGAGATATGCTATTTAACATCTCTATACATGAACAAGACTTCATTCTTATGATCATCAAAGCATATAAAACAAAATGAACCTATGATCATGCATGTACATGAAGTTATGAATGTCTAAACCTTAGATCTACAACATATGACATATAAAGCATGGATTTCATGGCATGAATAACAATATATGTACAAGATCACTACTTTACATGCATGAACAAGATGAGATCTTAACAAAAACACATCTAAACATTAGATCCATGTCTTGTGATGGCTTGACATTCTTGTTCATGTGTTTCCATGTCCCTAGCATGAGCTCATGGGTTTATGAGGAAATACACAAGATATGGTCTTGCCATTACAAGAACTAGGAAGAACAAGGCTTGAATCAACATACCAAAGGAGGATCTAAGGTAGAAATGGAGGAGTTTTGAGTTGAAAGTGCAAGAGGGAGAGGGGGGGGGTGCTCGGCACAAATGGGAAGGAAAGGAAGAGAGGTTTTCTCTTTTTTCAATTTTGAAATGAGAAGAAATGAAGAGAGAGAGAGAAAATTATGTATATATATCAAGTGTTTAGGGTTTAGATTAATAAAATGAAGTAAAAACTTCATTTGAGGGGGAAAATAGAGGGAGGCGCCGGCCTCCTTGTGTGTGTGTGTGTGTGAGTTTTGAAAAAAAATGAAATTTGTAATTTAGTAAATTAAATGTAATAATTATTTAAGACAAATTTTCTTGGAAAAGAAAATTGAAATGAGTAGTTGTAAGGATGTAAGAATAGGGTATGGGTAGTGTGTAGTGTAGGTTGTACTTGTGAATAGTAGACAAGACATCTACTTTACCGGTTGTTCCGAAAACACGGGAAAAGCTATAACTGTAATTTTTATAGCTCGGAAAATTATGAAATTGATATTTTTGGAATCCTTATAAAATTACGGTTCTAATGAATATTCCGGAATATTTTTCTGAATCCGTGGCCCGGGGCACGCTTTTCCGTAATTGGGCTCGGGAAGGCCCGGAATTGAAAAATTCCCGAATTTAAAACTTTCAAAGGTTTGAAATGTACTTTGGAACAACAATTAATTCATTCATTTAATATTTATTTTACTATGAAACCGAAGGAAAGCCGGATTTAGGGTTCCTAGGCTTCATTACTAAACTCAATCTGATCGGATTAGGGTTTCGTTTCCAACTCCGGGGTTTTCTAGCTACTGAGAATTTCCGGGGTTTACAACCTCCCCACCTTAAATAAAGTTTTGTCCTCAAAACGGAACTGACGTACCTTGTCCTTCAAATATCTCGGGGTACTTCTCCGGATTTCATCTTCCGCTTCCCAGGTTGCTTCTTCAAAGGCATGATTCCTCCATAACACTTTCACGTAGTGAATGTCTTTGTTTCGTAGCCTTTGAGTTTTCTTATCCAATATCTTTACTGGGTGTTCTCATATGTCAGTTTTCCTTCAACTGGATTGGTTCCAATTCCAGAATCCTCTCTGGGTCGGCAACATATCTCCTCAAAACTGACACATGGAACACATTGTGAATCCCGGACAAATTAGGTGGTAGGGCTAGCCGATACGCCAGGTCTCCGACTCTTTCTAAGATCTCAAAAGGTCCAATGTATCTCGGGCTTAACTTCCCTTGGGTACGCATCCTCTTGATACTTTTAATCGGGTTTATCTTCAGGTACACATGATCACCCACTTTAAATTCAAGCTCCCGTCTTTTCAAGTCTGCCCAGCTCTTTTGTCGATCCTGGGCTTCCTTCATTTTCCGCTGAATCAACCTCACCTTATCCGCGGCTTCCTGTACCAATTCCGGCCCAATTGCTACCTTTTCCACTCATCCCAAAACAAAGGGGACCTACAACGCCGTCCATACAAAGCTTCATACGGGGCATCTGGATAGTGGAGTGATAGCTGTTATTATAGGCAAACTCGATTAGGTGTACATGACTATCCCAATTCCCTTTGAATTCCAGGGCACACGCCCTTAACATGTCTTCAAGAGTTTGGATCGTCCGCTCAGACTGTCCGTCGGTCTGAGGATGGTAAGCCGTACTGAAATGCAATTTAGTACCCAAGCTCTTCTGCAAGCTCGTCCAAAACTTGGACACAAATCTCGGGTCTCTATGAGATGATCCCTGCAGGTATGCCATGTAATCTTACGATCTCTCTGATATAAATCTTGGCTAACCTTTCCATTGAATAGGTCATATTTATGGGTAGGAAATGCGCCGACTTAGTTAACCGATCCACTATTACCCATATTGCATCACAACCCGATGGAGTCTTGGGAAAGCCACAAACAAAATCCATGGATATTTGATCCCACTTCCATTCAGGAATGGGTAAGGGCTTTAGCAATCCGCCCGGTCTCTGGTGCTCTACCTTCACCTGTTGGCATACTGCGCACTTCATTACATAATCTGCCACATCTCGCTTCATCCCATTCCACCAATAGCAACTTTTCAAATCTGGTACATTTTGGTGCCTCCCGGATGCATGGTATACCCGGAGTTATGTGCCTCACTCATTATTTCCTTCTTCAACTCCTCATCCTCTGGTACGCACAGCCTTCCGTTCATCCGGATCACGTCTTCCTCATCCACGGCAAAGTCAAGGTACTTTCCCGCTTGGGTTTCCCTTTTTATCTTTTGTATCACTTCGTCATACCTTTGTGCTTCTTTGATTCTTTCTACGAGGGTTGGTTCCAGCACCAAGTTAGATATCTCAAGCTCAGCACTTCGATCTATGAACTCGATCCTTAATTTCTCAAATTCCTTAATCAACTCCTTCTGGCTTGTAATCAAAGCGGCTACCTCCCGTGATTCTTCCGACTTAGGGCACGACTTTACTCTCCCTGGACAGTAATTTATCCCCAGGTCATAATCTTTTATTAATTCCAGCCACCTCCTTTGCCGCATGTTCAACTCCTTCTGTGTGAACAGGTATTTAAGGCTTTTATGATCTGTGTATATCTCACACCGTTGTCCATACAGATAATGTCGCCATAACTTCAAGGCAAAGACAACTGCAGCTAGTTCCAAATCATGCGTAGGGTAATTCTGCTCATGCGGTCTCAATTGCCGAGAAGCATACGCAATGACCTTCTGCTCTTGCATCAAGACGCATCCAAGACCATTTCTTGAAGCATCACTATGTACCGTGTAAGACTTTTCCGGATCTGGTAAAACCAAAATCGGTGCCGAGACCAGTCGTCGCTTTAGTTCCTGAAAACTTTGTTCTCTCTTGTCTGTCCAAATGAATTTTTCGTTCTTTTGAGTCAATTGAGTCAGCGGCTTAGCTATCTTTGAAAAATCCTTCACAAATTTGCGATAGTAGCCAGCCAATCCCAAGAAACTCCTTACTTCAGTAACTGTTTGTGGTGGCTTCCAATCCACTATCGCCTTGATCTTTTCGGGATCAACTGATATCCATCACCCGTTACCACATGTCCGAGGAAGGATATCCTGTCTAACCAAAAGTCACACTTGGACAGCTTGGCGTACAGCTTGTTATCTCGTAAGGTTTGCAATGCCAAACGGAGATGCTCCTCATGTTGCTCTCTGGTCTTTGAATATATGAGGATGTCGTCTATAAAGACTATCACACATTTATCCAAAAGCGGCTTATAGACTCTATTCATTAAGTCCATAAATGCAGCCGGTGCATTAGTCAGTCCAAATGACATTACCAGAAACTCGTAGTGCCCATAACGAGTACGAAAAGCTGTCTTAGGCACATCCTCAGGCTTAATCCTTAGCTGATGATACCCCGAACGTAAGTCAATACGTGAGAACACACAAGCTCCTTGCAGCTGGTCAAACAAATCATCGATTCTTGGTAAGGGATATCGATTTTTGACAGTCACCTTATTCAATTCCCGGTAGTCGATACACAACCTCATCGATCCGTCCTTCTTCTTCACAAACAAGACGGGTGCGCCCCATGGCGATACACTTGGTCTTATAAATTTCTGGTCCAGAAGCTCTTGTAACTGCGTCTTTAGCTCCTTCTCAGCCGGTGCCATCCGGTATGGCGCTTTAGATATCGGTTCGGTATTTGGAGCCAACACAATCTCAAAGTCGATCTCTCTTCTTGGCGGTAATCCCGGCAAAATTTCTGGGAACACATCCAAGTATTCATTACCACTGGAATATTCTTTTCCTCACGGTTTCCCCTTCATCCAAGACATCCTCAATCGGTATCATTCCTCATCCTCCATCATCAACTCGAACGAGCTTAGATCAACCTTCTTGGGACTAAGGCCTCTCCCATAAATTCTACTTTTTCTCCCGATTGATCATAAAAACATACAGTCCTCTTTTGGCAATCCACTATTGCCTTTACTTACTTAGCCAATTCATCCCGAGGATAACTTCGTATTTATTCATTTCCAACAATTAAATCACTTTTGGAGTGGCGACCAAGGATTCCAATGGACAGTCTTTTATCAGATCTCGGGTCGACACAACACTCCCAGTGGGGGTCTTAATCCTCAAGCTAACCGTGGTTGTGGCTATGGGCAATCCGAGTCGGTTGGCCAAACTATAGGTGATGAACGAGTGGGTCGCTCCCGTGTCAAACAAAGCATAGGCTTCCACGCTATTTACTTGTATGTGTCCTGAGGTCAACAAACACCCATCACATATGAACCTTAAAATATTCTTAAGGCTATCCACATAGGGTCTCTACTTCCAGCTTTCCATAATATATACAATTTCATTTAAACAATAATTCAAATTAAACAACTTAATTTCAACTAGGAGGGTTTCCGTTACTAACCTGTCACCAGGCCGCCATCAGTATTCTCGCCTTGATCCAAAGCTGCCAACTCCACTTCCTCATCTTCATCTTCTTCCACCATCCATTGTCCCTCTAGATTGTACAGCCTCATCCCATGCATCGCGGAAGCTGCTCGACTTCCGCTCTTGTTACCAGACCTCAAGGGGTTGGTATTACTCGAGGCTCCGAAGGGTCGGGTGGCCACGCTCTTTCGTTGTGAACATTCGGAAGCTAAGTGCCCTTTTTCCTTGCAAATGAAGCAAGTTACTGCCAGTTTCTTCGGGCACGTAAAAACCATGTGGCCAGCATCGCCACAAAAGTAGCACTTGTTCCTCAACTGCGGGCATTGCCTAGGTGCATGTGTCCCCTTACATTTCCAACATGTGACATTGGTCTTGAACTGGGTCGGCTTGCTGCTAGACTCCTCTTTAAACCCTTGGTACGGCCTGTACCGTTTACCTTTGAACCCTGAGCTCGAGGCATCAAACGGCCTCTTCCCGAATACTCTCTTTTCGGGCTCCTGATACTTCCTTTTCCTAGCCCCTTCAATGACCCGAGCCTTTTCTACCATCTCGGGATAGGTTCTTACTCCGAACTCTTCCAGCTTGATCCGCAGTTCCTCGTCCAAGCCTCCCAGAAATACCTGCTTCTTTAATTCCTCACTATCCCTGAAAGATTCAGGGGCATACTGCAGCAGGTGAACAAACTCAGTTTCATATTGCTCTACTGTTCTCCCTTTCTGCTTTACATGAAGGAAATCCGCACTATACTTCACCCTCAAGCTAGAGGGAAAATAATTATTCAAGAATTCCCGGCGAAAGGTTTCCCAGGTGGCCGGGGATGTCAAATTCCTTCTCTTGGAGTCCCACCAGACTCGTGCATTGTATCTTAACATATACGTCCCATACTCTAGCTGCAAGTAAGGTGGAATCTCGTATGCAGCAAAAGAACGTTCCACTTGAGCCAACCAATCCTCAGCTTCATCGGCTTGCCGAATGCCCCATCAAAGTACCGGTTGCTCTTAATGAAGTCCGGTAAAGAGCTTCGGTGGGGTCTCCTGTATGGCGGGGGTGGCGGCAACGCACATTATAGGAATGCTCCTCTTGTGGAGCAGGTGCCTCCGCAGTCATTTCCCGATGATCTGCGGGCGGCGGATGTGGTGCTGAATCCCGGCACTTGACCTGGGTGTGGGTTCTGTACTGGATTTTGATTCTGATGAAGGTGTTCAGGAGATTGGCCAATTGCCCAATCGCATTAGTACATCACCCTGTTGGTTTTGGGGTGCTACTCCTTGGGGGTCAGGTTGTTGTATAGCCGGTTGATCGGCTTCATTAGGATTAGACCCTTGTCCTTGGTTCCGAGTTCGTCGGTTACGTCTGTTTACACAATGTTTAATGGATTTTTAGTACATTTAGGGTTTTTAGGTTTCAAAGGAATAAGATTAATAACAAGCTCAGAAGTTGCGAGAATCTGGAATTTAAACTTAGAAGGAAAAGGAATACATAATTCCATAAAGTCATAAGATGAGTCATAATATCAATCCATAAAAGAAAATAAGGAATAATTAAAAGAATCACAAAGGAAATAGAAGAATCCACACATAGTGTAACCAATTGATATTTCACAACAATAATGCGAATGAGTGAATGCTTATGCAATCTATATGCAGTTAATGTTCTCTTATGTATCATGACTAGAATGCGTACTTTTCACAATTCCATTTCTTTAAAACAAAAGTGATCCTTTTCATTTCTTTAGCGAGCCATACAAATATTACATCAACTTTTAGTTCCCAAAATTTGGCTAGCTAAGCTCCCTTCCTATTCTAATCAATTTCCCTATTCCCGAAAACATGACAAAATACAGGGAAAAAGAACAAATAAAATACTAACTATCCTGAAATCCTAAGGCAAATTGGCATCCCGCATTGCCTACTACAAAAATAAGAAAATCAGGACTCCGCTTGGACTTTATGGGTTAGCTAACATCCCGGTCCCTACTCATCACTAGAGTCGTCGGGGGTCGGGCTAGGGGGTCGTCTCCTGCTGGTAGAACCACCATCGTCCTGTCGGACGAACAAGCTAAGATACTCCCTGGTGGTCATCCTCCGCTTCCTAGCGGGTCGGACTAGAGGCTCCGGATCCTCACTTTCTTCTTCTTCTTCTTCTTCTTCAGTCCCTTGCCCCTCTTGCGGGCTTACTTCCTCCTCCTCACCTCCTATCTCGGGCTCACCTAGGCGGTTCACCTCTACTTCAGGCTCTCTCACGGGCTCTTCTGCCACATTTTCAGTCTCCATAGGCACTGGGGCCTCAGGTTCTACTACTGCCAGGTCAAGCACAGGTGGGTTCTCACCTTCCACATACACATCTCTCCATACCCTGGAATCTACCTCGGGTTCTACCCTCCCATCTCTGGTATCTCCAACATCCGGTTAAAATCCCATTAATTTGATCGGGTTTGGGTTTACCTGCACTTCTGGTTCGAAGGCGGGGTAGGGGTCCTAGGTACCATTTTGTTCCCAGTTCGGATCCTCCTCGGGATCCTCCTCCTCCTCTTCTTCCTCTTCATCCTCTCCAATCACAGGCGCTCCATTCAGCTGCATACCTATATCAATAGCTGGAGGTGGAGCTATTACACGGGGGGGAGGATGTCCAAATAGATTGCATGCCAGGTGATGTGATTCCATGCATCAGCTATATTCCAGTCAGGGTGATCATATAAGTTATCATGAGCATAAACATATAAGGGCCCTATGGGGATCCATACCCTAAAATCTGGAGGGGTTCGGGTTCCTCCACCTTTCAAAATAAATGTGGCTTCTCTCGTCATGGGCTCACGCCCGTAATCAACCATGATCCTCTCTAGAGTATAGATTGTCTCCAACTTTGTCCAGCTCCTTCATAGGATCTTAATTGATCCACTACCGAAGCCCATCTGGTATATCTCAGCCCATCCTTCCATAACCTGTACATTTCCCCTAGGGTCCGGGGATGTCGGGCTAGGGCAAAATCCTCACACAATTCTCTTAGCCTCAGTCTATATTCTACCATCGTTTCATCATTTCTCTTTGTAAAATTCCTTGCCCTTTCCCTAGTCTCACCCAGAGAGACCTACATCAAACAATACTACAATTAGACTTAGCAAGAAAACGTTTTTAACTCCATTTAACCTAGTAGTTAGATTTCTAGGTCCGGTTTCTTTTAATTCTATTGTCTTGTTTATAACCTAGGGCTCTGATACCAACTTAAACTGTCACGCCCCGTAGGGTATCCTAAACGTAACAGCCCGCCACATACTAAGTAAGACTCTCGAGTTCCCTACCCGGGGCCTTCGGAAGTCTTAAGTAGATGTAAAGCGTTCCTTTACGATAATAGAATACTTCAACAAATGGAGTTAAACAGTTTAATGAGGCATGCATTAGCCATAGATAATAAATCAAAACGCATAATGTTAAAGTTTACAAAATCTAAGGGGCATTCCCCCGCAAAAGAATAACAGTCTATTACAGTCATCCAGAGTCCTTAGTTTCCAATGGAAGTCTATACAAAAAGGAATGAATTAAACTTCTACGGGAAACTCCTATCTCCGGTACCTGCGCTGTAGCCTGTCTTGGCCTAAGCCATATAAAGTCGTGCTGCAAAAGATAAAACTATGGGGGCGTAAGCTAACTAGCTTAGTGAGCAATACTTCCATAACGCAATTAAACATACTTCATCAAACAAGTAATTATTCAGGCAAGTGTATGCATCAAACAAATGTATTCAGCAAACATATGACCAACCGAAATCATATGTGGATGGACTTGCGCCCTCTATCCCGTTAGCAGATTAACGAATCCTGCGGTACGACGCCGTTTAAGCTCACGGTCAACTAATAATAACTCGTTTTATGGATCACGATTAACCAACAAGTCGTTTTATGGATCACGATTAACCAACAAGTCGTTTTATGGATCACGATTAACCAACAATGCAAATGCTCCAACCCCATCGTGACATGAATGAATTCAATTTATAGTCGGAGTCGAATAGTCATTAATTCAATTCTTTTAAGTGACCAACAAGTATTCGCAGACATTCATCATAGATTCTAGTAAAGCAGTCAATATCTTAACACCCGGTTCCGATATACCTTAAGCTCCATTTCACATATCAACAATCAATAACATAAATAATTCCCATGTACCCCAGCATGCTTATACAACTTCTTTTATCTTTGCCTATAGCACTAATGCCACTACATTACAATCACATGCATTAATTGAGAATGGAAGTAAACTCACTCGGCCATTGGACACCAAACTTCTTAATAATAATAATCGGGAGGTAGAGTGTCGTCCTGCTCGGAATCACCTACCAATCAAGAATAATCCTAATGAGATTCTCACCATGTAATTAAATCAAACTATATATCTAGACTAGTTGAATTCGGATTTCTCGCTATTTTCGGAAGTCCCGACTTAAAACGGCCATAACTTGGTCATTTTAACTCGGAATTTCGCAAACTTTATATCGATCTTCATCTACTTCGAAAGATCTATCTATTTCAAGTATTAAATCCAAGTTTTGAAAATAATAGGGTCACGGAACAGTGGGATCAGTTCTGTTCCGCAATTGATCCAACTTTGAAAATGTGCTTTGCTTTTGATAAGAAATGTTCCTAGTTGGTGATTCATGCATGAATGATTTAGGAATGAACTACTAATGTGTATGCTATGTAATGAACTCAATATGTGCATGGTCATGATGATTTTTGTAGTAATAAACTCTTAGGAACTCCTAAGTGTTGGGGAAAGTTTCATAAAGACTAATTCTAAGAAGTTATTTTCCCACATTATACTCCTTAGGGTTTCTTTGGTTTTTAATCTTGTAATCTACTTATTATTTAACTAAAAATAGGTTCTCAAAGTCTATAATAGTCATGGCCTCCATTCATGCATAAAAATTCACATTTTTCATTTGGTAAACATGTTTTCAAATAAGCTATTTGTAAAATCCGAATTTTCCAAATTTCCTTTTCTTACATTTTTCTTAAGGGAAATCTTGTCTAATGCATTAAAAATTGGAGCTTCAATGTATACATTATCTAAGGACTTCATTTAGCTTATAAAACATCCATTTTAGACTTAAATACTAAGTGTTTATTTAGGCATTACACAAAGTTACGAATTTGACTACACATTTAAAGTCAACATTTTTCATTCTAACTTCACCTCTTGTTTTCCTTATTTTTATTATGCCTAAACTCATCTAAACTCATGAAAATAATTCCTTTAACATGTCTATTACACATACCCTCCATTTTTCTTATGAAATATGAGTTTAAAGTTGATTTTGGAGGTCTTTAAGGTAGGGTTTCCATTTCATCCGAATTTTCAACTTTTCATATTTAACAAAGCCCTTCCTTTTTCAATGTTCTTGCCATCTATATGTGGAGATATGCTATTTAACATCTCTATACATGAACAAGACTTCATTCTTATGATCATCAAAGCATATAAAACAAAATGAACCTATGATCATGCATGTACATGAAGTTATGAATGTCTAAACCTTAGATCTACAACATATGACATATAAAGCATGGATTTCATGGCATGAATAACAATATATGTACAAGATCACTACTTTACATGCATGAACAAGATGAGATCTTAACAAAAACACATCTAAACATTAGATCCATGTCTTGTGATGGCTTGACATTCTTGTTCATGTGTTTCCATGTCCCTAGCATGAGCATCATGGGGTTTTAATGAGGAAATACACAAGATATGGTCTTGCCATTACAAGAACTAGGAAGAACAAGGCTTGAATCAACATACCAAAGGAGGATCTAAGGTAGAAATGGAGGAGTTTTGAGTTGAAAGTGCAAGAGGGAGAGGGAGGGGGGTGCTCGGCACAAATGGGAAGGAAAGGAAGAGAGGTTTTCTCTTTTTTCAATTTTGAAATGAGAAGAAATGAAGAGAGAGAGAGAAAATTATGTATATATATCAAGTGTTTTAGGGTTTGATTAATAAAATGAAGTAAAAATACTTCATTTGAGGGGGAAAAATAGAGGGAGGGGCGCCGGCCTCCTTGTGTGTGTGTGTGTGTGAGTTTTGAAAAAAAAATGAAATTTGTAATTTAGTAAATTAAATGTAATAAATGTAATAATTATTTAAGGACAAATTTTCTTGGAAAAGAAAATTGAAATGAGTAGTTGTAAGGATGTAAGAATAGGGTATGGGTAGTGTGTAGTGTAGGTTGTACTTGTGAATAGTAGACAAGACATCTACTTTACCGGTTGTTCCGAAAACACGGGAAAAGCTATAACTGTAATTTTTATAGCTCGGAAAATTATGAAATTGATATTTTTGGAATCCTTATAAAATTACGGTTCTAATGAATATTCCGGAATATTTTTCTGAATCCGTGGCCCGGGGCACGCTTTTCCGTAATTGGGCTCGGGAAGTCCCGGAATTGAAAAATTCTCGAATTTAATACTCTCAAGGGTTTGAAATGTACCTTGGAACAATAATTTGAATTCATTCACTTTGTAATATTTATTTTACTATGAAACTGAAGGAAAGCTGGATTTAGGGTTCCTAGGCTTCATTTACTAAACTCAATCTGATCGGATTAGGGTTTTGATTCCAACTCCCGGGGTTTTCTAGCTACTGAGAATTTCCGGGGTTTATAGAAAGTTCGTGCAATCCAAGAGTGGCCTCGTCCAACAAGTATGAGTCATGTTAGGAGCTTTCATGGACTTGCTAACTTCTATAGGAGGTTTGTGAAGGACTTCAGTAGTATCACAACACCAATCACAGAAGTCATCAAGAATAATGTTGGGTTTAAGTTTGGAGAGGAACAAGAAAAAGCATTTCAGTTTATTAAGGATAAGCTAACGCATGCTCCTTTACTTGCTTTACCTAAATATTCTAAGACTTTTGAAATTGAATGTGGTGCTTCAGGTTTAGAAATTGGAGTTGTTTTTATGCAAGAAGGATGACCCATTACCTATTTCAGTGAGAAGCTTAGTGACGCAACCTTGAGATACCCTACTTATGATAAGGAGTTGTATGCACTGGTTAGGGCCTTGGAAACCTGATAGCATTACCTATGGCCTAAGGAATTTTGTGATTCATATAGATCATGAGTCATTGAAGCATCTGAAGGGCTAACAAAAATTGAACAAGAGGCATGCACATTGGATGGAGCATATAGAGACATTTCTTATGCCATCCACTACAAGCAAGGTAAGGAAAACATTATTGCTGATGGCTTTCTTGTAGGTATGTTCTAATCTCAACATTTGATGCTAAGTTGCTGGTTTTAAACATATTAAGATTTATATTCTTTAGGCCAAGATTTTGCTAAAAAATATGCATGTTATGAAAAGACAACCCATGGAAAGTTCTTTAGGCATGATGGGTATCTGTTTAGAGAAAATAAATTGTGCATTCCCAATTGTTCTATCAGGAAGTTGTTGGTGAAAAAGTTCCATAGTGGTAGTTTAATGGGACACTTTGGGGTAGCAGAGACTTTGAGTGTTTTACAAGAACATTTTTATTGGCCCTAAAAGAAGCAGGATGTTGAGAGAGTCTGGAAGAAGTGTATCACTTTTAAACAAGCTCAATCCTGAGTATAACCTCATGGTTTATACACACCGTTACCTATTCCTAATGAATCTTGGGTGGATATTTCTATGGATTTTGTATTAGGTTTATCTAGGAGTAAAAATGGTAGGGATTTTATTTTTGTGGCCGTGGATAGATTTAAAAAAAAAAGGCACATTTTATTCCATTTCACAAAACTGATGATGTTTCCCATGTTGCAGATCTATTCTTTATGGAGATTGTAAGACTTCATGGTATGCTTAGAACAATTGTATCTAATAGAGATGCTAAGTTCTTGAGTTGCTTTTTAAAGACCTTGTGTCATAAGTTAGGAACTAAGTTATTGTTTTCTATAACTTTTCATCCACAATCTCATGGTCAAACTGAAGTAGTAAATAGGACTTTATCTACTTTGTTAAAAGCTATCATTAAAAAGAATATTAAAACATGGGAAAAATGTTTACCATATTGAGTTTGCTTATAACTGTACTACACATTATGCTACTAAATATTCAGCATTTGAGATTGTGTATGGTTTCAATCCATTAACTTGTCATGCCCCAATGGATACCATAAACGTGGCAATCCACCATCCACAATATCAAAGCCTATGAATGACTTCCTTAGTCACACAAACGCTTCCATATCATGCACAAAGCACACATAAGAGGGAATGCACCAAAGTAGTGTAATTTATTTTGATAACAATTGAGAAATAAGGCAAGAGAAATACTTAACATAAAACATAAGTAAGCTTAATTACAATTCTTAGGGGCATACTCTCGCTAATGTCTTTAGGATTATACAAATATACTTTCTAGTAATCTCCAAAACATTAACATACCATATATGACTCATAAAGAAATTTCATGAAAATAAATACATCCTATGTTTCCACTTCTTCCACAATAGCTCAAAAATTCACCAATGATTTTCTTAATATTCTGATCTTCGAACGTAACTGCAAATATACCTGTTTCAACAAAAGCCCATAGGGTTATAAGCTTACAATGAGCTTAGTGAGATATCTCATTTTATTCGCACTGGGATTTCAAATAAGTTTATTAATTTTCACGCATATGCTATGTAATAATCACATGATTACACACCCACGCACACACATATATGGTTATTCAGAAACAATATAGAATGGATTTACCTCTCCGTATCAAGGGTTAGGGAATAGTACTTGAAGGTCTTTGTGATCTCCTACTGCTAGTCTCCGAGTGCACCCTACCCTTAGAGATCGATGGGCGCAGCTCATCCTTGAAATGTATTACCGGTACACCTTAGTTACCTAAGAATGAGCATGGCCTCAGGCTATCTTGGCTCGGACCATCTGATTCTTTGCATAAGAGTAGCAGCTTTTGACATATGACTCGACAGATGCAATGCATGTCCCTTTAATTTATATCAAAGCTAAGTATGATTAAGGTATACTTAAGGGCGGTTAAACAACATCATAAACACATAAGCAGCATGTAATATTAATGATATACTTACACAATCATTTGTGGGTTCTGATATGCTTAACATTGATTGTCATACATACATAAGAGCATGTACATATAATCCCATACTCCATACATGTTCATTTTATCTTGTACCTATTGAGTTAGTGCAACTATCTACAAGCACAAACAAGGTAACGAAATCAAGAGAGAAACCTCACTCGTCCATATCGTAAACTTCTTAACCGTAGTAATCTTTAGGAAGGGAAATCTTGTATTCCTTGTCACATAGACAAAAGAAATATCCGAAACATCTGAAACGAGTATTTCATAGAAGTTCTACTCAAACTTTCTAATTCTATATCATGATTTTTGTCAAAAATTGGATTATGTGAAACCTCAAATTAAAATGGTCATAACTTGCTCATTTTAACTCAGAATTTCGCATATAAGATGTCATTTTCTATCTACTTGAAAAGATCTATCTATTTCTAAGGTTATTTTGAACATTTGAAGTCACTTGGGTTCGAAAATGGGTCGGTACAGCTCTAGTACGAAAATTCTAGCCTTAATTTGTAATTTTTCTTAATTTTATTTCATCCAAATATTCCATAGCAAACACATAAATATATATAGTTTGAAAATCCTTTTTAATATATACACGGGCTTATATTATATGCATGATCCTAGTAATGTTGTCTAAAAAATAAAATTCGTAAACAACATTTGTGAAAGATAGAGTTCAGTGAAAAGTTACTCCTTGACTTGTGATTAAATTTTCTAGTTTGTAAACATGTGACTCAGTCAATAAGGAAATCATGATTCACTATATTTTGAAATCCCAAATGTCTCATATTTGAAAAGAATTCTCATTTTACAAGATACGGTTTTACTTGTTGATGGCATGAAACTCTAATATATTCCCTTAAGGATATTTTCATAAGTTGATTCATAATTGAAACTATAAATCCTTAGATTTTGTAAATATGAAACTCAATTATAGAAAAATCATGGTTTAATATTTATTTTGAGCTTTTGATTATTTCATCCTTATATTAAACTTCTTTTAGCTAATTATTTTTGAAAACATGAAACTATACGTGGTTGTGAGAAAAATCATTCTAAGTTGTATATAAAAACATTTTAAGTTTTAGCTTATGAGGAAAATTAAAGGAATAGCTTGTTTAAAATTCTTATTCTCATAATAACTCTTTTCTAAATTCATAATATTTCAATACATGGACCTTTATTGGAAAAATCCTTAGTTTGTTACAAGTGAGTGTTTAATTATTATAAGTATTATTTGTATTCACTTAATTTCATAAAAGAAAATGGATTTTTACTTCTTAAAACTTAATTCCTTAAGTTGTATACCGGTTTATTTCTAAGTAGGTTTTTACCTAGTGAGTTGATTTTAAACTTTACTTAGAAAAGTTGTTTGGTTCTTCGTATTTATTTAAAATATTGGTGATCATCTTATAAATAAGTTTTTAAGAGAAATTTATATAACAAAGAATTATCAACCTTAAGGTCTTAAATGATAATTTTATTTTGGTAGTTTGAAAAGACAGTAAAAAATTATTTGGTTAAACTTGGAAAAAGTCTTGCATAATAACAATACTAAAATCTATGATGAACTTGTCTAAAATTTTTGAAAAAGCATTTTGTTGGAATAAAATTATAAATTTTAATAGAACCTTTCATAAATGATAAAATTACATTTTTATAGTGAGCTTAACTTATCTTCCTTGTCAAAGAAAGAACTTCTCTTATTTTTATTAAGACAACAACAACATGATCATGCATGAACATGAGTTTATAATTAAGTAACAAAACAAAAATAATTAATATGAAAGATGGAAGATATAGGAATGAAATAAGCACATAATAAAAGTCAAGAATTGGGAAGTGTTAGCTTGTATCATAACTTCCTGGACTTAGACATGAGCAAGTCCTTTAAAAAAATAAGAAAACAAATAAGAAAAATCATGGGAGTCTTAAATTTATTTCAAGGCTCCTCAAACTTAGATTATGGACAAGTCCAAAAAGAAAGAAGAAAAATTATTTTGACTTGATGAGGATAAGTCTAAGACTAGAAATACTAGTCTTATTATAATAGCATACAATGAATAAATAAATAGCATGAGCATAAATAAAGGTTGTATTAGTGAGCTCATATGCTCTAAGAAATATATAGATATATATATATATACTTAAATATATTTAATAACATATGGAAGTTAGATTAGAAGCAATAAATAGAGCTTAATATAATATCAATATAACAATAAAAATTTTACATAAATAAGAACAAAACATGAACATATTGTTGCTTCCATAATACCAATAGCTTTAGAAAACATACACTACGGTCATATTAAGTTGTATGACATGAAGATGAATGTAGGAATCTTTACCTAAATTATTTGTGGTTAAAAAGGAAATGAAGTTTTGGTAGTAATATGAGGATGGTAGTTTTATGTAAAGAAGAGAGAGTTGTGAAAAGAATTTTAGAGAGAAAAATTAGAGAGAGAAGTTGAGAAATAATTTTAGTAGAGTTTTTTGTGGTAAAAAAAAGTGTGCAAGAAATAAAGGAGGAAAGGGGTATTTATAGATAAAGTTGGAGGGAAATTGTAGTTAATTAAATAAATGAAAAAGAAAAGAAAATTGATGGCATGAAAGGGAAGAGTAATTAAAAGTTAATTTTAGAAAAAAAGAGTAAGAGAAGTTTAGTAATATGTGGTATTGAATTTTTATGGAAAAAAATCTGTAAGAAATAGGTATATATGTTGTAAGAATAGGTAGTAAGAAAAAGTAAAGATAAATGAATAGTATTGAATAGTAGGAATAGTAAATGAATAGTAAAGAAGACAAATAAATTACCAGTAGTAAAAAAATACACGTAAAAATATTATATATGATATTTTTAGATACTGAACAATTACGAAATTGATATTTTATGAATTCTTACAAAATTACTAATCTATATTGATTTCCGGAATATTTTTACTATCCCGAACCTAGTATATGTTTTTTGAGAACTAATCTCGTTCGGGTTCGGAACGATCAAATTTTGTCGAATATGATCTTTTTAAGTTTAACTATATTATCACGGACTATAATCTACAATAATCTAAATTTTATTATTCAGGATTTTAGAGCACTGAATTGTCGGATCTAAATTTACTAAAGTTTGTTATTGCTTTAGGTCACTTTAGCGTTTTGGTTTGACTTCAGCTTTTTGATTTATTCGTAAGATCATAAAATTTGGGGGTTTTTGATCGTATTATATTTTTTGTTCAAAATTTATTTTTATGATTTATTTAATATTTTTCTATTCCGGGGATTATTTAATCAAGTCTAGAGTTACGTGTTGACTTAGTTTAACTTTCAGTATTAATTAAAATTCTTAATTCAAAAATTAATCAAAGGGTCTAAGGTTTTATACTTTTATCACCGAATATTTATATAGATATACTGTCGAGATTTTTGTGTTAGATGTCAGATAAGTGGTGTAAAACCTTGAATTTCATACTAAGTTCATGCTTAAACCTTAGAATTAGAGATCAACCAGAAACCCTAAAAGTCAATAAAGACTATAACAAACCCTAGTATTTAGATCCAGCAATCTCACGCTCTTAACCCTATAACAATAAAATTGAGATAATCGTGGAATATGATTCATAATAATGTAGGAAAACCTAAAAAGGTCAGACTCGTCAAAATTTAATTTGTTCTGAACCCGAATGGGATCAGTTTTAAAAAAACATGTCTAGAGGCTTGGAATAGTAAAAATATTTCGATAACACCATTAGACTCATAATAATGTAAGAATTTCAAAAATATCAATTTTATAATTTTTCGATAACTAAAAATATCAGATATCGTACTTTCATACGTATTTTCTTAACTACCAGTATTATTTTGTCTTGTCTACTATTTATCTATCTGTACTTTTTCTTGCTACCTATACACATATTTCTTACATTTTTCATTTCCAATACAACTTCACATCTTAATTTTCATTAACAAAAATACAAAAAAAAATAAAATTCACTCCCTCTCTTTCCTCCTTTATGCGTCGGCCACCCCTCTCCCTTCCTCTATGTTTTTCTTTTTCAATTTATTTTATTACATCTAATTTCCCTCCACAAAATTCTATTAATACTCCATTTTCCCTCCATTTCTTTCACACACTTCTCTTACATACTAAAACTCTACTAAATTTTCTCCACAAAACCTCTCTCCAAAATTCTCTCTAACTCCTCTTTTCCTTCTTATTCCATCACCATTTCACTATAACCAACAACAAATGTCCCTCTTCTTCTACCACTACATAAACCTTAGGTAAAGCTTCTAATATTTTCTTCTTATGTCATGTAACTTAACATAACTATGGCGTGTGTTTCGTACACTTATGGTGTCATGGAAACAACACTATGTTTATATTTTGTTTTGTTCATAAACAAAATTTATTTATGTTGTTATTATTGTTAATAATATTATTGTTGTTCTAATCTAACTCCACATATATATGTATTATATATACGTTTATCTACATTTCTTAAGCTTAAATGCTCACTAACATCCTAACCTTGCTCTTATTATTGTTTTTATTATGCTTTTTCTTTTTCGAACTAATCTTTTCTTAGTTTCAGGTTGTTTTGATGAAGCTAAGGCTCCTAATACTTTACCTTATTATTACTTGCTTCTATATATTTCTTTTATATCTTGTTATTATATGTTATTATCTTTCATGGCTACATAATCATATTCATGCATGATTAAGGTGTTGTTGTCTTAATAAGAAAAATAAAAAGGGGTTCTTTTTTTAATGTAGGAAACAAGACTAAACTCACTTTAAAAAGGAATTTTTGCCACTTAGCAAAGGATTTTTTTACAAAAAACCTAAGTATTGTTTTTAATAAATTCTTTTCAAAACTTAGACAAGCTAATCATAAATTTTGAAGTATTAGTGATAAAGAATTCTGCAAGAATTTAACTGTAGTAGATAGCACACACTTTTCAAAATTTTAACATGAAAACTTTAGTTTATAACTTAAAACTAATGATTCTTTGTTATACAAATCTCTCATAAAATTTTTTTATCGTCTTTATAACAAATATTAAGAGTTAGACAAGTTTTCAAAGTTAAGATAAGATCAGCTCACTAATCCATAAGCCCACTTAAATAAATAAAAATTGTCAAAGAAAGAAAGTTTTAAAGAGGACAAACTTAATTACCAAGAAGTAAAAGAAAATAAACATAAAGAGGAAATACACATGTAACACAACTTAAAATATTAGAAATCATCAACCACTTAAGAAAAATTTTGGAAACTTAATTTTTATCTACTAGAAATAAAATTTGGTAGGTATATTAAGAAAACCAAGTTATTGAAAAATTAAATTATCTTTGAAAAAGTTAGGAAACAAAATTTTAATAAGAGAACACTCACATATAATGACCCAAGAATTTTTTAACTTATATATTCAAAGGATTTTTCAACTATACAAATATCCATGTATTTGTTTAAAGGTTTTTAGATGAAGGAAAGTTTGGAAAAATTCTATTTTGAAAGCTGGAAATTTTGTAACTATCATGTCCCCTTCTATTGTGGGACTAAAACGACCTACTTTGATAAAAATAACTTTAGAAGTCGATAGATCTTTTCGAGTAGGTAGAAAAAGATATATAATATGCGAAATTTTGAGTTAAAAGTGAACAAGTTTGGCCATTTCAAGTTGGAATTTCCGCCAAAACGAATTTTATTGCAAGTAGAAGCTAGAGTTAGAAAATTTGAGCTAGAAGTCTATGGAATACCCATTTTGGGTATTTCCTTTGTTTAATAAATGAAGAGGACGACGTTTGCTACCCCAAACATTATTTTGGTTAAGGAAACTACTATCGCGACGTGGCCGAGTGAGTTAACTCCCCTTTAGTTTACATCCTCATATTTGTGCTTGTAGTTTAAGAGTACTAGAACTAGGAAAAAGATAAAATGAAAAAGTGCATGCGATTTATACTACTTGGTGAATTGATATTAATCATATTGAGTCTTGAATTGTTTACAATAAATTGCATGTTTTACTATCATGTTGGAATGTCTGAAAATTGTATGATCACCTTCAAAATAAATTAACTAAATGCTAGACTCTTAATAAAAATTGAATCATGCACTTCATGAATAAAGTCTCATTGCATGCGCTATTATACATTTTATGGGACGAGTATATGATAGTTGTGATTGGCATAACTGGTAATATCTACATATGGCGATTAGTAGCCGATAAGATCTACATATCCTTGGTGGCGATTAGTAGCCAGTAAGTACTATAAATTATTAATTGGCCGTAATTGGCCAGTATACCCAACCCCGAATGAAGGACGTAAATTCATTCAACATATGGTTCTTGGAAAATCATGTCTTATATGCTCATGTGTTTGTTGCATTTCACTTGGTTGAATAATTAAACTTGTTTGACAATTTTTATTCTAATTATGGTAAACCGGGAATTTTTTCATTAAGCTAGTAATGCTTACACCCTTATAGATTTTTGTATGCGCAGGAGCATTTGCTTCTGTACCGGTGATCTCCATTGATACGTAAGTCATTGTTTGGGAGCTTTTGTGGGAAATCCAATTAAGGACTTAGATTGGACTTCCTTTAAAATCTTTTGATGAAGTTATTTAAGTTTATTGTAAGGACGTAGTATTTATGTTTTGATCTTTGGACAACTTTTAGCGGGGCAATGCCCCTAAGGCTTTTGTAATTGAATTTTTATATGTGTGTCAATGTGTATGTAGATTTTGTATGCTTTATATTACTTGCTTAAATTACATTTCCCATCAGTATCTCCCATTACCATATTGTATGCCTTACATATAATATAGAGACTTTCGCATGATCGAGGTAGTCATTCTTAAGTCTTAGTATTGTATGTGGCGGACTGCCACGTTTAGGGTATCCATAGGGCGTGACAGGGGATTATTTAGCGTACAAATTTTAAGTTGAACGATTATTGATTTTTCCATCTTGCTTTTGAAGTTTCTCGTTCTTTTAAGGTTAAGGAATTTTGTATTTGATCTTATTTAGAATTCGATTTTAATTTGAATCGGTTTTTGGGATTTTGGTTTCGGTATTTAACTCTATGATTATTTCCTAAGAGTTATGAAAATTAAGGAGTTTACAACTTACCCCCTTCAAGAAAGTTTTGTTCTCAAAAGTTGTTACATAGGAAGAATGTTTACCACATGTTGAGTTTGCTTATAACCATACTACACATTCTGCTACTAAATATTCACCATTTGAGATTGTGTATGGTTTTAATCTATTAATTCCTTTGGATTTGTCATCTTTACTTGTGTCTGAGTTTGTTAATTTAGATTGCAAAAGGAAAGCGAAATTTGTTAAGCAGATTCATGAGAAGGCTAAACTCAATATTGAGAGAAGGACATAGTAGTATGCCAAACAAGCCAACATAGGGCGTCGTCAGATGGTCTTTGAACCTGGTGATGGGGTTTAGGTGCATATGCGCAAAGAAAGATTTCCTGAGCAAAGGCATTCCAAGTTGCTTCTAAGAGGCGATGGTCCTTTTCAAATCATTGAGTGCATAAATTAAAATGCTTACAAGCCAGACTTACCTGGTAAGTATAATGTAAGCGCTACCTTTAATGTTACTGATATGAGTCCTTTTGATGTAGGTGATGATTTGAGGACAAATCCTTCTTAAGAGGAAGGGAATGTTGGTGGCATGGCTAAAAGATGGAGAATAGATCCACTAGAGATATCATCTAGACCGGCTACAAGGACTTCAGCTAAGAGATTCAAAGATGCACTCAATCAATTAATTCAAGAAGTTCAAGAGGAGGAGATCCATTTACACACCACCAATAATGAGCTCAAACTAATCAACATCCTCAAAGTTATTTCGAGAATGGGCTAAGATGATGAATGGGATGAACAGGCTTAAAGCCAACTCAATGCTTCCAGCTCAGAGTTCAATGCTGCCAGGCTTCAATATATAAGACCCCAGCCTTGCAAACGATGTTGGAAGTGTACCAAATTGAATTCTTTAAAGCCATCTCCCAATGCTGCCAGCCTATATTGTTTATGTAACGCCCTAACCTAATGACATTACAACTCGCTATTTATCCTTAACACAGATAGACACGCTAAGTCTATGTAACACTAATCCACAAATATTCAAAAGTATATCTCCAATACTCACATACAAATGGTTACATGTTCTTAAACATCATATAAAATCCTTCAATAACATAGTTGGCATAAACCAACGCAACATAATTGAGACTTAAAAAATTAAAATAAAAAAACTCATAAAATTATGCTCAAATTTTGATAACATAAAGGTTCTATAAAATCTTCTATGCTTATCTATTTCCAAACCAATATCTCTAAACATCAGCAGGGAAGTCTGGTCTACTATTGTCCTCCCCGTAGTCCACAAAGACATCATATCAAAATAAATCATATAATAAATGATCTTCATCTGTTCTTAAAAAATATAAAAGAATGAGCAAATTAGCCCAGCATGCCAAACCACAAACACAAGTACATGAGCACACAATATACATAATCACATACAACCTATTCTAATGTATCAAACACAGATTATTATCTTTTTAATAGCCAGTAAACAGCACAGTTTAGAACCATCTGCAGTCCAGTTCTAAACTTGGAGTAACCCATGACTCCATAAAAACACACAGTATGGAAAATACGTAATATATGTATATATATTGGTGTTGGGTACTCCCTGTACAGCCGGTGTCATCACCGCATGGTTTGGTAATTTATGTTGGGGTTAGCTGAAGTTTTCAAAATTAATAAAACTAATTGGTTCTTTTCAACTTCAGTTTGGAAACTTCCAACATTCATGTCAAGCGTACCTACCGAAATAGTATAAAAAGAATTAGATCGGATCCTAAGGGAATGGTGCCAACTATTATACTCACATTCCATTTATTATCTAGCCAAGAAAAGAAGCTCAAAAAGATATGACAAAAGAAAAGAAGCTATGCTAGGTTAAAGATATTTACAAAGCTTTCAAGGTAAAAACTTAAGATGGGTTGTACAAAAGCAAGATGACAGCCCAGGGTTTGCTTTACCAATTCCTTATCATGTGAATTTAAATCTAAACTCTGAGAGAGTTGTTGCTGATGTATTTATACTATGGGATTCACCGAGTTAAACTAAAGCTCCTCTCAAAGTCAGCAGTTGTAGGTCTAGACCAGACTACTGGAATCTCTTCTGAGGCTACCAATGGTCTAGAGCCACATAAAGCTTAAGAATCCTTTAGTTTAAAAATCCATGTGGGTATTTAAAAACAAGAGACAGAAAGCCTCACAACCTCTCTCTCAAGGTGATTATGAATAACTCCACCAGCAGCTGAAGATCTATCCAAAATAATGACCTCTCAGCCTATTTAGTTAAAATCAAACATGGGTCAACAAGTGCACCACACAATCAGATCAATACAAACAGATTCAAACTATTAGTCACAAATACTCAATCAATCAACTTGAAAGAAAATTTGATTTCACGTGAATCAAGATTTGGATTTACAAACCCTAAGCTGTAGGAGATTATTTCTCCATGGATTTAAAACTTAAGAACTTGATCTGAATAAATAAAATGAGATTAATTGAAGGATATTACAATTCGAGACAGTTGCAGAAATTACAAATAATGGGTTAAATTGATTTTTACCTAGAAAACTACGAGATCTCCAAAGCAAGAAGAAATAAAATTATTTCGCTCCAGAAATTCTCTCTCCATACTACATTAGTACTATTCTATCGTATGTACACTGTACACTTTATTGCATGCCTTTGTATGTTTATTTATAGGCTCAGGGCACGGAAATCAAAAAGATTTTATTTCTAACGTTGCAGATTCCACATAACGAAAAGCAAATTCTTTATTTATACACGCATCTAAATCGTGTACTTAATTGTCACGAGTCACACAGGAGCTGTGGTTGAGTTCTCGCAAAAGGAAGAAATCAGGCTCGACACTTAAAATGCTTAAGAACACTTGCATTTTTGTCCATTGCTCTATCGATGGTGGAATTAAGGCAGTCAAGGCTCGTATGGCTAAGGCTCGAGGTAAAAATGGATAGAAAATGATCTTCAAAAGGCAACTATCGAAGGTCGACTATGAGGCTTGACTCTAAGGCTCGACAGAAGCTTTTCAACAGACTGATGCTTGATCTCCTTAAACAAAAGTGGGGATCATGTCGAGTGCTCGAAGTTAGGGTGTGACAAACCATTTTTCCTTGTTTTTCTTTCTTTGTTTGGCCTTGATAGTGATTCCTACAGGGCTTGATTTTGTTCTTCTTTGACTTTGTTTGTTGTTTCTTCTCCAAATCTTATTTAATCACTCAAATTCTACTTCTTTGGATTCAATGGGCTACAAAACAACAATTTTCATTAAAAGCACAAGTTTTATGGGAATTTACTTGAAATCATAGCAAAATTAATCCAAATTCCCATAGAAATGATAGAGTAAATAAGACTTATCATATAGATATTCAGATCATTAGTAAACCTATTGTCACTTTCATTACAATAATTTGGTAAAACAACCATACACTACGTAACATATAGTATCCAACTTATATTCACAATCATTTCATTATTATTTGCACATTACATATTCTACTAGACTACAAACACTTGTGCCTGAGTTACTCACCTGCTCATGATGGCTAATGATAATAATCTTTAGAGAAATCCACAAACTAATCGATATCTATTAGACAAATGGGAATATTCATCAGTAAGACATATAAATATATAATTGAATTCCTATGAGTGTTTAAGTGACCTAAAATTTTTTTTTTTTTAATCTTATTTTTTCATTCTTGATCTAAATGTGACTTATAAATATTTGTTTTGAAGCTCGTAAGATTTTCTATTTTCTAGTATGACTATAAAGTTCAGGGAAAAAGGCATTTCTAGGTCTTGTTTTGTCACACCCTAAAAACAGGCCTAGACGGATAATCTGAAGTTATCATATCACGTGTGCACCTGTAATATGAGAACCGTCTTGTAAGTCAGAGTTTGTAAGGCTCCACTTGAATAATTACTGTGTGAACATCTAATATGAATTTATATTTGTGATAAACAAAGGAAATCTAATTTCCTACAGTCCACCAAAACCACAGAAAATAGGTATCCCCTAAATAGTAAAATAAAATGAATCATCTATGTTTTACAAACTTGAAACTACAACATTACATTTCTAATCCTTAAACAAAGCTTATATTATACATGTAAATATAATCTTAACAAACTACATCATCTATCTGTTTCTCATAACAAATTGTCTTCTATCTTCAAGGGTTCTTCTCTACACCAACCTATCCTAAAACCGATGCTTCAACTATTCTTGCACCAAAACTGTAGGGGTGTGAGCTCAACCATAGCTCAGTGGATAACAAAATCAAATCACATAACAAACAGATGTCAATATTTAACAAACATATGCAATGCGCACTTAACCATATGATATGCACAGTTTGAATGACTGGAATCCAAACCAATGGAGATTTACGCCCTCTTTTGAGGGTTGAAGGATTAAGTTGGAATTTCTTCTTATACGATTTTACCGCGATTTTAAGTAAAGTTTAGAATCTCCAAAAATAGAAATTCATGAAAGACTTATCCCGAGTATTTCTTTTGTCTAGGTGACGAAGGATACGAGAATACCCTACCCGAGGATTTCTACGACTAAGAAGATAGCGAAATGGACGAGTGAGTTATTCCTTCTAATTTCGTTACCTTGCTTGTGCTTGTAATGTAGTAGCATTAGTGTACTAAGAAAAGATAAAAACGAATATATTTGGGGATTTCGGGATTATATGATTTTATGTTTATGCGTGAAATGAGAATTAAGAATATCGCAACTTCGATCTGCTTGTTTAAATAATTTTGTTTACTTACTTGTATGATTGCTTATTGTTGCTAAATTGATTGATCGCTCCTAATAAACCTTAATAAGGTTTGATTTAAGAACAATGAAACGTTCACGCATAGCATCCATCGAGTCACATCTATTTCAGAAGGCTGCTACTCCTACGTGTAGAGTTGGATTGGCTGTGATCGTGCGGTGTCACGGGCCATGTTCCTTCCTGAAGAATCCAAATCGCTCGGGGAAAGCGACTCTAGGTTGGGAACCGAGCCAACCGAACGCTGTGGGTGAGGACCTGGGGACTGGCAGTAGAAGGTCGAGAACCTTCAACTCCGATTCCCTAACCTTTGATACGGAGGGGTAAATCCGTTCTATATATGGTTTCCGGATGACTATATATATTCGTGTAATCATGTGATTGTTGCATTGAATTCATGGCATATGTGATTAAATAAATAAACTTGTTTGAAAATGTGTGCGAATGAGAAGGAATACTCACTAAGCTAGTTGTAGCTTATACCCCTATAGATTTGTTGAGACAGGTGTATTCGTGGATTAATTTGAGGATCATGACATTAAGGAAGTCATGGGCGGAAGATTAAGGATATGGAATCACACGATGAAGAAATTTTGTAAGGTTCTTTATATGTGATGACCTATATGATTAGGGACGTATATTTATTTGAAGATAATAGCAGAATATGCCTTAAGAATTGAATTGTGATATGCTTATGTTTTATATTAAGTATTCTCTTTGCCTTGTTACTTATTTATTATCAATGTAAATTGCGCTACTCCGATGCGTGCCCTTGGTTGTGATGTACGCCTTGTACAAAATATGGAAGCCTTTGCATGACTAAGGTAGTCATTCCTAGGCTTTAGTATTGTGTACGGCAGACTGCCACGTTTAGGGTACCCCTCGGGGCATGACATTACTAGCTTGAATCTCATTTTCATTTATTTGTATCTATATATATATATATATATTTTTTAATTTCGTCTTTGTTATCTTTATAGAATTTTATCTTAAAACATAATAATTCAAACTTTTAAACGATCACCGAATTATTTAAATTTCAATATATTTAAATCATGAGATATTAGAATGTCTTCCGTGACTTTTCTTAAAAAAATTTCGATAATTTTACATTTTTTTTCTTAATTTTTTTTAATTTCTAAATTGTATAAATTTGGGTTGTTACATGTTTTGTTTATTAACTTTATTATTAAGTTCTTATTATTTATATTGGTCTTTTAGTATGTCAATTCTAAAACAATTTATATTTGTTATTTATTATTATTTTCATTTTGCTTCTGTTGATTTTAATTTATCATTATGCTTAGGGTAATCTTATGAAGCTTTCTAGTATAATATTATTTGGGTACTACATTCTTTAGTCTCCATTTTGATAGTGTGTTTTCATTCATTATTACTTCGTTTGTTGACTTTACCTATATTTGTAGATTGAGATTTCTACCATTTGTAGGGCTATATTTCACCATCTAACCACTAATTTACCTGTCTAATGTTTTTATTTGTTTGTATAAATTTCCTTAAATATTTAAATTTTGATATGTTCTTATGAACTTGTTTTTGGCCAAAACTCAAGGGTCTTGTTTCTAAAGTTGTATTAGCTAATCTATTTCTCATTTTTTTTACTTTTTTTTATAATATTTATGTGTATAAAGAATAGAAAATAGAGTTCCAAGGTATGCACATGGGGGCTACACGGGCATGTAGAAGGGAGGGATGACTCCTCTATTTCTTTGCAAGCCAATCTGCACGGCTTATGCTAGAGGGTATGCAGAAGTGTTTTGTAATTTTCCCTATCTTGATGGAGTAAACCCCTGAATTTTTCATAACTCTTTGAAAATAATCCTAGGGTTCAATACCAAAACCAAAATCTTAACAACTGATCCAAATTAAAATCGAATTCTAAACAAGATCAAATACAAAATTCCTTAACCTTAAAAGAACAAGAACCTTAAAAAACAAAATGAAAAAATCAATAATCGTTCAACTCAAAATCCGTACGCTAAACAATCTACCTATGTGACATCCAACACGAAAATCGAGACAGTATATCGAAGAAAATATTCTATGACAAAAGTATAAAACCTTAGACCCTTCGGTTAATTTTTGAATCAAGAATTTCAATTAATACCGAAAGTCAAACTAAGTCAACACGTAATCTTAAACTTGATTAAACAATCCTAGGAACTGAAAAATATTAAATAAATCATAAAAATAAAGTAAAACATAAATTATGAACCAAAAATATAACATGGTCAAAAACCTCAAAATTTTATGATCTTACGAGTAAATCAAAAAGCTAGAAGTCAAACCATAACCCTTATGTCAACCTAGAGCAATAACAAACTATATTGAATTTAGATCCGGCAATCCTATGCTCTAAACCTTTGAACAATAAAATTTAGATAATCGTAGATTATATAGTCCGTAATAATATAGTACAGCATGAAAAGATCAAATTCTTCAAAAATTTGATCATTTCGAACCTAAATAGTTTCAGTTCTCTAAAAACATATCTCGAGATTTGGGATAGTAAAAATATTACGAAAATAAATATAGATTCGTAATTTCGTAAGGATTCATAAAATATTAGTTTCTTAATTTTTCGGTATCTAAAAATATAAGATATAACATTTTTATGCATATTTTTTTTACTATGGGTAATTAATTTGTCTTATTTACTATTCATTGTACAATTCTTACTATTCAATACTATTCACTTATCTTTACTTTTTCTTATTACCTATCCTTACAACCTATATACCTATTTTTTACAATTTTTTCCCATAAAAATTCTACACCACATATTACTAAACTTTTCTTATACTTTTCTTCTAAAATTAATTTTTAATTACTCTTCTCTTTCATGCCATCAGTTTTTTTTCTTTTTCATTTATTTAATTAACTACAATTTTCCTCTAACTTTATTATAAGTACGCTTTCCCTCATTCACTTCTTACACACTTTTTTTTCCATAACAAAACTCTACTAAAATCATTTCTCAATTTCTCTCTCTAATTTTTCTGTCAAAAATTCCCTTCCCAACTGTCTCTCCTTTCCATAAAACTACCATCCACATATTACTACCAAAACTTCATATTTCTTTAACCAACAAATAATTTTAGGTAAAGATTCCTACAATTATCTTCATATCATGCAACTTAACATGACCATAGTATATGTTTTCTAAACCCATGGGTATTATGAAACCAACAATATATTTATGTTTTGTTCTTGTTCATGTAAAAATTTTATTGTTATGTTGATATTATATTATGCTCTATTTATTACTTCTAATATAACTTCTATATATTATTAAATATATTTATGTGTATATATATATTTCTTAGAGCATATAAGCTCACTAACATAAATTTATTTATGTTCATGCAATTTATTTATTTATTTCTTTCTTGCAATCTATTTATTTATTTCATGCTATTATATTAAGGCTAGTCTTTCTAGTCTTGGACTTGCTATCATCAAGTCAAAACAATTTTTCTTCTTTCGTTTTGGACTTGTCCATAATCTAAGTCCGAGAAGCCTTGAAATAAATTTAAGACTCTCATAATTTTCTTATTTGTTTTCTTATTTTCTTAAAGGACTTGCCCATATCTAAGTCCGGGAAGTCTTGATACAAGCTAAGACTTCCCGATACTTGACTTTCATTATGTGCTTATTTCATTCATATATCTTCGATCTTTCATATTAATTATTTTTGTCATGTTACTTAATTATAAACTCATGCTTATGTATGATCATGTTGTTGTTATCTTAATAAAAATAAGAGAATTTCTTTCTTAAATAAAGAAAATAAGTTAAGCTCGCTATAAAAATATAATTTTATCACTTAGGAAAGGTTCTATTAAAATTTAGAATTTTTTTTCCAACAAAATGCTTTTTTCAAAAATTTTAGACAAGTTCATCATAGATTTTAGTGTTGTTATTATGCAAGACTTTTTCGAAGTTTAACAAAGTAATTCTTTACTCTCTTTTCAAACTACTAAAATAAAATTTGCATTTAAAACCTTAAGGTTGATAATTCTTTGTAATATAAATTTTTCTTAAAAACTTATTTATAAGATTATCATCAACACTTTAACAAATACTAAGAACCAAACAACTTTTCTAAGTCAAGTTTAAAATAAACTTACTAGTTAAAAACCCACTTAGAAATAAATTGATATACAATTTAAGGAACTAAGTTTTAAGAAGTAAAAATCTATTTTCTTTTATGAAATTAAGGGAATACAAATAATAGTTATAATAATTAAACACTCACTTGTAACAAACTGAGGATTTTTCCAACAAAGATCCATGTGTTAAAAAATTATGGATTTAGAAAAGAGTTACTATGAGACTAAGAATTTAAAACAAGTTATTCCTTTAATTTTTCTCATCAGTCAAAACTTAAAACGTTTTTATATACAACTTAGAATGATTTTCCTCACAACTACATAAAGTTTAATGTAAGGATGAAATAATCAAAAGCTCAAAATAAATATCAAACCATGATTTTTCTATAATTGAGTTTCATATTTACAAAATCTAAGGATCTAGAGTTTTAATTATGAATCAACTTAATAAAATTTCCATAAGGGAATATATTTAGAGTTTTATATCACCAACAAGTAAAATCGTGTCTGGTAAAAAATATTATTAAATAGAATTCTTTTAAATGTGAGACCTTTGGGATTCCAAAATATAGCAAATCATGATTTCCTTGTTGACTGAGTCACATGTTTTCAAACTAGTAATTTAATCACAAATCAAGAAGTGACTTTTCACTAAACTCTATCTTTCACAAATATTGTTTATAAATTTTATTTTTAAGACAGCATTACTAGGATGATGCATATAATATGAACCTATGTATATATTAAAAAGGATTTTTCAAACTATATATTTATGTGTATGGAATTTTCAATGAAATAGAATTGAGGAAAAGTACAAATTGAGGTTGGAATTTTCGTACTAGAGCTGTACCGACTTATTTTTGAACATAAATGACTTCAATTGTTCAAAATTAACTTAGAAATAGATAGATCTTTTTGAGTAGATAGAAAACGATATCTTATATGCGAAATTCCTTGTTAAAATGAGTAAGTTATGGCTATTTTAAGTTGGGGTTTCATATAATCCGATTTTTGACAAAAATCATGAAATAGAATTAGAAAGTTTAAGTAGATCTTCCATGAAATACTTATTCCAGGTATTTCTTTTGTCTAGGTGATGAGGAATACGAGATTTCTTTTCCTAAGGATTACTATGGCTAAGAAGTTTGCGATATGGACGAGTGGGTTTTCCCTCTTGATTTTGTTACATTGCTTGTACTTGTAGATAGTTGCACTAGATCTATAGGTACAAGATAAAATAAACATGTATTGGGTATGTGATATATGTATATGCTCTTATGTATGTACGGCAATGAATGCTAAGCATATTGGAACCCACAAATGGTTGTGTAGGTATATCATTAATATTACATGTTGCTTATGTGTGTATGATATTGTTTGATCAACCATAAGTATACCTTAATAATACTCGGCTTCGATAAAAATTAAATGGACATACATCATATTGTCGAGTCACATATCAAAAGCTGCTACTCCTGTACGAAGAATTGGAAGGTCTGAGGCTAAGATAGCCTAAGGCCATGCTTATTCTTAGGAAACTAAGGCGTACCAAGGATACTGTTGGTCCCGAAAAGATAACCAGGAAGGGGGAGGGCGGGGAGGGTGGGGGTGAATTGGTTATAAAATTTACTTTTAAAAATTTAAACAAATTTCACTCCACTTGGTTATTCAACTAAAATGGCTTTGAAACTTTCTTAAACAAATAATCTTAACAAATAAAAGCTTTAAGTAAAAATTCGGATAAAAAATGATTCAAGACTTTCACACTTAGAAACCTTTGCTTAACTCTCTGATTAAGAAAAATATGAATGATTTACTCTCTGATTAACCTTCTGAGCATATATCACACATATAAATCATAAATAATAAATCACGAAATTAAAGAGAGATAAGGAGAAGAAAGTGCAAATCGATATATAGAGGTTCCGCCTCGAGCATCAATCCTCTCTTCCAGCTCCAAGCCAGGGTCCCGGTATTCCTCACCAGTTGTGTTCCACTATCCAATCAAATCAACAAAGTTACAAGAAGTTCTTGCCAGTTCTTACCAATTCTTTGGCTACAATTCACTTAGCTTGATTCTCTCAATCAATCAATCAACTAAGCCTACTTGTAACTCTCAACTCACACTAAATGTGTAACAACAAATCAGAGGAATAAAGAATTATGTTTCCTCAAATGTATTCGTTCACATGAATAGTAACAATAGAATATGACAATTTCTCTCGTAAGAAGGCTTTGATCACTGTAGCAAATTGAGTATCACGTTGTTTCTGATATATTGTTCCGTCTTCCTCTTTTTCTTTTTATTCCCATTTCTCTAACGGCTAGAAGAACGAAAGGATGAACTTGTCCCAGATTTTCGTGCATGTAATCCTCAATATATTAGCTCACATTTATCCAACTGTTGACTTACTTTGATTTTTGAATTCTTGATATAATCTTCGAAATTCCAGCTTTAGAAGATAAATCAAATATCTAACAACTTGTATGTTTATCTTATACTGAAAAATCAGACTTGGATTTATCCTTCGTTGCATAGTTTTATTGCCTGGTACTGTTCATGCTTTATCAAGATTCCACATTCTTCGTATGATTCAAAAAATCTTTGGACACATTGCATAAAAATCTGAATTGTATTTTATAGATACTTCATATTATGCACACAACTTTCTCCTCAAATGTAATTAGTTTGTATGATTTGAATTTCACTTCTAGGCCGTATGAACTTCAACTGTGTGTTCATTAACTCCAAAACAAACATTAACTTGAATTTTAATCCCTGTGGATTTTGAACCGACTTTGTGAAACACATTGAGCATAATACCCAAATTATACTCAACTTTGGAGCTAGGTCTTTATAATTAAAACACATGATTCTCATAGAGTTTATAAACCTTCTGACATTCTTTGATAACAAAAAAAATCCTGCTATTCTCATTGTAACCTTCTAAGTAACCTTCTGATGAATAGATGTTTCACTATCTAACTTTCTGATATACTTTCTGATATAGTTTTACATTATTAATATCTAATGCTGCACACTTAAACAAAATATGTAAGAAATCATTTAAGTTTTTTGTTATCATCAAAATCATCTTTTGAGAGAAATCAACAGATACATCAAGGATGAGTCGTGCCAATCGATCGCTGAGAGTGGTTGCGCCTGAGGACTAGTAGTAGGAGATCGTGAAGACCTTAACTACCATTCTCTAACCCTTGATATGGAGAGATAAATTCGTTCTATATATGGTTTCCAAATAACTATATATATTTGTGTAATCATGTGATATTGCATAGCATATGCATGAAAATTAATAAACTCATTTGAAATCACGGAGCGAATAAAAGGAGATATCTCACTAAGCTCGCTATAAGCTTATACCCCTATAGGCTTTTATTGTAAAAGGTATGTTTGCAATTACGTTCGAAGATCGGAATATTAAGGAAATCATTGGTGAATCTTTGAGCTCTTGTGGAATAAATGGAAACATAGGATGGATCTATTTTCATGAAATTTCTTTATAAGTCATATATGATATGATATGATATGATAATATTTTGGAGATTACTAGAAAGTGTATTTGTGTAATCCTGAAGACGTTACTGGGGGTATGCCCCTAAGAATTGTAATTGACCTTACTTATGTTTTATGTTAAGTATTTTTCTTGCCTTGTTTCTTAGTTGTTACCAAAGTAAATTACACTACTCTGGTGTGTTCTCTTTGATGTGTTGTACGCCTTGTGCACAATATAAAAGCCTTTGTGTGACTAAGGAAGTCATTTCTAGGCTTTAATATTGTGCACGGCAGATTGCCACATTTAGGGTACTTCTCAGGGCTTTTTGTTAATTTTCTCTTCAAAAACCATATCATAGATGTATTTAACTACATGTTAGATTAGCTTTTGTCATAGTATATGTATAGTAGGTTCCATGAACCGAATTCTTAGGTTTCTTATCTTTATTGCACTAGTTAGTTTTCTATGATATTCAATACTAAATGTGATATTTTCCTAGCATAGAACTTGAATAATTCAAGTTTGATAAATCATCAAATGGCTCTCTACATATTCATGGAGTAACTGAACATGTGAGGTTCCATATCTAAGGTCATGTATTAATTTTCTTAGTTTCTAAGCACATTTGGAATATAGGCTAGAGATAATATAGTAGTTATTACCTTGTTTGATTAGAAACAAAGTGACAAACTCTCCTCCCCTCTCCTCCCCCCCGGTGTTGATCGTGACCAATATTGGTAGATAGAGGATGAGCTCTAATTGTTCTAGAAATAAACTAATTTAGAAAGGAGCTTTTCTTACCTTTCAATCTCGATCCTTGACTTTGAACTAGTTTAAGCTAATGGGGACTTTTCTCTTGGATCTTACAGGAAATTTTTCAAGATTCAGAATATTATTTTCTCCTAGATAATTAGGGATAGAGATCATACTTCCTGGTATATGAAATGATTTTTGTTTATCTATATTGTAATTATGAGGAATCTCTTCTTTTCTATTTATACATAATGATGATACATAAATAGATGAATCTTTTTTATCTTTATAATTAAGAAATTTATAAGAGAAAAGATAATATCCATAGTATTTGTTAAAGTTATATTTTTTATTCGGTAATGAATTTGGTATGTGTTATTTGGAGTTGAAAGTTTGTTCATGTTTATGTTGATTTCCACTGTGGGGTTTACAGTGGAAAAGATAGGAAAAGTGATGTTTTGCTTTATGTATTTGTCTTGGACAAAAGGAGCTTTCACAGTCCAAAATAAGAGGGATAAAAGTGTTATTTTGTTTCGAGTTTAACTTCTATTGTAGATGGAAAAGTAAATTACGACTCAAAGCTTTTGGGAAGTAAATGAATTTGTTGGCTTGTTCATTATACCTATTTATATAAGTCATGAATGAGCTATATTTGTGATGCAAGTGGGAATGATTTGTACGGTGATAATTACTTATTGAAGAAGTTGTTTTATGACAAAATGTCGAGGCTTCAAGAGTCGGTTTGTATTTATTTGGGTTTAAGTCAACATGTACTTTCATATATGTACATTTAATGAGTTCCTATTAAAGTTTTGAAGGTCAAATGGTTTACAATTTGTTGACTAGTCCAATCCTAGAGTATTCTCGGATATTCACATTTTAGAAAAGGAATTTCATCGTGTCTAATTCTCTTTTGTAATTTTACTAAAAGAGAGAAGAGTAAAGCCAGTTTCAACAAGTAAAATTGAGTTATCCAAGTTCATTTAATGTCTAGATTAGTTAGTGGCATATTATTTGTTGAAAGTCCTTTTCATATTGACTTTTGGGTCGACAACTTGATCCACTAGCATGAAGCAAATGGCAGTGGAGCTTGTTAAGAATTCTTGGCCGATCATTTAGCTTTGTTTGTACCATATATTATGTATTTAGTTGAGTTTATTACTTATATAACTAAGTATCTAAATTAATTTGTTAGATACTAAGTCACATCTGTGTTTATATATATCAGTTATGAGAGTTTTATTCCTAAAAGTTCACCTAAGGCCCTTGCAACATTTCTAGATTATTTCTGAGTCCAAATCTTGAGTTTAAAGTTTATATGATTGAGTATTTTTATAATTTTATCTATACGATTAGGGTTTTCTAAGCTCAACAGGTCAAATTAGGTTTTAATCCCTATAAGTTCAGACTTTTTTAACTAAAGCAATGGTGTAATTCAAATCTTTATTTGAAGTCTAGATTATTAATTATGGATCTGTTTTCACTCCCATCATATTTATAACCCTAGTGGTTTATCTCTTAATTAACCAATACCTTCCATAAATAGGCAATCTTTTATTGTATTTGAAATTTAGAGCTACTTGTAATTATATCTTGAGTTATTGGCTCAAGTTACAAAACTTGTCTTTAATATCTATTAGGAGCTAGAAAATTTCTATTAAGGATTTTAATCCATAGTTAAGCTTACGATCATTCAAAGTTTCTAACTAGAGTTTTTTTCAGCTCACTAATTTACTATCTATTTCACATTTGCTATTCCATTTATACTAGTGTGAAAATTCTCAGGGATTATAAGAGCATAAGGCATATTAGGCAATCAAGTTTTTGAACTTTGATCGAGAAGCAACTGTAGTTCATAGATTGCTTCAATTAAATGAAATGGAGGAGTTTAGCTGTAAGGACCTGGATTCGCTACTAATTAAAATGGTGCAAATCCAGTTCTCCAGCCACATATAACCTTCAGGATTACATGTAAGGTTGTCTGTAAAGAGAAAGTTTGTAGAATTACTTGTCCAAACTTGTAATAAAACCATTCCAATGGCATTTCGCTAAGGAAACCATAATATATATTACGTTACAAATCCTTATTGTCCTTTTGAAACATAGGTCTTAAGCCTATACTACATATTTACATACTTAATATTACAAAACATTGATTTGAGATCAAACCTATATCAATATACATGTATGATTATCAAAATATCTACCCATATATTACATTGTTCCAAAACATATTTCTTCTAATCTATTACAAAAGATTTCCTTATAAGCTTGGGGTTCCTAGCCATCCAAATCATCCAAAAAGTCTTCAAAATCGGTTCCATAACCTATTTGAGTATAAAACTCATCGTCATCAACACCTGAAAGAGAAGATCATGAGCTAAAGACCCAGTACATAAGCAAAAAATGCAAATATGTAGTGATAAGCATTCTTAGACTAAATGCAATGCATCAATTATCCATTTATTATCTATTAATTAAGTTTATAAATCAACAAAGGAGTATTCAAACTCCAGATACAAGCCACGGGGTATTTGGGGATCCTAAGTAATGACATAAGGGTCAGAGGGTTGATATAAGCAGCTCGAATACCTATATCTCCTAAATGATATAACCGATAAAGAGTAAAGTAATTTCATTGAGGGTTAATAGCCGTTACTCAATTTTACTTAACTTAATCCATAATATCACTTAGTTCAATCGGTCCCATAAATGTGAACTAAATCATATTATTTTTTCATAAAAATAAGCAAATGTTACACTGTTACTATTCTCCTTATCAATTATCCACTGAGCCACTTATAAAAGCCATGATACCATGACAAGGGTGACCTAAGTGCCTAAACTACCGCATCCACTCAGACAAGGTTGCCGCGCCCCGGACTAGATTCAACGGCATAAAGCACAATCAATACAGACATTTATTAATCCATTTCAATTAAGATTAATTTAGACATGCCTATCCTAAGTAAACAACAACCAAGTTACTGTGTACCTGACTTGTTACGCAAAGGATCGGTAGACGCACTCAATTGATAAGGATAATCTATAAGAAAATAATTCAATTCATATAAAATTGAATATCATTCATAAACAATTCTTAAGTTTGCCATACAATGCAAAACATAACTAAAACACATATTAAATCACAATTTGACATTCATTCATACATGCACACAATACATACGTATATATATATATATAACATTCCTTTATTTAAATTTAAAAAATTTAATTTAATTTTTTTATTAAAAAAATAGGGCAAAACCATAGTGTATGACCGTATGGCATAGGTACAAGCACGCCCATGCTAGAGGAAAAGAAAAAGAAAATTTTCACCAGAGGCCAGTAAGGGCCGGTACACGAGTGTAAGGGCCGGTACACGCTAGATCATGTTAAAAAAATTGACTAGAGGCTAGTAAGGTCCTCTATACCCCCATACAAAATGAAAAAATCACCACCAAAGGCTTGTAAGAGGCTTTTATACACCCATACAAATGGAAAACATCACTTCCAGAGGCTTGTAAGGCCCCGTGCACGCCCGTACAACGCAGCTTACTAAGGGTGTCGAAATCCCCTGTTTTCCAAATATCATTTTGTCATCTTTTTACACATTTTAAATCAATATAAACACTATATAAACATCATACAACTCATTACATGCACTTAACAACTCTAATTGCATATAAACTCTACTTCTCAAACATCCTACAACTTCATACCTACTCGAGCACTATTTTGAGGGGAAGACGTCAAAAAAGCCTCTAAGAGCAACAGATCTTAGAGATTCAAGATCAAGAAAGAAGTAAATTGGTGAAAAATTAAACTAAGTGCTACGTAGGAGGCAACCCATAATTTGTGACTATCTGTTTATTATCTTTGGGTTTTTTATTTTTTTATCTTTTTGTTTGAGTTTATTGCTTTGAGTGTTTTTTTCTTGTGCAGGTTAGTTCTAAGAGCATGGACTCACAATTAAAAAATAGGTTAGAATAGAGGTCTTGTAGGAGCTTTGTAAACCTCGGTATTCTTAGTAGTTAAATAAACTCCGGGGATCGAAAAGCAAAACCTTAATCCAGTCTAGTTAAGCTTAGTGAGAGAAGCTTAGAAACCTTAAATCCGGCTTTCCTTTGGTTTCATAATAAAAGAAGTTTTATAAAGTAAATGAATATGAATTATTGTTTTAAAGTATATTTTAAACCTTAGAAAGTTTTAAATTCTGGAATTTTTCGATTCTGGGCCGTCCCGAGCTCAATTACGGAAAAACGTGCCCCGGGACTAGAAACTCAAAAAAATATTCCGGAATATTCATTAGAACCGAAATTTTATAAGGATTTCAAAATATAAATTTTATAATTTTTCGGGCTATAAAAATTACAGTTATAGCTTTTTTCCCGTATTTTCGTTACAATCGGTAAAGTAGATATTTTGTCTAATATTCATAAGTACAACCTACACTAGACTACCCATACCCTATTTTTACATCCTTACAACTACTCATTACAATTTTCTTTTCCAAGAAATTTTGTTTCCTAATTAATTATTACATTTATTACATTTTATTACTTAAATTACAAATTTTATCACAATTCAAATATCTCTCTCTCTCTCTCTCACCACAAGGCCGGCACACCTCCCTCCCAATTTCCTCTATTTTGTTTTATTTTTTTCTCATTTTATTACAAATAAACCCTAATGCACATGATATATAAACTCATTTTTACTCTCTCTCTTCATTTTTCAGTCTTTCAAAATTTTACAAAGTGTAAAACTCTCTTTACTCTCTCCATCCTTGCCGTGAACAAGCCCACACCCCCCCCCCCCCCCCCCCCCCTCTTCTCACACTCACACACACACACAAGCTCATTTCCTCTTCTTTTCATCTCCAAATCTCCATTTAGGTGATGATTCTAAGCTTTATTCCTACATTATCTTGTAATGGCAAAACCATTTTTGTGTGTTTTCCACTTTAAATCCCAATGAGCATATGCTAGGGATAAGAAAACACTAATATAAGAATGTCAAGCCATCACAAAAAGTAGATCTTATGTTTAAAGGAGTTTTTGTTGGAATATCATCTTGTTCATGCATGTAAAGTAGAGATCTTGCATGGAAAGTTTATGTTCATGCCATCAAATTCATGTTCATGCACTATAAGTGGTAGATCTAGTGTTTAGACACTCATACTTTTATTTACATTTATGTTCATGTGAGTATCTTGAGCTTTCATGCATTAATGATCATAAAAGCTTAGCCTTGCATGTATATAGATGTGTTAGATGATAGACCTTTATGGATATAGGACAAGGAACTTGAAAAAGAAAAGATTTTGTTAGAAATGTCTAATGAAAATTCGGATGATTTTTAAACCTATTTTAAAAACCCTTGAAACCACTTTGACACATATTTTTCATGAAAAATGAAAGGTATATGTAATAGGTATCTCTAAGGAATGATTTTTACAAGTTAAATGAGTTTAGGCATAAGTAATGTGCAAAACAAGTAATGAAATTAAAATGGAAAATTTTGAGTTAGTGATCAAATTATCAAATTCGTAATTTGAGATGGAGCATATGTAATCACCTAGTATTTGAGCTCAAATTGCAATTTTTATGTGTTAAATGAAGTCCTTAGACAATAGATATAATAAAGCTTCAAATTTTGATGCATTAAACAAGTTTTCTCATAAGGAATATGCAAGAAATGAAATTTTCCAAAATTCGGATTTTTGTGAAAAGCTTGTTTAAAAACATATTTGCAAAGGGAAAAATGTGAATTTCTATGAAGAAATAAAGGTCTTGGATAGTATAGATGATGGAGACTCATTTTTATTTAGATAGCAAATGAATTCTAAGGATAAAATCCTAAAACACTAGGAGATGCAAAAATTAGAAAGATAAATTTTTAAGAAATGGCTATTGTAGAGTCTTGTAATGATTAGGAGTTCTTAAGAATTCATTATCAAAAATCATCAAGATCATGCATATATTGGACTCATTACATGACATTTATACTAGGAATTCATTCATATTCCATCTATACATGAATCATCAACTAGACACATTTTTACCAAATGCAAAACAATTTTTCGGAGATGGAAAAGTTATAGAACAGATCTGATCCCTCTGTTCTGTGCCCTTAATGTTTTCAAAATTTAAAAATATTATTAGAAATAGATAGATCTTTCGAAGTAGATAGAGATCGATATAAAATTTTGCGAAATTCCGAGTTAAAATGACCAAGTTATGGCCATTTTAAGTTGGAACTTCCGCAAATAGCGAGAATCACGATTTTGTTTAGTCTAGATGTATAGTTTGAATTAGTCAAGTGATGAGATTCTTATTAGGTTATTCTTATTTGGTAGGTGATCCCGAGCACGATGATACCCTACCACCCGACTACTACTATTAAGAAACCAGCGTACCATGGCCGAGTGAGTTTCACTTCCGATCTCAATTATTGCTTGTGATTGTAATAATAGTTACACTAGTTGCTAAGTAAAGATAAAAAGAATGATTATGCATGATGGGGTTAGTTGGGAATTATACTTGTTTGTTGTTGATACGTGAAGTTGAACTTAAAGAATATCGAAGTTGGGTGATAAGTTATTGCTTGTATAGAGATGAGCTAGAATTGATTGTCTACGAATATTGCTTGGCCACATAAAAGAATGGATTAATCGAATATTGGACTTCAATTATAATTTGAACTCATTCATATCACGATGGGGATGGAGCATTAGCATTTTTTGGTTTTTCGTGATCCATAAAACGAATATATATTGGTTAATCGTGATCCATAAAACGAAACATTGTTCAGTTGACCGTGAGCTTAAACGGCGTCGTACCGCAGGATTCGTTAATCTACTAATCCGGGATGGAGGGCGCAAGTCCATCCACATATGATTTCCGACTGGTCATATGTTTGTTGAACTCATCTGTTTGATGCATTTCACTTGCTTGAATAATTATGTGCTTGAATGATTCGTGTTAATTGTGATATGGAAGTTTTCACTCACTAAGCTAGTTAGCTTACGCCCCTATAGTTTTTACTTGTTGCAGCATGAATTCATTTGGCTTAGGCCAAGGCAGGCTACAGCTCAGGTACCGGAGCTAGGAGTTTCCCTTAGAAGTTTACTTCAATTTTGTTTAGACTTCCGTTGGAAATTAAAGGACTCTGGATGACTGTAATGGACTTAATATTATTTTGCGGGGGAATGCCCCTTAGACTTTGTAATTTGGATATATGTGTTTTGGTTTATTATCTATGGCTAATGAATGCCACATTAAACTTCTTAACTCCATTGAATAGAGTATTCTATTGTCGTAAAGGGACGCTTTACATCTATACAAGACTCTCGAAAGGTTGGGATAGAAATTCGAGAGTCTTCTATAGCATGTGGCAGACTGTTACGTTTAGGATACCCCCATGGGGCGTGACAAGCTTGGGCTCATTTTATGATATGAAGAGCTCAACAACTCAGCCTAAACAGTATATTCTTCTTGATCATAATTATTGCGAGTATGAGCTAGACTTTGAGCGAGGAAAATTAAATTGCATTAGTTAGTGGACATTTCATAGCATTTGTTGGTCATACATGCAAACAATTCAATTGACTTGAGTGCAGGTTGATCTTTGTGAGCTGAGATGTTGATATTCAATTGGTTGCTTATTGAAATTATGATGTGAGGAACCTAACTGAGGTGGTTGTTGGTCATTTGTTGCGTGCAACTTATGTGGATAGAACATGTTATGACCTATTATTTTTTACTCATGATTGATGAGCAGTGTTCTTATTTTGTTGGTGATAAGTGTCAAAAGAACCTTATTATTCACATTGTTTTCATATGATATCATATAAATTTTATGTGAATTATTAAAGAAAAAGGATACTTACTTTGGTTAAAATCTTAATTTTAGGGATAAAGGAAGATATTTAACTTAACGAAGACAATTGGATGAGTTAAGAAAGATTTTGTTGAAGAAATAGGAATGTAAAAGATTTGCAACATACATGACATTTCTACATAAGTTGTGTAGAACACTGGTGTTGGAGATGAAAAGTGGCCAGCGACCATTTTTAAAGTACATAAGAAGATACACAAGCTGTGCAAGATGTTTGTGCAGACAATCGAAAATGACAGAAGCAATTTTCATGGAAAGTCGACGTAAAAGTAGACAGCCTAACTCCCAAGGCTAGTAGTGTAAATTTCAAAGCTACCGGCGTACAAGGTGAACTTCTTCTTCCAGTCGCGAAAATTCACCCATTTTCATCCGATACGGCCTTTAACATAGGTCGTGTAGGATGGTTGTGCAGAAGACAATTTTCCCTTTCCTATAAATAGCTCCCTGAACCCGTCTTTATCATAATCCTTCTTCTTTTTTACAAACCCTAGAGAGAAAAATAGGTATTTAAGAGTGGAGAAACGCAAGAACTTATTAGAGATCCCAAAACTTCATCTTGAAGGGTTGCACTCATGACTCTTTACTATTTTTCCTATAAATACCCAAGTTTTTGGAATCAGTTTAGCCTAAAACCCTAATTTGGAAGTCAACCGGAACTCTAAAGTCAACAAAACCCTGGTTAAATGTAATCGCTTAAGTCCAGCAATCCCTAATAAGCAACTCGGAGAAAGTAAGTAAGAGTTTAGAATGTAGAATAGTTCATAATTACCTGAGGAAGCTTAAAAAGATCAGATTAGTAAAATCGCAAATCATCTTGAACCTGATCGGACACAGTTCTTGAAAAACGTGTCCCAGGGCTCGGAATAGTAAAAATATTCCGAATATACCAAGCTCGTAAAAATATAAGGTTTTCAAAAATATCAGTTTTATAATTTTTTGGTAAGTAAAAATAACAGATTCGCAATTATACGCGTATTTTCTTACTACTGGTACTTAAATTATCATGTCTACTTTACATTAGACTATTCATTACTATTCTACACTATTCTTTTATCTCTACTTTTTCTTACACACACCATAACCTATAACCATTACTTTTTACCTTTCCCATAACTTTATTTCACATCTACCTTACTTATTACTTCTTTTAATCCACAAAAATATAAAATAAATCTCTTCCCCCCTTCTACTCTACTTGGCCGACGCCCCAACCCCCCCACCCCATCATGCATCTCTCAATTTGTTTCAATTTTCTTTTATTTTAATCACTCAAAAATCACTCCATATTTTCCTATAAATACCCCTCTTCTCTTTCACTTCTTTCACACAATTACTACTCACAAATTTCCTACAAAAACTCTCTGAAATTCTCCTCTCAAAACTCTCTCCAAATAACCTCCCAAAACTCTCTCAAAATAATTCCAAAACCACTTTCTACTTACAACAAAACCCATAACACTACCAAAACCTTTTTTAGGTAAACTTTTTATTATTTTTCTTCTCTTCATGTCATGTAACTTTACATAACCATGGTGTGAGTTTCCAAAGACTAAGTGTTATGGAAGCTACACTATGTTCATGTATTATTCTTGTTCGTGAAAAATCCATTTATGTTTATATTGTTTTATTTTGTTATTGTTATCATATCTAAGTATTATTATGTATCTATATATATATATACATATTCTTTAGAGCATATAAGCTCACTTGCAATTTATTTATTTTCATGCAATGTAATTTATTTATTCCATTGCAATTTATTTACTTCTTGTTATTTTAAGACTAGCCTCTAATCTTAGACTTGTCGTCATCAAGTCAAAACAAATTTTTTTCTTTCTTTCATTTTATTTTTCTTTTGGGACTAGTCTACTTTTTAGTCTCGAGAGCCTTGAAGAAGCTAAAACTCCCAATACTTGACTTTATATATTATTTATGTTATTTTGCTTGGTATTATCTCTCATAAACCATGTTTATTAAGATTGTTGTCCAAATTTTTCAAGCTCTAAAAATAATTAATAAAAAGAGATTTTATCACTTAGGAATAAGTTATATAACATCTATAGTTTAACAAAAGTAAAAGTTACTCCTTTCCAAGTTTTAAGAAGAACTCACTACAATTTTTGGAAACTATTTTTGTTTTGAAAAGTCTTTCTATGTCACTTTGTTATTCAAAGAGAAAAATGATTTTTAATATAGAAATGACTTTTATAAGAACCTAACATAACGAAAACCTTAGGAGCAAGAAGTAGGAATTTTTGAATTTAGATTTTTTCAAATAAATAGTCAAAGAAAGATTTTATAGAACATAAATGGGAAAAGTAGCACTTAGAAGAAGAAGAAAATTTCTTTTCGAAAAGTCATAACAAGTCAATTATAAAGCAATTCTTTGAAAACAAAAAGAATCAAAATATTCATTTCAAAATAATTTCCAAAATGAATTTCTTGTAAATTATAGTTTTCTAAACTCCTAAGTTGACATTGTTTTACTTAAGAAACACAAATGGACAACAAACAATTGAGCATGAATAAATATAAGCTAAGTAGCTATAAAAAGAGAATTTTTCAACTATATAGATAACTAAGTATTTATCAAACAAATTTTAAATGATTTAATATTTGAACCAAAATTTTTTTGAGTTGGAAAATTCGTGGTGAATTTATCGCCACTGTTTCGGAGTCTATATTATCTTTTTTGTTAAAAATATGCGCAATTTCGAGTTAAAATGACCAAGTTATTGCCGTTTTAAATTGGGATTTTCTTTTATATGAACTTTAACATTCTCATGATATTGTTTTGTCAAAATTCAAGAAAATCATCAAGAAATACTCATCTTGGGTATTTTCTTTGGCTAGGTGATTCCAAGGAAGAATACCTATATCCCGAAGACTATTTTAATTAAGTAGAGTGTGTGAGCGACTCATCCACTAGAGAAATCATCGTCATAGCATCGTGAGTTTATTTCCTTAAAATGCTTTACTTGTTTGTGCTTGTAATTTAGTTGCATTAGAATTAAGAAAAGACAAATGGATATGTTGTAAAGATAATTCTTTGAAAGAACCCTAAGAATATCGAGGCCGAAATTGATTTAATGTTTGTTTTAATATAACACTTGATTTATATGAAATTCCTTGATCACCTTAAATCTGATAATAATAATATTATGATATCATAAATAAATGGATTCATGCATACCATGAAGTGAGTCACATTGCATTGGGTTATTATCCTTGGGTGAGAAGGATTGTAGCTGGGGTCGAAAGCAACACTTGGCGGAGTGATCGAAAGCAATTGCTTGACGACATTAAGGAAATGATTGGCGAAAGATTCGAAAGCAAGGCTTAATTCAAGTAGACTTCATATGCTTGGCGATATTGGTCGAAAGCATAAATCTTTTTAACAAAAACTACTTGTTTTGAGGTTATGTATGACCAAACCCCGAATGGAGAGCGCAAATCCATTCAACATATAGTTCTCGGAAAACTATATGCTTTGTTTGCCCACTTGTATGTTGCATTCCATTTGTTTGATTAAACAACTTGTTTGAAATTTTGTTACAAGAAGTTATTTATGGAAATAGTTCTCACTAAGCCTATTCGCTTATACCCCTATAGATATCTTTTGCGGTTCCCTTATTTGTGGTTGAGGCCACGAGGACCTTGCAGCCAGGTACCTTCTTTTTGGGTTAAGGAATTTCCTAAAATAAAGTTAAGTAGATAAGATGTAGAAATACTCCTGTAATAGATTTGTGAATAAGGGAAATGTCCCTAAGTTTTGTAAGAACATTGTTATGAATAAAAGAATATTATGAATCCACTTTTCTTAATATGTTATTATATCTTCTTAAGCTTCATAGTTCCATGTATGATCCTTTAAAATTGTGAAAGCACGCCTTACACTTAACATCAAAGCTTTTGGGGAATGGTTAAGGTAGTCATACTTAAGCTTTAATATTGAGTGTGGCGGACTGTTACGTTTATGGTACCCCTTGGAGCGTGACATTTCCTTACTCTTTCATTGTACTTATTATTCTATGGAAAAATATATCTTTTTACCCTAGATCATGAGAAACCCTAACCCTAATGTAGAGATTGGATTATTTTGTTTTATATTCTTTTGAATCTATTCATGTGTTTATATTTGTTTCTTGATTTAATATGCGCACAATATTAGATCATTGCATGATTCTTGTTGATTTAATCGACGGATTGATTGATGAGATAAATCTAGCATGAATAGAAAAGTTTAAACGTGACTTTAGACATAGATTGCATAAACTTTTTGTATAAAGATTGAATCTTTCTAAGGAATCATGAATTCTAATGCAATTTTGTATGTATTTAAAGATGAAAGACATTTCCATTGGACATATAGGGTTAGAATTCAATTATCTTGAAAGAGATGTTGATGAAATTAGGGATTCCTACAATTCAAGAACTTAAACAACCCATAAATGAATGTTTTGTAAGGCATTGGAAATAGGGTTAGTGGTGAATCAAGATTAAGGATAGTCTTGTGATATGATATTCTTAGAAGCGTTGACAATCACTTTTGCTAGGGTTTAGTAATTAACTAGTTGCTTAGATATATTAAGATCACTCGAATTAGATAAGCTAAATAGTAGATATAGGGTGATTACTAGTAGTTATAGGTCCTGGTGGAATGATCCCTGTGCTTACATTGATACTACAATCAATAGGTACGCTTGCTTAGGATTAGTCGCATAGCAAAAATAAGGTTTTAATTTAATTTAATTGATTGCGATTGAAAAGTCCACATCAAATTTTTGGTGTCGTTGCCGATGACCTAGCAATATTAGGAACACCTGAAATCTACTAGTTTAGCTAAATTTATATAATATATCTATATATTTTAGGGGTTATTCACTTTATTGAATGTATTCTTGAGTTTTCTTGACTATGTGATCTTTGAATTGCATGGGATTTATGTTTTTGTATTGTGGAGGTGATCATGAGTACTATGAATGTCCTAATCCATATTATTATCCCTCTAACTCGTTTATAAAAAATGCATTCTCCCCTATGGTTCCTTATCAAGAGTATGCAGATATCGATCCTATGACTCTTGATAATATGATTTGTAGAGTATGGTGGTAAGACCTTTGAATGTCAAAGTGAGAGACCTGTCTTACATTTTTCTTAACAGTCACATTACGACCATACTCTAGTCACATTAACCACATCATCTTCTTCCTTGAGCCATACTGAAAAAGATCCTCAAGAAAAATCTATTTTGGAAAGAATCATTTATTCAACATTGATAACATAGACTAGTTCAATAGGACGATGCAAGCACTTTTTGAAGCAGACTCATGGTAATCTTGTGCTCCTATACTTTACAAACTCATAAGTTTAGAAGAATTGGTCACTCTTCTAAGACGATCTCAAGAGTGGACATCTAGGTTAATTGAATCTTTAGAAAATCTTGGGAGACATGAGAGAGTAAATAAGGATATAATTACAAGTCTTTTATGTCACGCCCCGAGTGGTACCCTAAACGTGGCAATCGCCGTACACAATACTAAAGCCTAGGAATGACTACCTTAGTCACGCAAAGACTTCCATATCATGTACAAGGCGTACATCATAACCAAGGGAACGCATCGGATGGAGTAGCGTAATTTATATTGATAATAAATAAGTAACAAGGCAAAGAGAATACTTATCATAAAACATACATATTACATTTCAATTCTTAGGGGCATATCCCTCTATTATCTTCAAATAAATATATATCACTAATCATATAGGTCATTACATATAAAGAAACTTACAACATTTACTTTATCTTATGATTCATTTCCTTCATAGAAGCTTAATCATCCTTCCATGCTTCCTTAATGTCATGATCCTCAATTCAAGCCACGGTATTACCTGTTTCAACAAAATCTATAGGGGTATAAGCTACAACTAGCTTATGAGATATTTCTTTTCATTAGCACCATATTTTCAAACAAGTTTATTTATAATTTCACACATATGCTATGCATATAATGCAACAATCACATGATTACGCAATTATATATAGTTATTCGGAAACCATATATAGAACGGATTTACCTCCCCATATCAAAGGTTAGGGAATCGGGGTTGAAGGTTCTCGACCTTCTACTGCTAGTCCCCAGGTCCTCACCCACAGCGTTCGGTTGGCTCGACTCCGAACCTAGAGTCACTTTCCTCGAGCGATTTGGATTCTCCAGGAAGGAACATGGCCCGTGGCACCGCACGATCACAGCCAATCCAACTCTACGCGTAAGAGTAGCAGCCTTTCGAAATAGATGTGTCTCGATGGATGCTATGCGTGAGCATTTTATTTTTCTTAAGCCAAATCTTATTAAGGTTTATTAGGGGCGTTCAATCAATTTAGCAAATAATAAACAGGCATACAAGTAAGTAAACAAAATTATTTAAACAAACAGTTCGAAGTTGCGATATTCTTAAATCTCATTTAACACATAAACATAGAATCACGTATATACACATAATCCCGAATTCCCAAATATATATCCATTTTTATCTTTTCTTAGTATACTAATGCTACTACTTTACAAGCACAAGCAAGGTAACGAAATTAGGAGGAATAACTCAGTCGTCCATTTCACTATCTTCTTAGTCGTAGTAATCCTCGAGTAGGGTATTCTCGTATCCTTCGTCACCTAGATAATAGAAATACCTGAGATGAGTCTTTCATGAAATTTCTACTCTTGGAGATTCTAAACTTTACTTAAAATCGCGGTAAAATCGTATAAAGGAAATTCCAACTTAAAATGGTCATAACTTGCTCATTTTAACCAGGAATTCCGCATATAATATACCGTTTTCTGCCTATTCGAAAAGATCTATCCATTTCTAAGGTTATCTTTGTCATAAGGTCATTTGGGTTCCAAAAATTGGTACATATTTAAAACGAAAATTACCAAACTTTTGCAAATCCGTTTTCTAACTCAACTTTATTTTAAAGAAAATCCTTTTGTAACAATATATATATATATATATATATATGAACATATATTTGATAAATACTTTGAGTATATATATAAGCTCACTTTATATGCAAAATTTCTAATGGTAGTGTTTCAACAATTTATTTCATAAAACAATTCTTTTTAAAGTGTTAAAACTTATCTTGATAAATTCTTTTTCAAGTATTTATATTTTCATTATAAATGAGTATATTCTTATTTTATTTCCTTCATTCCTTTTTTCCAAAACAAGTAAATTTTCTTTTAACCTTAGTCTTTCATAAATTTCACTTCTAGTGATAAGAGATTAATTTTATCAAAAAGTATATTAGGTTGTTTGTAAACCTTTTTATATGGTTTTTAGAAAATGAACATTGTCTTCTTATATTTATTTCTAAAATATAAGTTTTTGCTTTGTAAAACTTGTTCTTTCATTTCTTTTGAAAAGAATCATCTTTAATGATAAAATCCATTATTGTTAATCTTACTTTATTTATACTCTTTTGAAAATGAGTTCCTTCTTTTTAGAAATTTGAAAATCATTAATTTTTTCTAAGTGGGTTCATAACTTTATGAGTTGATTTTTATCTTATCTTTGAAAACTAGTTTATTTTCTTAGTTTTATTATGAAGTTTAAAAGAGTTTAAATCTTAAGCTTTTTGTAAAAACTTTTAATATTAATAAAGTATTTTACTAAAGCTTAGGTTAACATAATATTCAAAGAAAATATTTATTTCTTATGTTTCCTTGGTAATATATTTTTGTTATTTAAAAAAACGTTGAGAAAATTCTATTTTTATGTTGTTGATAATAACTTCATGATTTTGTGATAAATCATAAAATCGAAAATTTAGTTTTGAGTTCATTTAGTAAAGTAAATTTCTATTTTTAGATTAGTTGAGACATTAACATTATGTAGATACAAGTATCATGAGCATATAAAGTAATAAGAACATAAGAAAATACTAGAAATAAATAATGAGCAAGAAAATAAAATATCAAGTATTGGGAATCTTAGCTTCATCAAGGTATCCCGGTCAAGTATTAGAGCCTTAGCTTCATCAAGGCATCCCAGGACTAAGAATGGACTAGTCCTGAATGATTAAAGAAAATAAATAAAAGATTATTTTGACTTGATATGGACAAGTCTAAGACTAGAAAGATTAATGTTAATAATAACATGAAATAAATAAATTGCATAACTTGAAAGTAAATAAATAACAAATGAGCTTATATGCTCTTAAATAAATATATAATACATGATATACATAATACTATATATATAAGTTAGATTATAAGCAAATAATAACAATAATAATAACAACATAATAAAATAGAAAGCTTATGTACAAGAACAAAACATGAACATGTTGTTGCTTTTACTACTCATATGAGTTTCAAAACAACACCATAGCCATGTTAAGTTACATGACATGAGTGAATAATAGTTGGAAGAAATCTTTACGTAAAGTGTGTAAGTGGTATGAAGATGGTAGATGAAATTGGTATTATGGGAGTAGTGATATGTGTAGATAGTTTGTGTATAAGGAATGGTTTTTGTGAGGAATTGGTTTGAGACAGTTTTGGTAGAGAGAATTCTCGAAGAGAAGATTTGTGGAGAGATTTTGAGAGAGTTTTGATAGTGAAATGAATTGTGTGAAAGAATGAAAGAGGAAGAGGTATTTATAGAATTTTTGGAGTGAATTTTTTATGTAATAAATAAATTGAAAAAGAAAAATAAATTGTTGGAAGAGAGGAGGGGGGGGGCGCCGGTTTTGTACTTGTAGAGGGGGAGTGAGTTGATTTTTGAGTGAATTTTGTAAGAAAATAATTAATATGTAAGGTATGATTTGATAAAAGGTATATTGGAAATATAAAAAGTAAGAAAATAGATATGTAGGTGGTAAGAAATAGGTGTAAGAAAAAGTAGAGATAGTGAAATAGTAATGAATAGTAGAAAAGTACTATAAATAGTAAACTAGACAATTAAAGTACTGGTAGTAATAAAAATATGCGTAATCGAGCTATATCTGTAATTTTTAGCTACCGAAAAATTCTAAAACTAATATTTTAGAATCCTTATTTTTATGAGTCTATTGGTATAAACGGAATATTTTTAATATTCTAAGCTCCGGGACACGATTTTCGAGAACTGATCCCATTTGAGTCCAAAGGACACTAGAAATTCGCGAATCTGATATTTTTATGTTACCCTATATTATTAAAACCTATTTTAAGATATTGGCTTAATTTCTTTTTCTAGGGTTCGAGAACGCGGGATTGTCGGATCTTAAACACTAGGATTCGTTATAGGCTTTGTTGACTTTAGGGTTCCGGTTTGACTTCTGGTTTCATCGAGATATTCGTAAGATAGTATAATTTTCGAGTTTTGATTGTTTTATTTTTTAGCTCATCATCTATGGTTTATTTTATTTGTGATTATTTAATAGTTTTTTTTAGTTCTCGGGATTGTTTAACCGAGTCTAGGGTTATGAGTTGACTCAGATTGACTTTTGGTGAAAATCGAAAATTGTGATTCCAAAATTTTACCGAAGGATTTAAGATTTTATCATTTTGTTGTTAAGCGGTATTTGGATCTATCGTTTTGATTTGCGTTTTAGGAATTGGATAGATGATTTGATTGGCGTACGAACGTTGATTAAACCGGTAGTTGGACTTTATATTTTGTTTCAAGGGTTCTCGTTTTCTCAAGACTAAGAAATCTCATTTTTTATCTTATTTGGAATCAAGTTTTGACTTGGTTCAATTTTTAGGGTTTCGTTTCTGGTGTTTGACTTGGTCTATAATTGGGTTTTTTTATCTTGAGTCTATTTTTCGGGATTTGAATTTTGATATTAGACTTCTAGGATTATTTTTAAGAATTTTGAATTTTTCGAGGGTTTACACTTTAGATGCATCAGGAGAAAATGATCTAGATATATAACTTATGGATAAAATAAAAGTGAAGGGTGATTTGGTAGAGAAGGAAAATGACTTTGCAGATCATAGGGTAGATCTGGACAATCATGAAGATAAGTTGGAGTCTACTAAGGAAATGGATGAATTTGTAGAGACTGAGGTGTTGTATCTTAATCCTTTCCCTAGTGCTCTAATCTTTGCGAACACAAATCTAAAGGATATTTCTCAAGTTACCCTAAAAGAAGAGATGTTTGGAGGGATTAAACATGAGATCATAATTGAAGATGTTAATTTCTCTCCATGTATGGAGATAACTGGGTGTTCAGGAGATGTTGAGCCTATAGGTTATATCATAGAGTTTGAGCCAACACTAATTTATAAATTTACTCCCTATTAAAAACCCATGATACTTGAGAACAAGGGAATTGAACTTAAAAGAATTGGAATAAGAATGAGAAAAAAATTTCCCTTATTAACATTAGAAATATGGGAGCAGGATACATCCACATGGGATCCAGGCGGAATGGTTAATGTTGAGCTATTGACGTTAAATAAAACGCTTTATGGGAGGTAACCTATGTCTGATATAGGTATGTATAGTTCCTTTTTCTTAGTTTTTTCATTTCTATCTTTGGTCTTTGCTTAATATTTTGTAAGTGCACTTGCTAAACTGTCAAATTTTATGGGGAAGAGTTGATTCCTGTAATGGTTTTAAGCATAAACTTCAATGGGTTCTCATTTTTTCCAAGATGTAGCTGAAATTAGCTCCACTTGAATGACTTCTTCATTGCTTAGTTTTGTTGAAAATCTAAAACCAGGGAAGCCTCAGATCCTTTTCCTTTTAATTTTTCCTTTCTTTCTTTTTGTTTTCTTCACTTGAGCTGATTTATTCTAATAGACATTGAGGAAAATGTCTCATTCTAAGTGTGGGGAAGGGATACATAAGAAATATTTTGGATTTGGGTCATGATTGTATTGTTTTTATACACTTGTATTCAATCCCCCATTTAATGGACATGGATTGTTGAAAAAAAAATCGTTGAAATCTTGAAATTGTACTCATTAAAATATAGATTTAACGTCCAAATGTTAAAGTGAAAGTGATTTTGTGTGCCTTACTTACCTCTTTTGAACTTGGTATACTTAGTTAAAGTTTTAGGATGAAATCTAAGTGGAGTAAATTTACTTGCTATTTAATCTAGGGTTATGGACGATGGTGAAATCCCTAATTTAAAGTTAAATGGTTGTGTTTCTAAGTTTGTTGGCTAGTATATTTGCTTTTCAAAAACCTAGAGAGCTCTAAAAACCTTTAGTGAAAGAGGTATATGAAATCAATCACTTAATGATTCTTCTTTACTAATCTCTTTGAAAAATCAATCAATTTTTATGCTAAATAGAATACAAAAGTTTAGTTAATATGGATGGGCTTTGGTCCATCAAAAGAGCGAAAGTCTAAACCCACTATTGACTATACAAGCTTTTTATACTCAATTGATTTAAAAAGAGAGAGAAAGAGAGAGAGAGAGCTGAAAAGATGCGGGCAAAAACCCGCCTAGAGGAAAAGAAAAAGATGCAGGCAAAAACCCATCCCTCTGAAGGCTGTTAAAAGAATTTTAGAAGATTTCAATCTAAGAGGAAAAAATTCTACGAGAATGATGGATATCATATACTTTCATTCTGGGTTACTATATTTAGAGAGGTAGTTGAACGGTTTATATGCTCTCTAATAAGTGGTGAGATGTAACCAAGCCACTTTTGCTTTGATTGACTTTTTGTTTTTTTTATGCCTTGGAAGTTTTCATTAAATGGCAAGGGTCACGGTTTGATTTACTTGGATTAATCTTAAAAATTTGACTATTGTATGCCAAGTATAAGTACAACTATGGTAGGTTTGAGCGGTAGGCACTAATAAATCACTATTTGGGAACTAAAAGGATGCCATGTGAAATTGACTTTTTGATAATTTTTTAGTATAATTGATGATGGATTATCTTATCTTTAATTGTTTGCTTGAGGACAAATAAACGATTAAGTGTGGGAAAGTTTGATAAGTATCATAAGACCCTTATTATTCATATTGTTTTCATATGATATTATATAGATTTTATGTGAATTATTAAAGAAAAATGATACTTATTTGGGTTAAAATCTTAATTTCAGGGATAAAGGAATTTTTGAGCTTAATAAAGACAATTGGATGACTTAAGCAAGATTTTATTGAAGAAATAGGAATTTGGAAGATTTACAACATACATGACTTTTCTACACAAGCTGTGTAGAATATTGGTGTTGGAGATTAAAATTGACCAGTGAGTATTTTTAAAGTACACAAGGAGATACACAAGCCATACAAGATGCTCGCGTAGATGATCGAAAATGGATAGAAGCAATTTTCATGGAAAGCTGGTGTGAAGGCTGGTGGCTTAACTCCTAAGGCTGGCAGTGTAAATTTCAAAGTCACCAGCATACAAAGCGACCTTCTTCTTCTAGTCGTGAAAATTCACCAATTTTCATCTTATGCGACCTCAAACACAGGCTATGTAGGATGGTTATGTAGAAGACAATTTTCCCTTTCCTATGAATAGCTCCCTTAACTCGTCTTTATCATAATCTTTCTTCCTTTTTACAAACCCTAGAGAGAAAAATAGGTATTTGAGAGTGGAAAAATGCAAAGGCTTATTGAAGATGACAAGACTTCATCTTCAAAGGTTGTAATCATGACTCTTTACTATTTTTCCTTACTCTATCATTATATTTCTTATTCCGTGGAAAAATCCTAAATCTTTAGAAACTCTAACCCTAATGAAGAGATTGGATTATTTTGTTAACGAAGTTTATGTTCCTTTGAATCTATTCATGTGTTTATATTTGTTTCTTGATTTAATTTATACAAAATATTATATCATTGCACGATTCTTGTTGATTTAATCGATGGATTGATTGATGAGATAAAAAAGTTTAAATGTGACTTTAGATATAGATTGCATGAACTTACATAAAGATTAAATCTTTCTAAGGAATCATGAACTCTAATGCAATTTTGTATGTATCTAATGACGAAAGACATTCCCATTAGACATATAAGGTTAGAATTCAATTATCGTGCAAGAGATGTTGATGAAATTAGGGATTCCTACAGTGTAAGAACTTAAACAACCCATTAATGATCGTTCTGTAAGGCATTGGAAATAGGGTTAGTAGTGAATCAAGATTAAAGATAGTCTTGTGATATGATATTCTTGGAAGTGTTGACACTCACTTTTGCTAGGTTTAGTAATTAACTAGTTGCTTAAATATATTAAGATCACTCGAATTAGATAAGCTAAATAGTAGATATAGGGTGATTACTAGTAGTTATAGGCCCTAGTGGAATGATCCACGTGCTTACACTGATACTACAATCGATAGTACGCTTGTCTAAGAGTAGTCTCATAGTAAGAATAAGGTTTTAATTAAATTTGATTGATTATGATTGAGAATTCCACATTAGCTGGTCATGCATGTTGTGTATGAGAAATGGGCTGATGTGAATGAACTCAAACTTTTGTGAGTTGAAAGAATATGCAATCAATCCACACCATTCTTGATACTTGCTCCATGTGCACCAATTTTTTTTTTTTTTTTTGTGAAAATGGAACTTTTGCTACATTTTTACAAGAAAAGAGGGGGGAAAATCTAATTTTTTTCCCCTTTTTTTTTAATTTCTTAGAACTTGACCATGAGTTAAACACTCCTCACCTCTCTAGAGTTAAGCCATAAATCATTGCTTTATTTAGTTACTCTTCATTTAGAATGAGATTTGAAGACTTGGTATTAAGGCAAAGTCATTGATTTTGGATTAGATTTTTACATTTTTAAGCTAACCAATATATCCAATTTCTTTGAAGTTCTTGAGCCAAATATGATCATGTAAATTATGCAAAATTTGAGCCTGCCTTGAATGCTATCCTAGGTAGAAATACTCTGTGTGTTTGTGTGTGTGTGTGTGTGTGTGTAAAACAAAAAGAAAAGAGAAACACATGACTTGTGGTCATGATGGTAAAAGGGAAGGAATAAAAACTCCCTAGGTAAGTGAGGATGCGTATGTGGTAAGAAGGAATAAAAAGTTTCCCAGTGCAATGTAATTCGAATCAAAGCCAAAAAGGGATTCGAATATGTCAAAAAAAAAGACAAAGGTGAAAAATAGGAAAAACCAAAAAAAAAAAGTAAAGTAAAAAAAGAGTTTGGGGTTTTGTGCTATTTACTTGGTCATATTGTGCTTAAGATACGAATTAGTAGTACATACACATTAATCTAGTGTAGAAAGTGTGGGAATCTCTTACTTGGTTACTTGATGTTAAACTTGATCTCAAGTAAAAGAATCTTGAGCTAAATAATGAGATCTAACTTTATTGAGCAATAGTGATTTGTGTACTTGTTGTAATACCTTGAATTATATGTCCACTTAAATTTTTGGTAATTGTCAAATGGATAGTAACGTCTTGTGAAACATTTAGAAAATATCCAAAAAATCATCCCTATATTTTGTGTATTTAAACATCGATAATTATTAATACAATTAATAACTAATATATTCAAAAACAAAAATATACGTGCATATACAATATCTATATATATATATATATAAAAACATTTTCAACAATATATAAAGTAGGGTTAATATATAAACTAAGGACTATGAGCAATAAGTATGATAGTGAACTAGGACTCAAAAATAATTCGAAATGTACAAACAGAAGATAAATTTCAATTACAAATTAAAAGTTTAAATGATAAATAATAATAATAATAATAATATACGTGTATATAAATTATAGATGGTATTGAATCAAAAATATAAAATACCATAATTTCGAATAATGTTTAACATTAGACATGAATCGATATTTTATATGTTATATATATTATAATTTATTTGACGAATGTGAAATACATATTTTATATAACATATTGTCTAACTATACATTAAGATCAGGGATATATATATATTAAACTGCAAAAGTAAACCCAAGATTTTCTACCTCAAACTTAGTAATTAGAAAATAAACTCCACACACATATAACTATCGAAATAACTTTGGTATTCTAAATCTTATTAAGCACTTAGAATCCTGTATATCCAATAATGCAGGTCAATAATCTCCTAGGAAGTAAAAGATACCAAAGACAATATTAGATGGAAATGAGATGATTATTAAATAAAAATGCTAGACCTTAAAATCAATAGAAATATGAGACGATTAATACTTAGAGCCTATTGATCGGTAAAGAGAAATTTTAAGATTAATCACTAGAAATGAAAAATATGATAGATATTATAAATTCCTAAAAATTTTTATCATCGACTTGGTGAGTTGACTCGATCGTAATTTTAAATTTGGTTATACACCCAAATTAGAATACTTAAAAATCTAATTTTAAGTAATAAACTCAAATCACATCTAATAAATTGATCGCGTAGACTAAAATATAATGCCATATAAATTTTGGAAATTTGACTTGACTCGTGCCAATATGAATCATTTGTTTATAATTATTTTTACTTCGATACAATACAATAAAATAATTAGTTAATTAACAAGTTAATTTATATGTCTTTTTAAGTTCACCTTAAACTTTAATCTAAATTTTTATTTTAATTGCTTTTACTTCCTTCTTGGTTATGGTAAAGAAGAAGTCAACTCTTCTTTTTTCTCTATCCCCTTTTGACTTTCCATTTATATATATATATATATATATATGTAATTATGTCACCTTTCTCTTCTTCTTCCCTCTCTTCTCTCTTTCCTTTCTTTTTCTTCTCCTTTTCTTTTTCTTTTCTTCTCTTTCCTCTTTCTTTCTCTCTCTGTTGTTTCACGTGTTAGTTGTTGCTAGTTTTCCCTCCTTTAGATCAATAACAATAGTAACAACACAACAAGAAACACACAGTAAGATTTCTGAGATTGATGGCTCCATAGGTGCTCCTTAAGTGCTCTACACGCACATCCCTTTTACATGCTTTTGATTCCCTTTCCTTTATTCTCACTAAGACAAAACAAAACATGACACATGCACACATCCATCACCTACTCTTTTATTTCACTAAAAGAAATATGGCTGCTAGATAGATCACGAAAATGGTGGAGGGGAGGTACAAGAAGAAATTGACTTTACGAGAATAAACTAGCCCAAAACTATGTTAGAGTTTTGCAAACCTACTTTGGATGGGGCTAATACCAGCATAGTTAAGCTCAGAGTTGTCGTAAACAACTTTGAGATAAAACCAGATGTTATCTAGATGGTACAACAATATGTGCAATTTGATGGACTGCAGGAGGAGGACCTTAACACTCATTTGCAATAGCTTTTGGAGATTTGTGATACATTCAAAATAAATGGTGCCTCTGATGATGCAATTAAACTGAGATTATTTCCATTTTCTATGAGAGGTAAAGCAAAAAAATGGTTGAATAACTTGCCTAGGCAGTTCATACATCTTGGCAACAGATGACTGAGCAATTCATGCATAAGCACTTCTCCCCATCTAGGACAACTAAGCTTAGAGCAAACATGGCTTTCTTCCACCAGCTAGACACTGAGACTTTTTATTAATCCTTTGAGAGATGGAAGGAGTTGCTAGGACGATGCCCATACCATGGACTTCCTGAGTGGACCTAGGTTCAGACTTTTACAAAAGGCTGAATTATAGCACTAGATAGCTTATAGATGCAACAGAAGGAGGGAGCCTGAATAATAAATCTCCTAAAGAATTTTTGAACTTTTTTAAGGACATGGTCAACAATCACTACCAATGGTCTTCTATGAGAGCTAATAATTAGAAGAGTGGAGGAATTTTTGAGCTTGACGTGGTAACTATCTTGACCTCCAAGATAGAAGCTTTGAGTAGGAAGGTAGACAATAGGACTATTGGTAGTGGCCAAGTCAGTATGGTTGATGGTAGTTTTAGATAGAATATGGAGGGTATGACTTATGAGAATGTGAAGTGTGTGAGCAATTTTAATGGACAAAAGAGTGACCCTCATGGTAACACTTACAACCCCAACTAGAGTAACCATCCAAATTTTAGGTGGAGTTAATAATAATTTTCGACAATATGGCTTGAACCCACCAAACTTTTGGAAACAGCAAGGTCAAGCGTCAAGTGTCCCCCAACCTAGGAAGGTTTCTTTAGAGGAATTGATTCCTCAATTTATCAAAGCATCTAAGGATAGGTTGTAGACCATTGATACTTCTTTGCAAAATCATTTAGCTGCAGTTCATAATATGGAGACCTAACTAAGGCAAATTTCAAAATTCCTCTCAAAAAGACCTTAAAGATCATTACTTGCCAACACAAAAGCTAATCTAAGGGAACAAAACAAGAACTGAGAAAAAGAAAGACTCCTAGGATGATTTGTCTTACCTTTCTTTTTAGTTGTTAAGAAAGTTGTTAAATCTTCTAAGTAGAGAAAGTTGTTAGATGTATGTTGTTCTTTTTAAAGACCTTGAGAATTTTGATGTTGAATGTTTGAGAAGGACGAGTGTTGTCTAAAGGAAAATTCGGTGTTTGTTTTTTTATGTCTTATGGGTTGTAAAAATTTTATTCAGGTTCTGTTGAAACCTGATTTGATGTTTTTGAATGATCTTTGAATGATGTTTTTTAGGTATATAAATATTGTTCTTTGTTTGAATGAATGAATAACAGGGATATGAATGAGCTTGTGGATTAATATATCTTTAAAGATGTTTTAAGTATTTTACAGGAGATCCACTTGATAAGTTTAGCCTCGAGCCAAGACCGCAACATGAAGAATCGAATGATTTTTATCCATAGTTTCAATCGAGCCCTATGATTCTAATTCTTTATTCCTTTTTCAGGTTTTAAATAAAAGCCTAAATTTAGGCCTCGATTTCTTTATTCTTTAATAAGCTGCGACTTTTATTAAAGTCTCGATTCTTTAATTATTTTTGTTCTTTTCTTAATAAATAACACTGCGACCTAACTATCGAGTCCAAAATTTGATCCACAACGTGTTTGTATATAAAAGGATAAATACTGTTCTTTCCCTCTTTTTCATTATTACATTCAAAAATCCTTACAAACCTGATAGAGCAAAGTCTACCCTTAATAAACCTTAAACTCACAAATTCACTACAAACAATTCCTTTTTAGTATTCTAAGCATCAAACTGCTAAGGTAAGCTCATCTCTTTACTTTTCTTTTATTTTTACCATTTTATTATAGCTCAAATGTTAGTTATCTGCGAATTCTAGGGTTTCAATTAGTACAAATTTCTATTATTTGTATTTCTGATAGAAAGTAACTTGCTTGATGTTAAAAATAAGTAGATACAATTGTTTTATGCACCTTTGTAAGTTACAATTTTAGATAATCTGTCACAAACTTCATTGTGACTTTTGAGCTTCATTCGAAGTTCCAAACTACACTTAGTTTATTTCAGATTATTTGAAAAAGCTAGACTTATACTTAAAGATAGTAAAACGAAGTTAGAAACAATAATCTGGTTGAAATTAGTATGAAATTCTTTTGAAAAAAAAAAGCTTCGAATAAAGTTACCCTAAGACAATTTTGTTTTAGAAGTTTAGAAACTATGGCATATTTCATTTCTTTTCAATAGAATTTAAGCACAAATGCTTATGCTGCTTGTGTTGTTTTTGTAGAAATGGCACCCAAAAGATCACAGCTACAATCCCAAAGACAATCCAAAAAGGCTAGACATGAGTCTAGGCTCCCTATTCAAGTAAGTGCACACCTTTGACCCCCTATAGGATAGTTTAGGGTTATTTTAATTAAGAAACAAATAGTAGCAAATGTAGTATTGGATTGGGAGATTATCAAGAGTTATGGATTAGAAGGACAATTTAGAGAATTCTTCGAAGATCATGCTTGGAAAAGGGTATTCGATATTCAAGAAGAAGCTTATGCTAAAGTAACAATGGCATTTATGGCAAGCTTTGAAACTAGGAGTATGTGAATTTTTATGTATTTGGGGAGTATAGAGAAGTCACAATGAGGCAGTTCATAGCTGTTATGGATTTATATGATGAGGGAGAAGTTTTGTATGAACCAGAATTTAAGGGGCTGCCAACTGAAGTTTCAAAGGTAGAGTGGAGACAGTTTGCTACTAAAGAGATTGAAGGCACCTTTAACCCCTCCAAAACCACTGGTTCAAAGTTCAAGAACATGAGTGCAAGAATTTGTACTACATGCTTATATAATGAGGAAGAAGTTTTGTATGAACCAAAATTTAAGGGTCTGCCAATTGAAGTTTCAGAGGTAGAGTGGAGACAGTTTGCTACTGAAGAGATTGAAGGCACTTTTAACCCCTCCAAAACCACTGGTTCAAAGTTCAAGAACATGAGTGCAAGAATTTGTACTATGTGTTTATTGGGAGCATTTTCTCTAAGGCAGAGGGTGCAACAACTATTGCAAAAGTTGAAATACACTCCCTCTACAGTATGATGAGGAAGAGAAAGGTTAATGTGGGCATGTTAGTAGCATGGAGAATCAGATACTAGGCCAGCTTGCAATGCAATGCAATGGAACTTATCATAGTAGGCTGATCAACATAATTCTTAGGAATCTATAGTTTTGGCTGGAGCAAGGGCCTGGAGATGTGGTATGCAGCTACAATAAGTTGAATAAAAGTGTTTAGGCTGGGATTCAAAAGAGGTAAAGGAAATGAATTTAGCAAAAGATGGAGAAACTGGCTAGGAGATGATCATTAAACCTTTTGACTCCTTGATTCAATTAAAATTTTGTATTCTTTTATATGATTGCTTCAACACAATATCTATTTCATACTTGTTTGTTATTCTTTATTCTTTATAACCTTAGTTACATATCCTTCGTATTCTTTATTCTTTATTCTTTGTCCTAAATAAATAAATGTTATTCTTTGTGGTAAAATAAAATTAATTTTCTATGTAGGATCGAGTTTAGTCCTAATATAAATCAGTTTGGTTTACTTAGAAGTTTTTGTTCATAATTTAACCGTGGCTTTAGTTAAGACATGGTAGTTACTAATGTTTTACCATGTTATGCCTTAGTCTTAAAATAGAATCAAGAAGGCAATCCAGCAGCGGCTACATATAAATCCAACCCTCGACTATAAAAAAATAAGTGTTCTCAAAACTTTTGATTTTTAAATCTTGCTATGATTTTACGTTGATTATCCCCTATTTGTTTGTTCATGTTTTAAAACATTGAGGACAATGTTCATATTAAGTGTGGGGAAAGGGAAATTAGCAAGATTTTTGGGTTAAAATTAAGGTTCTGATAAAAGAATAGGGTATCTGCACTTTGAATGATCATGTTTCTCACACAAATTATAGGAAATTAATGAAATGGCTAAATTTTGATCAAAATTTTTCAAAAATTTAAAACAAAATCACCAATTAACTCAGTAGAGCAATTAATGAAAACCATCATATGATTGAGTTATATTTACTATTTGTAAATTACTTTACAAATATCTATGTGAGAGTTTACTTGTTATTTAATCCAGAAATTAGAGTTAGAATTAGCTTAACATCCCTGATAAGGTTACTCAACTAACTTCTAAAAGCTTAAATGATCTGTACGTTTTTTCAATTAGTCATTTTAAGAGCTTTGTAATATTTGATGAAGGTTCAAATGATGATCATAACTTAGGATGAAGTGGAAAAGATAGCTATCGGGCTAGAACTGGTACAAGAAGCAGCCGATAAGGTGAGGGTAATCCAGCGAAAGATGAAGGAGGCTCGGGACAGACAAAAGAGCTAGGCAGATTTGAAAAGGAGGAAACTCGAGGTCAAAGTAGGTGACCATGTGTACCTGAAAATAAGTCCGATTAAGAGTATTAGAAGAATGCGTGCACAAGGGAAGTTGAGCCCGAGGTATATTGGACCCTTCGAAATTTTGGAGAGGGTCGAAGATCTAGCGTACTGGCTAGCTTTACCACCAAACTTGTCCGGAATCCACAACGTATTCCATGTGTCAGTGTTGAGAAGGTATGTACCTGACCCGGAAAGGATTTTGGAATTGGAACCTATTCAACTAAAGGAAAATCTGACGTATGAAGAACATCCCATAAAGATATTGGATAAGAAAACCCAAAAGTTACGAAATAAGGACATTCATTACGTTAAAGTATTGTGGAGGAATCATGCTTTCGAAGAAGCAACTTGGGAAGCTGAAGAGGAAATCCGAATGAAGTATCTCGAGTTATTTGAAGGACAAGGTACGTTAGTTCAGTTTTGAGGACAAAACTTTGTTTAAGGTGGGAAGGTTGTAAGCCCCGGTTTTCCTAGTAGTCAAGTAAACTTCGAAAACAGAAAAGCAAAATCCTAAATCAGTCTAATTCAAGCTTAGTGAGAGGAGCTTAGAAACCCTAGATCCGGCTTTCCTTCGGTTTCATATTAAAAGAAGTTTTGTAAAATAAATTAATGTGAATTATTGTTTTAAAGTATATTTCAAACCTTAGAAAGTTTTAATTTCAGAAAAATTTCTATTCCGGGCTTTCCCGAGCCCCATTATGGAAAAACGAGCCCTAGGACTAGAAACTTAGAAAAATATTCCGGAATACTCCTTAGAACCGAAATTTATAAGGATTTCAAAATATAAGTTTTATAATTTTCTGAGCTATAAAAATTACAATTATAACATTTTCCCCGTATTTTCTTTACTACCAGTAAAGTAGATGTCTTGTCTACTATTTACCACTATTCACAAGTACAACCTACACTACAACACCCCATGCCCTATCTTATATCCTTACAACTACTCATTAATATTTTCTTTTCCAAGAAAATTTTGTTTTTTACTAAATTATTACATTTTATTACATAAATTACAAATTTAAATAAAAGCAACACACCCCCTCTCTCTCCCATCTTTAGCGGCCGGCGCAACACGCCCCCTCCCCCCCCCCCCCCCCCTTCCCCCAATTTCCCCCTCTATTTGATTTATTTTTCTTCTTTTATTAATACAAATAAACCCTAACACACTTAAATATAAACTCATTTTCATTCTCTCTCTTCATTTCTACTCTTTCAAAAATTTTTACAAAGTGAAAAACTCTCTCTTCTCCTCTCCTTGTGCTGTGAACCCCAACCCCCCTCACACACACATACAAGTTTATTTCTTCATCAAATTTCTCTTTAGGTGATGATTTTTAGCTTTATTACTACTTAATCTTGTAATGGCAAGATTATTCATGTGTGTTTTTCACTTTAAATCCCCATGAGCAAATGCAAGGGATAAGAAAACACTAATACATGAATACCAAGCCATCACAAGAGTAGATCTTGTGTTTGATGAGCTTTTGTTGAAATATTATCATGATCATGCATGTAAAAGTAGAGATCTTGCATAAAAAATATGTGTTCATGCTTTTAAACTCATTTTCATGCACTATAAGTAGTAGATCTAGCATTTAGACACTCAATTTTCTTGACATTCATGTTCATATAGATATTTTGTGTTTCATCATTAATGTTAATTAGGTTTATCTTGTAATATAAATGTGATAGTTGTAGATCTTTATGAAGATGAGACAAAGAACTTAAAAAGAAAGGTTTTGTTAGAAATGTTCAAAAGAAAATTCATATGATTTTCAAGACCTATTTTAAAAACCCTTGTAACCACTTTGAAACTCATATTTTATATATAAAAAAAAGAAGAGTATAAGTAATAGGTATCATTAAGTAATGATTTTTATAAGTTGAAATGAGTTTGGATATGAGTAATGTGTAAAATAAGTAGTGGAATCAAGATGGAAAATTTTGAGTTAGTACTCAACTTGTAAGATTCGTAACTTTGGATGATGCCTATGTGAACACTTAGTATTCAAGCTCAAAATGAACACTATGCATTATACAAGTTTTCTCAAAGGAATCATTCAAGAATTGGATTTTCTAAAATTCGGATTATGAGAAAGCCTATTTAAAAACATACTTGCAAAGTGAAAAATGTAAGTTTTTATGTGGAAATGAAGGTCTTGGATAGTATAGATGATGAAGACTCATTTTTATTTAGATAACAAGGAAATTCTAAGAAAGAAATCCCAAAACACTAGTGAGGTATCAAATTGGAAATTGGATTTTTAAAAAATAGTTATTATTGGAGTCTTGTGAGATTTAGGAGCTCTCAAAGTTTCATTATCGAAAATCATCAAGATCATGCACACATTGGACTCATTACATGTCATTCATGATAGGAACTCATTCATATTTTATATACATGAATCATCAACTAGATACATTTTAAACAAGTGCAAAAACAATTTTTTGAAAATGGAAAAGGTTACTGATCAGATCTGATCCCTCTGTTCCATAACCTAAATGTTTTCAAAACTTGAAAATAATATTAGAAATAGATAGATCTTTCGAAGTAGATAGAAATCGATATAAAATTTGCGAAATTTCGAGTTAAAATGTCCAAGTTATATCCGTTTTAAGTTGGAACTTCCGCAAATAGCGAGAATCACGATTTTGTTTAGTTTTGATACATAGTTTGGACTAGTTAAGTGATGAAGTTCTCATTAGGGTATTCTTATTTGGTAGGTGATCCCGAGACCGACGAATCCCTACCACCCGATTATTACTACTAAGAGACCGGCGTACCATGGCCGAGTTAGTATCACTTCCAATTTCAATTATTGCTTGTGATTGTAATGATAGCTGCACTGGTTGCTTAGCAAAGACAAAAATGAATAAGTATGTTGGGGTTATTTAGGAATTATATTTGTCTGTTGTTGTTATGTGAAGTTGAATTTAAAGAATATCGAAGCCGGGTGATAATTCATTGCTTGTATAGAGAGGAACTAGAATTGATTGTCTGCGAATATTGCTTGATCACTTAAAAGAATTGGTAAAATTGATTATTAGACATCAAAGATAAACTTGAACTCATTCATATCACGATGGGGATGGAGTATTAGCATTTGTTGGTTTTTCGTGATCCATAAAACGAATATAAGTTGGTTAATCGTGATCCATAAAATGAATATATGTTGGTTAATCGTGATCCATAAAACAAATATATATTGATTAATCGTGATCTATAAAACGAATATATAAGTTGGTTGATCGTGAGCCTAAACGGTGTCATACTGCAGGATTCGTTAATCTGCTAACCCGGGATGGAGGGCGCAAGTCCATCCACATATGATTTCTGGCTGGTCATATGTTTGTTGAATTCACATGTTTGATGCATTTCATTTGACTGATTAATCACTTGCTTGAATGTTATGTTTTAATTGCGATATGGAAGTTTTCACTCATTAAGCTAGTGTAGCTTACACCCCTATAGTTTTTACTTGTTACAGCACGAGTTCATTTGGCTTAGGCCAAGGCAAGCTACAGCTCAGGTACAAAAGCTAGGTGTTTTCTTTAGAAGTTATATTCAGTTTTATTTAAACTTCCACAGGAAACCAAAAAGACTCTGGATGACTGTAATGGACCTTTAATATTCTTTTGCAGGGGAATGCCCTTTAGACTTTGTAACTTTTATGTATGTGTTTTGATTTATTATCTTAGGCTATCGAATGCCGCATTAAACTTCTTAACTCCATTGAATAGAGCATTCTATTGTCGCAAAGGGACGCCTTACATCTATACAAGACTCCCGAAGGGCTCGGATAGTAATTCAGGAGTCTTATATGGTATGTGGCGGACTGTTACGTTTAGGATACCCCTCTAGGGCGTGACAGTCGTGCCCTACATCGAGCCATCGGCATGACCCTTGACTTTTGTTTGAGTTGATTGAGCCATGGACTATGAGAGAGCTTCTATCATACCATAATGTTGAGCCTTGGATTCATCCGCGATTAAAGCTAGACAAAAATCACATCTTTGAGGAGAAAAGCACAGCTTAGATCGAGCTCAACACTCAAGCACTGACAGCCTCGATTTATCCATCAGTTGAATCTGAATATAAACTCGAGCCATTCTTGCAAGATTCGAGCGCTTAACCTACCATATGAAAGTGACTTTATGAGCTGGTAATTCAAACACATGCGTGTGAAATAAAGATGAATTTAGTTACAAAGAATTTGCCACATCATGAATAAAATGTCATGATTTTATCCTTTAGCTTCTAATCAATGACACTGCATGCAATATGTGTCAAAATCATCTATATCATTGTAACAAATTTATAACATGGTAAAAAAAGGGATTCTGAGCAAAAGAATTGTTTCTTCTTGCTTTTGAAATCTTGAAGTTTTCTAGGTAAATTTATTATAAACTCGACACTTGTTTTCTGCAAGACTTTGGCTTAAATATAATTTTATCTTAACTCCATATTATTTCTTTAAGAATTTATGCTTAATGTCTGCGTCCCTAGAGAAATAGTCATTTAACCCAGGGTTTGTGGATCAAGACCTGATTCATAAATTCAATGTTTTAACGATCATCACAGGGTACTTGTAATTAGTCGCTAAAGCTTAATTTTTGGGTGGCACACCCTTTCAATTTATGTCTGATTTCAACTTAATAGATCTGGGCTACTAATGGAGTTACTCACAATCACCTTGAGAAAGGGATGGTGAGATGTTCTGTCGCTTGTATTTAAAATTTCAATAGGTTAGTTTTAAAATAAATGATTCTTAAACTTTATGCGAATCTAGACCGCTGATAACTCGTGAAGAATTTCAATGATCTTGTTTAGACCTAGAGAGTTTTTGACCTTGAGAGGGCTTTAAACTTACATTCGTGATCTAATGGTGCAAATATGCCATGTATAACTCTATGAGTTTGTTGAGAAATCAATGAAAGGACTTGGTGAAGCATCCTTAAGGCTTTTTCTGCAATTGCAAGTTTACCTTACAATTTGTGCCTAAATACCTATGTATATCCACTAACTTTAATACAACTATGTCTTCATTATGCTCTTCTAAATTTTCTTTGGCTAGATAATAGATGAAATGTGAGTAAGGTAGATGCCAACGATCTTTTGGAATACGACCTAATATTTTCTATGCTACTTCAGTAGATACATTTGTCTTATGTTGGTAGTTGCTTCTGAAGTTGAGCAGAACTTATCAGTTTGATAAAATTTTCGAAAACTTTAACTTTGCGTACTTCAAAATGGCTTTTATCTAAGCCAATGAACTAACCAGCTTGATCAATAAGATTGTTGAGTCTCCTAACGTTACTAGTGGTGCTTTCCCCTCATGCATCTATGCTTGGGTAGTTCAAGAAGGAAAAATGTGAAGAAATATTAGGATTTTTGTAAACCCCCAAATTTTTTGAATCGGTTTAGCTTAAAACCCTAATCTGGAAGTCAACCGAAACCTTGGAAGTCAATAAAACCCTAGTTAGACGTAATAATTTAAGTCCGGTAATCCCGAATAAGCAACCCAGAGAAAGTAAGTAAGAGTTTTAGTACGTAGAATAGTTTTGTAAATTACCTAAGGAACTTAAAAAGCGCAGATTAGTAAAACCGCGAATCGTTTAAACCCGAACGGACACAGTTCTTGAAAAACGTGTCCCGAGGCTCAGAA